>CM035815.1:19875356-20078133 GCA_020458035.1 Magallana ariakensis | reverse complement strand
GTCGTGTAAACCCAATTCCTTTTGAGGGTCGACTGGGCATTCCCGGGGCCCCACCTCCTCCAAATATGAAGGCCCAAATGTGGGATACAGGATGTTAGCCAGCCCCCTGAAAGCTATCCCATTATAACTGTATTATGCGAAATTTCCAATTTTCGCCGGGCTAGCTAAGCCTGTTACCGGTCGTGTAAACCCAATTCCTTTTGAGGGTCGACTGGGCATTCCCCGAGCCCCACCTCCTCCAAATATGAAGGCCCAAATGTGGGATACAGGATGTTAGCCAGCCCCCTGAAAGCTATCCCATTATAACTGTATTATGCGAAATTTCCAATTTTCGCCGGGCTAGCTAAGCCTGTTACCGGTCGTGTAAACCCAATTCCTTTTGAGGGTCGACTGGGCATTCCCGGGGCCCCACCTCCTCCAAATATGAAGGCCCAAATGGGGGATGCAGGATGTTAGCCAGCCCCCTGAAAGCTATCCCATTATAACTGTATTATGCGAAATTTCCAATTTTCGCCGGGCTAGCTAAGCCTGTTACCGGTCGTGTAAACCCAATTCCTTTTGAGGGTCGACTGGGCATTCCCGGGGCCCCACCTCCTCCAAATATGAAGGCCCAAATGTGGGATACAGAATGTTAGCCAGCCCCCTGAAAGCTATCCCATTATAACTGTATTATGCGAAATTTCCAATTTTCGCCGGGCTAGCTAAGCCTGTTACCGGTCGTGTAAACCCAATTCCTTTTGAGGGTCGACTGGGCATTCCCGGGGCCCCGCCTCCTCCAAATATGAAGGCCCAAATGTGGGATACAGGATGTTAGCCAGCCCCCTGAAAGCTATCCCATTATAACTGTATTATGCGAAATTTCCAATTTTCGCCGGGCTAGCTAAGCCTGTTACCGGTCGTGTAAACCCAATTCCTTTTGAGGGTCGACTGGGAATTCCCGGGGCCCCGCCTCCTCCAAATATGAAGGCCCAAATGTGGGATACAGGATGTTAGCCAGCCCCCTTTAAACGATATCCCATTATAACTGTATTAAGCGAAATTTCTAATTTTCGCCGGGCTAGCTAAGCCTGTTACCGGTCGTGTAAACCCAATTCCTTTTGAGGGTCGACTGGGCATTCCGCGGGCCCCACCTCCTCCAAATATGAAGGCCCAAATGTGGGATACAGGATGTTAGCCAGCCCCCTGAAAGCTATCCCATTATAACTGTATTATGCGAAATTTCCAATTTTCGCCGGGCTAGCTAAGCCTGTTACCGGTCGTGTAAACCCAATTCCTTTTGAGGGTCGACTGGGCATTCCCGGGGCCCCACCTCCTCCAAATATGAAGGCCCAAATGTGGGATACAGGATGTTAGCCAGCCCCCTGAAAGCTATCCCATTATAACTGTATTATGCGAAATTTCCAATTTTCGCCGGGCTAGCTAAGCCTGTTACCGGTCGTGTAAACCCAATTCCTTTTGAGGGTCGACTGGGCATTCCCGGGGCCCCACCTCCTCCAAATATGAAGGCCCAAATGTGGGATACAGGATGTTAGCCAGCCCCCTGAAAGCTATCCCATTATAACTGTATTATGCGAAATTTCCAATTTTCGCCGGGCTAGCTAAGCCTGTTACCGGTCGTGTAAACCCAATTTCTTTTGAGGGTCGACTGGGCATTCCCGGGGCCCCGCCTCCTCCAAATATGAAGGCCCAAATGTGGAATACAGGATGTTAGCCAGCCCCCTGAAAGCTATCCCATTATAACTGTATTATGCGAAATTTCCAATTTTCGCCGGGCTAGCTAAGCCTGTTACCGGTCGTGTAAACCCAATTCCTTTTGAGGGTCGACTGGGCATTCCCGGGGCCCCACCTCCTCCAAATATGAAGGCCCAAATGTGGGATACAGGATGTTAGCCAGCCCCCTGAAAGCTATCCCATTATAACTGTATTATGCGAAATTTCCAATTTTCGCCGGGCTAGCTAAGCCTGTTACCGGTCGTGTAAACCCAATTCCTTTTGAGGGTCGACTGGGCATTCCCGGGGCCCCGCCACCTCCAAATATGAAGGCCCAAATGTGGGATACAGGATGTTAGCCAGCCCCCTGAAAGCTATCCCATTATAACTGTATTATGCGAAATTTCCAATTTTCGCCGGGCTAGCTAAGCCTGTTACCGGTCGTGTAAACCCAATTCCTTTTGAGGGTCGACTGGGCATTCCCGGGGCCCCACCTCCTCCAAATATGAAGGCCCAAATGTGGGATACAGGATGTTAGCCAGCCCCCTGAAAGCTATCCCATTATATCTGTATTATGCGAAATTTCCAATTTTCGCCGGGCTAGCTAAGCCTGTTACCGGTCGTGTAAACCCAATTCCTTTTGAGGGTCGACTGGGAATTCCCGGGGCCCCGCCTCCTCCAAATATGAAGGCCCAAATGTGGGATACAGGATGTTAGCCAGCCCCCTGAAAGCTATCTTATTATAACTGTATTATGCGAAATTTCCAATTTTCGCCGGGCTAGCTAAGCCTGTTACCGGTCGTGTAAACCCAATTCCTTTTGAGGGTCGACTGGGAATTCCCGGGGCCCCGCCTCCTCCAAATATGAAGGCCCAAATGTGGGATACAGGATGTTAGCCAGCCCCCTGAAAGCTATCCCATTATAACTGTATTATGCGACATTTCCAATTTTCGCCGGGCTAGCTAAGCCTGTTACCGGTCGTGTAAACCCAATTCCTTTTGAGGGTCGACTGGGCATTCCCGGGGCCCCACCTCCTGAAAATATGAAGGCCCAAATGTGGGATACAGGATGTTAGCCAGCCCCCTGAAAGCTATCCCATTATAACTGTATTATGCGACATTTCCAATTTTCGCCGGGCTAGCTAAGCCTGTTACCGGTCGTGTAAACCCAATTCCTTTTGAGGGTCGACTGGGCATTCCCGGGACCCCACCTCCTCCAAATATGAAGGCCCAAATGTGGGATACAGGATGTTAGCCAGCCCCCTGAAAGCTATCCCATTATAACTGTATTATGCGAAATTTCCAATTTTCGCCGGGCTAGCTAAGCCTGTTACCGGTCGTGTAAACCCAATTCCTTTTGAGGGTCGACTGGGCATTCCCGGGGCCCCGCCTCCTCCAAATATGAAGGCCCAAATGTGGGATACAGGATGTTAGCCAGCCCCCTGAAAGCTATCCCATTATAACTGTATTATGCGAAATTTCCAATTTTCGCCGGGCTAGCTAAGCCTGTTACCGGTCGTGTAAACCCAATTCCTTTTGAGGGTCGACTGGGCATTCCCGGGGCCCCACCTCCTCCAAATATGAAGGCCCAAATGTGGGATACAGGATGTTAGCCAGCCCCCTGAAAGCTATCCCATTATAACTGTATTATGCGAAATTTCCAATTTTCGCCGGGCTAGCTAAGCCTGTTACCGGTCGTGTAAACCCAATTCCTTTTGAGGGTCGACTGGGCATTCCCCGAGCCCCACCTCCTCCAAATATGAAGGCCCAAATGTGGGATACAGGATGTTAGCCAGCCCCCTGAAAGCTATCCCATTATAACTGTATTATGCGAAATTTCCAATTTTCGCCGGGCTAGCTAAGCCTGTTACCGGTCGTGTAAACCCAATTCCTTTTGAGGGTCGACTGGGCATTCCCGGGGCCCCACCTCCTCCAAATATGAAGGCCCAAATGGGGGATACAGGATGTTAGCCAGCCCCCTGAAAGCTATCCCATTATAACTGTATTATGCGAAATTTCCAATTTTCGCCGGGCTAGCTAAGCCTGTTACCGGTCGTGTAAACCCAATTCCTTTTGAGGGTCGACTGGGCATTCCCGGGGCCCCACCTCCTCCAAATATGAAGGCCCAAATGTGGGATACAGAATGTTAGCCAGCCCCCTGAAAGCTATCCCATTATAACTGTATTATGCGAAATTTCCAATTTTCGCCGGGCTAGCTAAGCCTGTTACCGGTCGTGTAAACCCAATTCCTTTTGAGGGTCGACTGGGCATTCCCCGAGCCCCACCTCCTCCAAATATGAAGGCCCAAATGTGGGATACAGGATGTTAGCCAGCCCCCTGAAAGCTATCCCATTATAACTGTATTATGCGAAATTTCCAATTTTCGCCGGGCTAGCTAAGCCTGTTACCGGTCGTGTAAACCCAATTCCTTTTGAGGGTCGACTGGGAATTCCCGGGGCCCCGCCTCCTCCAAATATGAAGGCCCAAATGTGGGATACAGGATGTTAGCCAGCCCCCTTTAAACGCTATCCCATTATAACTGTATTAAGCGAAATTTCTAATTTTCGCCGGGCTAGCTAAGCCTGTTACCGGTCGTGTAAACCCAATTCCTTTTGAGGGTCGACTGGGCATTCCGCGGGCCCCACCTCCTCCAAATATGAAGGCCCAAATGTGGGATACAGGATGTTAGCCAGCCCCCTGAAAGCTATCCCATTATAACTGTATTATGCGAAATTTCCAATTTTCGCCGGGCTAGCTAAGCCTGTTACCGGTCGTGTAAACCCAATTCCTTTTGAGGGTCGACTGGGCATTCCCGGGGCCCCACCTCCTCCAAATATGAAGGCCCAAATGTGGGATACAGGATGTTAGCCAGCCCCCTGAAAGCTATCCCATTATAACTGTATTATGCGAAATTTCCAATTTTCGCCGGGCTAGCTAAGCCTGTTACCGGTCGTGTAAACCCAATTCCTTTTGAGGGTCGACTGGGCATTCCCGGGGCCCCACCTCCTCCAAATATGAAGGCCCAAATGTGGGATACAGGATGTTAGCCAGCCCCCTGAAAGCTATCCCATTATAACTGTATTATGCGAAATTTCCAATTTTCGCCGGGCTAGCTAAGCCTGTTACCGGTCGTGTAAACCCAATTTCTTTTGAGGGTCGACTGGGCATTCCCGGGGCCCCGCCTCCTCCAAATATGAAGGCCCAAATGTGGGATACAGGATGTTAGCCAGCCCCCTGAAAGCTATCCCATTATAACTGTATTATGCGACATTTCCAATTTTCGCCGGGCTATCTAAGCCTGTTACCGGTCGTGTAAACCCAATTCCTTTTGAGGGTCGACTGGGCATTCCCGGGGCCCCGCCTCCTCCAAATATGAAGGCCCAAATGTGGGATACAGGATGTTAGCCAGCCCCCTGAAAGCTATCCCATTATAACTGTATTATGCGAAATTTCCAATTTTCGCCGGGCTAGCTAAGCCTGTTACCGGTCGTGTAAACCTAATTCCTTTTGAGGGTCGACTGGGCATTCCCGGGGCCCCGCCTCCTCCAAATATGAAGGCCCAAATGTGGGATACAGGATGTTAGCCAGCCCCCTGAAAGCTATCCCATTATAACTGTATTATGCGAAATTTCCAATTTTCGCCGGGCTAGCTAAGCCTGTTACCGGTCGTGTAAACCCAATTCCTTTTGAGGGTCGACTGGGCATTCCCGGGGCCCCACCTCCTCCAAATATGAAGGCCCAAATGTGGGATACAGGATGTTAGCCAGCCCCCTGAAAGCTATCCCATTATATCTGTATTATGCGAAATTTCCAATTTTCGCCGGGCTAGCTAAGCCTGTTACCGGTCGTGTAAACCCAATTCATTTTGAGGGTCGACTGGGCATTCCCCGAGCCCCACCTCCTCCAAATATGAAGGCCCAAATGTTGGATACAGGATGTTAGCCAGCCCCCTGAAAGCTATCCCATTATAACTGTATTATGCGAAATTTCCAATTTTCGCCGGGCTAGCTAAGCCTGTTACCGGTCGTGTAAACCCAATTCCTTTTGAGGGTCGACTGGGCATTCCCGGGGCCCCACCTCCTCCAAATATGAAGGCCCAAATGGGGGATACAGGATGTTAGCCAGCCCCCTGAAAGCTATCCCATTATAACTGTATTATGCGAAATTTCCAATTTTCGCCGGGCTAGCTAAGCCTGTTACCGGTCGTGTAAACCCAATTCCTTTTGAGGGTCGACTGGGCATTCCCGGGGCCCCACCTCCTCCAAATATGAAGGCCCAAATGTGGGATACAGAATGTTAGCCAGCCCCCTGAAAGCTATCCCATTATAACTGTATTATGCGAAATTTCCAATTTTCGCCGGGCTAGCTAAGCCTGTTACCGGTCGTGTAAACCCAATTCCTTTTGAGGGTCGACTGGGCATTCCCCGAGCCCCACCTCCTCCAAATATGAAGGCCCAAATGTGGGATACAGGATGTTAGCCAGCCCCCTGAAAGCTATCCCATTATAACTGTATTATGCGAAATTTCCAATTTTCGCCGGGCTAGCTAAGCCTGTTACCGGTCGTGTAAACCCAATTCCTTTTGAGGGTCGACTGGGCATTCCCGGGGCCCCACCTCCTCCAAATATGAAGGCCCAAATGGGGGATACAGGATGTTAGCCAGCCCCCTGAAAGCTATCCCATTATAACTGTATTATGCGAAATTTCCAATTTTCGCCGGGCTAGCTAAGCCTGTTACCGTCGTGTAAACCCAATTCCTTTTGAGGGTCGACTGGGCATTCCCGGGGCCCCACCTCCTCCAAATATGAAGGCCCAAATGTGGGATACAGAATGTTAGCCAGCCCCCTGAAAGCTATCCCATTATAACTGTATTATGCGAAATTTCCAATTTTCGCCGGGCTAGCTAAGCCTGTTACCGGTCGTGTAAACCCAATTCCTTTTGAGGGTCGACTGGGCATTCCCGGGGCCCCGCCTCCTCCAAATATGAAGGCCCAAATGTGGGATACAGGATGTTAGCCAGCCCCCTGAAAGCTATCCCATTATAACTGTATTATGCGAAATTTCCAATTTTCGCCGGCTAGCTAAGCCTGTTACCGGTCGTGTAAACCCAATTCCTTTTGAGGGTCGACTGGGAATTCCCGGGGCCCCGCCTCCTCCAAATATGAAGGCCCAAATGTGGGATACAGGATGTTAGCCAGCCCCCTTTAAACGCTATCCCATTATAACTGTATTAAGCGAAATTTCTAATTTTCGCCGGGCTAGCTAAGCCTGTTACCGGTCGTGTAAACCCAATTCCTTTTGAGGGTCGACTGGGCATTCCGCGGGCCCCACCTCCTCCAAATATGAAGGCCCAAATGTGGGATACAGGATGTTAGCCAGCCCCCTGAAAGCTATCCCATTATAACTGTATTATGCGAAATTTCCAATTTTCGCCGGGCTAGCTAAGCCTGTTACCGGTCGTGTAAACCCAATTCCTTTTGAGGGTCGACTGGGCATTCCCGGGGCCCCACCTCCTCCAAATATGAAGGCCCAAATGTGGGATACAGGATGTTAGCCAGCCCCCTGAAAGCTATCCCATTATAACTGTATTATGCGAAATTTCCAATTTTCGCCGGGCTAGCTAAGCCTGTTACCGGTCGTGTAAACCCAATTCCTTTTGAGGGTCGACTGGGCATTCCCGGGGCCCCACCTCCTCCAAATATGAAGGCCCAAATGTGGGATACAGGATGTTAGCCAGCCCCCTGAAAGCTATCCCATTATAACTGTATTATGCGAAATTTCCAATTTTCGCCGGGCTAGCTAAGCCTGTTACCGGTCGTGTAAACCCAATTTCTTTTGAGGGTCGACTGGGCATTCCCGGGGCCCCGCCTCCTCCAAATATGAAGGCCCAAATGTGGGATACAGGATGTTAGCCAGCCCCCTGAAAGCTATCCCATTATAACTGTATTATGCGACATTTCCAATTTTCGCCGGGCTATCTAAGCCTGTTACCGGTCGTGTAAACCCAATTCCTTTTGAGGGTCGACTGGGCATTCCCGGGGCCCCGCCTCCTCCAAATATGAAGGCCCAAATGTGGGATACAGGATGTTAGCCAGCCCCCTGAAAGCTATCCCATTATAACTGTATTATGCGAAATTTCCAATTTTCGCCGGGCTAGCTAAGCCTGTTACCGGTCGTGTAAACCTAATTCCTTTTGAGGGTCGACTGGGCATTCCCGGGGCCCCGCCTCCTCCAAATATGAAGGCCCAAATGTGGGATACAGGATGTTAGCCAGCCCCCTGAAAGCTATCCCATTATAACTGTATTATGCGAAATTTCCAATTTTCGCCGGGCTAGCTAAGCCTGTTACCGGTCGTGTAAACCCAATTCCTTTTGAGGGTCGACTGGGCATTCCCGGGGCCCCACCTCCTCCAAATATGAAGGCCCAAATGTGGGATACAGGATGTTAGCCAGCCCCCTGAAAGCTATCCCATTATATCTGTATTATGCGAAATTTCCAATTTTCGCCGGGCTAGCTAAGCCTGTTACCGGTCGTGTAAACCCAATTCCTTTTGAGGGTCGACTGGGAATTCCCGGGGCCCCGCCTCCTCCAAATATGAAGGCCCAAATGTGGGATACAGGATGTTAGCCAGCCCCCTGAAAGCTATCTTATTATAACTGTATTATGCGAAATTTCCAATTTTCGCCGGGCTAGCTAAGCCTGTTACCGGTCGTGTAAACCCAATTCCTTTTGAGGGTCGACTGGGAATTCCGGGGCCCCGCCTCCTCCAAATATGAAGGCCCAAATGTGGGATACAGGATGTTAGCCAGCCCCCTGAAAGCTATCCCATTATAACTGTATTATGCGACATTTCCAATTTTCGCCGGGCTAGCTAAGCCTGTTACCGGTCGTGTAAACCCAATTCCTTTTGAGGGTCGACTGGGCATTCCCGGGGCCCCACCTCCTGAAAATATGAAGGCCCAAATGTGGGATACAGGATGTTAGCCAGCCCCCTGAAAGCTATCCCATTATAACTGTATTATGCGACATTTCCAATTTTCGCCGGGCTAGCTAAGCCTGTTACCGGTCGTGTAAACCCAATTCCTTTTGAGGGTCGACTGGGCATTCCCGGGGCCCCACCTCCTCCAAATATGAAGGCCCAAATGTGGGATACAGGATGTTAGCCAGCCCCCTGAAAGCTATCCCATTATAACTGTATTATGCGAAATTTCCAATTTTCGCCGGGCTAGCTAAGCCTGTTACCGGTCGTGTAAACCCAATTCCTTTTGAGGGTCGACTGGGCATTCCCGGGGCCCCGCCTCCTCCAAATATGAAGGCCCAAATGTGGGATACAGGATGTTAGCCAGCCCCCTGAAAGCTATCCCATTATAACTGTATTATGCGAAATTTCCAATTTTCGCCGGGCTAGCTAAGACTGTTACCGGTCGTGTAAACCCAATTCCTTTTGAGGGTCGACTGGGCATTCCCGGGGCCCCGCCTCCTCCAAATATGAAGGCCCAAATGTGGGATACAGGATGTTAGCCAGCCCCCTGAAAGCTATCCCATTATAACTGTATTATGCGACATTTCCAATTTTCGCCGGGCTATCTAAGCCTGTTACCGGTCGTGTAAACCCAATTCCTTTTGAGGGTCGACTGGGCATTCCCGGGGCCCCGCCTCCTCCAAATATGAAGGCCCAAATGTGGGATACAGGATGTTAGCCAGCCCCCTGAAAGCTATCCCATTATAACTGTATTATGCGAAATTTCCAATTTTCGCCGGGCTAGCTAAGCCTGTTACCGGTCGTGTAAACCCAATTCCTTTTGAGGGTCGACTGGGCATTCCCGGGGCCCCGCCTCCTCCAAATATGAAGGCCCAAATGTGGGATACAGGATGTTAGCCAGCCCCCTGAAAGCTATCCCATTATAACTGTATTATGCGAAATTTCCAATTTTCGCCGGGCTAGCTAAGCCTGTTACCGGTCGTGTAAACCCAATTCCTTTTGAGGGTCGACTGGGCATTCCCGGGGCCCCACCTCCTCCAAATATGAAGGCCCAAATGTGGGATACAGGATGTTAGCCAGCCCCCTGAAAGCTATCCCATTATAACTGTATTATGCGAAATTTCCAATTTTCGCCGGGCTAGCTAAGCCTGTTACCGGTCGTGTAAACCCAATTCCTTTTGAGGGTCGACTGGGCATTCCCCGAGCCCCACCTCCTCCAAATATGAAGGCCCAAATGTGGGATACAGGATGTTAGCCAGCCCCCTGAAAGCTATCCCATTATAACTGTATTATGCGAAATTTCCAATTTTCGCCGGGCTAGCTAAGCCTGTTACCGGTCGTGTAAACCCAATTCCTTTTGAGGGTCGACTGGGCATTCCGGGGCCCCACCTCCTCCAAATATGAAGGCCCAAATGGGGGATACAGGATGTTAGCCAGCCCCCTGAAAGCTATCCCATTATAACTGTATTATGCGAAATTTCCAATTTTCGCCGGGCTAGCTAAGCCTGTTACCGGTCGTGTAAACCCAATTCCTTTTGAGGGTCGACTGGGCATTCCCGGGGCCCCACCTCCTCCAAATATGAAGGCCCAAATGTGGGATACAGAATGTTAGCCAGCCCCCTGAAAGCTATCCCATTATAACTGTATTATGCGAAATTTCCAATTTTCGCCGGGCTAGCTAAGCCTGTTACCGGTCGTGTAAACCCAATTCCTTTTGAGGGTCGACTGGGCATTCCCGGGGCCCCGCCTCCTCCAAATATGAAGGCCCAAATGTGGGATACAGGATGTTAGCCAGCCCCCTGAAAGCTATCCCATTATAACTGTATTATGCGAAATTTCCAATTTTCGCCGGGCTAGCTAAGCCTGTTACCGGTCGTGTAAACCCAATTCCTTTTGAGGGTCGACTGGGAATTCCCGGGGCCCCGCCTCCTCCAAATATGAAGGCCCAAATGTGGGATACAGGATGTTAGCCAGCCCCCTTTAAACGCTATCCCATTATAACTGTATTAAGCGAAATTTCTAATTTTCGCCGGGCTAGCTAAGCCTGTTACCGGTCGTGTAAACCCAATTCCTTTTGAGGGTCGACTGGGCATTCCGCGGGCCCCACCTCCTCCAAATATGAAGGCCCAAATGTGGGATACAGGATGTTAGCCAGCCCCCTGAAAGCTATCCCATTATAACTGTATTATGCGAAATTTCCAATTTTCGCCGGGCTAGCTAAGCCTGTTACCGGTCGTGTAAACCCAATTCCTTTTGAGGGTCGACTGGGCATTCCCGGGGCCCCACCTCCTCCAAATATGAAGGCCCAAATGTGGGATACAGGATGTTAGCCAGCCCCCTGAAAGCTATCCCATTATAACTGTATTATGCGAAATTTCCAATTTTCGCCGGGCTAGCTAAGCCTGTTACCGGTCGTGTAAACCCAATTCCTTTTGAGGGTCGACTGGGCATTCCCGGGGCCCCACCTCCTCCAAATATGAAGGCCCAAATGTGGGATACAGGATGTTAGCCAGCCCCCTGAAAGCTATCCCATTATATCTGTATTATGCGAAATTTCCAATTTTCGCCGGGCTAGCTAAGCCTGTTACCGGTCGTGTAAACCCAATTCCTTTTGAGGGTCGACTGGGCATTCCCGGGGCCCCGCCTCCTCCAAATATGAAGGCCCAAATGTGGGATACAGGATGTTAGCCAGCCCCCTGAAAGCTATCTTATTATAACTGTATTATGCGAAATTTCCAATTTTCGCCGGGCTAGCTAAGCCTGTTACCGGTCGTGTAAACCCAATTCCTTTTGAGGGTCGACTGGGAATTCCCGGGGCCCCGCCTCCTCCAAATATGAAGGCCCAAATGTGGGATACAGGATGTTAGCCAGCCCCCTGAAAGCTATCCCATTATAACTGTATTATGCGACATTTCCAATTTTCGCCGGGCTAGCTAAGCCTGTTACCGGTCGTGTAAACCCAATTCCTTTTGAGGGTCGACTGGGCATTCCCGGGGCCCCACCTCCTCAAAATATGAAGGCCCAAATGTGGGATACAGGATGTTAGCCAGCCCCCTGAAAGCTATCCCATTATAACTGTATTATGCGACATTTCCAATTTTCGCCGGGCTAGCTAAGCCTGTTACCGGTCGTGTAAACCCAATTCCTTTTGAGGGTCGACTGGGCATTCCCGGGGCCCCACCTCCTCCAAATATGAAGGCCCAAATGTGGGATACAGGATGTTAGCCAGCCCCCTGAAAGCTATCCCATTATAACTGTATTATGCGAAATTTCCAATTTTCGCCGGGCTAGCTAAGCCTGTTACCGGTCGTGTAAACCCAATTCCTTTTGAGGGTCGACTGGGCATTCCCGGGGCCCCGCCTCCTCCAAATATGAAGGCCCAAATGTGGGATACAGGATGTTAGCCAGCCCCCTGAAAGCTATCCCATTATAACTGTATTATGCGAAATTTCCAATTTTCGCCGGGCTAGCTAAGCCTGTTACCGGTCGTGTAAACCCAATTCCTTTTGAGGGTCGACTGGGCATTCCCGGGGCCCCGCCTCCTCCAAATATGAAGGCCCAAATGTGGGATACAGGATGTTAGCCAGCCCCCTGAAAGCTATCCCATTATAACTGTATTATGCGAAATTTCCAATTTTCGCCGGGCTAGCTAAGACTGTTACCGGTCGTGTAAACCCAATTCCTTTTGAGGGTCGACTGGGCATTCCCGGGGCCCCGCCTCCTCCAAATATGAAGGCCCAAATGTGGGATACAGGATGTTAGCCAGCCCCCTGAAAGCTATCCCATTATAACTGTATTATGCGACATTTCCAATTTTCGCCGGGCTATCTAAGCCTGTTACCGGTCGTGTAAACCCAATTCCTTTTGAGGGTCGACTGGGCATTCCCGGGGCCCCGCCTCCTCCAAATATGAAGGCCCAAATGTGGGATACAGGATGTTAGCCAGCCCCCTGAAAGCTATCCCATTATAACTGTATTATGCGAAATTTCCAATTTTCGCCGGGCTAGCTAAGCCTGTTACCGGTCGTGTAAACCCAATTCCTTTTGAGGGTCGACTGGGCATTCCCGGGGCCCCGCCTCCTCCAAATATGAAGGCCCAAATGTGGGATACAGGATGTTAGCCAGCCCCCTGAAAGCTATCCCATTATAACTGTATTATGCGAAATTTCCAATTTTCGCCGGGCTAGCTAAGCCTGTTACCGGTCGTGTAAACCCAATTCCTTTTGAGGGTCGACTGGGCATTCCCGGGGCCCCACCTCCTCCAAATATGAAGGCCCAAATGTGGGATACAGGATGTTAGCCAGCCCCCTGAAAGCCACCCCATTGCAAAAGTATGATTAATTTCTTACCTTTTCTCCAGGCTTGCTAATTTGGTCAATGTTCAGGTCTGGTCAGCAAGATATGATTTTTAATATATAACTGTTTCTTTACATTAAAAAAGGGATGTTTATGTGGAATTTTAATTTACGTTTATTAGCATGTTTACGGTAATTTGAATAGCGAACCGACCGCAGAAATCTATTCACTATTCGAATAGTGAATAGCGAAAAGCGAATAGAACTCCAACTTCTGAATGCCGTAAAACTGTGACACTTTAAACATTAAACAAATATTAATGAAGCTCTAAATTAACCCCTTCTTTGAGTATTATGAGGTGATAATTTTGGTCGGGGCGTGACCAAATCCAATAAAGCCCGAAGGGCTTTATGATAGATTTGATCACGCCCCAACCGAAATTATTACCTCGTAATATTCAAAGAATGATTTGTTATTACTCATATTTATATAATTTTCAGCAAGTGTACGATTAAATATTTGAATATAAATAAGCAAATCCCACATGCGCCCCAAATATACGTCATTTGAATTTATTGGACTGTACCATACAGTCCAATAAATTTAAATGACATATGATTGGGGCGCAAGCGAGCTTTGCTTATTCATTTAAGGAATAAGGAATCATTTTTTTAGTGTAATCTATGAGGTGATAATTTCAGTCGGGACGTGGTCAAATCCGAGAGACGGTATATATATATATATATGGTATAAGAAAAAAAATAATTTAATCAATAGTATTTTCAGTTGACAATAATTTTATCAGTTTATACATACTTGATTTATAACAATGACATTTTTGATGTACTGTTTCCTATATTCTTGATACAGCGAGCATTTAAACATAAAGTGATACTCATCTTCAACATCCCGATGATAAAAAGTACATAATCTTTGTTCTTTAGGTAACCGAGTATATCTTCCCTTCTCTATCATTAGTGAATGCGCACTTAATCTGTATCTTGTAATTAGCTGAATATACTAGGCTGAAATTGGTTTTAATAAAATAAGACTTTTATAGACACAATTTGATTGTTAAGTATCTATACAAAACACATTTTGAGGATGTTAAAAACATGGCATTACAATCTTCTTGAAAACAGTCTTGTAGTCATTGTTTTAATATCAAAGAACAATCTTTTGTTTGTAATATTTTGACAATATCAAATCCAAATGAAAATAACAAATATTTTACATTAACAAGCCAGTCTTATTTCACACATGGATATATTTCAGCGCTTTTAAACATATCTTGATAAATACTTTTCATTATACAAATCTCAGATTCTAATAATTTACACCCAAATAGAACAATGCGAGTTTTTCTTTGAGTTCATAGTGGCAAGCGTCTTAATTTATTATATTTAAAATATGCAATCAGTGATGAAGTATTTTTTCTTAATTTTAACAAAATTTAAAATGCATGTATTCTAAATGTACTTTTTCAATAGCATCACCTTTGTGAAATCCCCATACTTCTCTTGATTTGCTCAATACACTACCTACATATGTATCAAATAATGATAAACGAGCAACATATTTAAAGTACTAGATAATAACCCGCGCGAGCGCGGGAATTAACACTTAACAAATGAATGACATAATACAATTAATGTTGAATCATAATTTTTTCCGTATATATTGTGTCCGAATTATTTCTTTATAGTTTTCTTAACCTATTCTTTAAAATTGAAATAAAAACTGCATAGCTGGATATTTAGAAAAGGGATAAAAAATTTAAACTGAATTGGATGATACATACATGAACTTGGCCTTAATTCTGAGTTGAAAATAATTACAATGATTTTTTTTTTAAACCAGTGAGTTAGTATTTAGGACGTCATATGTCTAAATTTTTTTCTTTAGGTCAAATTTCACAAATACATGTATTTTTATCCCTGTCCCAAATGTGAAGTTCAGATAAAAGACTGTTTCGAAAAAAAAAATTGGGTAGGGTAATCCCACCCCAAATTTAACTTCCCCGTTTGATGACACAATTAATGTATAAAGTTCACTACCAATCTGTCGTGGTATTAAAATGTTTGAAACTAAAAAAAAAACCGCTAGTGTATGCATATTAATTTATTTGCATTTTTTTAAACCAAAGTTGTCATTTTCAAAGTATCTCGCTCTACACTTTCCGCCATTGAGTAAATTAGTCAAACCGCGTTCCTGGGCACCCCGTTCTGGGAAAAAATTCTTTCGATCAAAATTAAAATCTCATCAAATTTTTCCATTTCATTTATTAACTTTTTGTATTAACCAAAAATGTCCCATTCAAGGTATGAATATCTACCCCTATGCATGATGAACCTGTCCTACACTTTTTGCGTCAAGACGTTAATTAGTCAAACCGGTTTCTTGGTTACCCCGTTCTGGAAAGTTCTTTGGCTAGAGGTCGCGCTTCGCTAGCTTCTATATATCAAAACTAAAATCACTCACTCAAGAAACGAATTGCCTTGTTTAATTTATTCAACATTTGTCAAATCTTAACTTCTATGTGTAATCCAGGTAAGTTCCTAATAAATATATTCACTGTTTACGTAATCATTCAATATTATTTCATTGCAAGCATATATTTTGATGCAAACGATCCCTGTCTTGGATCCGCCAAAGCGTGTCCACCACCTTACTCTCATTTTTGCTATTTCGGGCTTGTTTATCGAAAATGAAAGTAGGTTTTTGATTAATTTCACAATAATAACTTATCAGTTAAAATTCAATTATACCTTACGGACATCATTACGCATGTGTTGAAATACCAAAGGTGTAAGCAAGTACTCTGGTGCAGGCATTTTGTAGTTTATTTGCAAAATGCCTTAATTTATAAGTATAGATACATTTTTCATTGTTTTCATAAGCATAAACATACATTTTCTTTCTTGGGATGCCAGTTGTAGCTGTGAGTTCAAAAAGCTACTACATAGTATATGATAGTGTTAATCTAAGTAAGTAGATTGATTAACAATTTCAACCTCCTCTTTATTATACAACCTACTTTCAGCTTGTTTCAAACGTCAAAAAACACTACTATTTTTGTTCTGCACACATTAACTGATAGTTTCCAGTCATTACAATATTCATTAAGCGTATCAAGTATATTTTATAGGCATTCTGGATATTCAAATAATAAAACCATGTCATCAGAACAGTGGTACTTCTTGGAGTATGATATCTTCACAATTTGACATAATGTATGAATTCTCAAAATCATTCAAATATAAAAAAAAAAGTAGAGGAGACAATGCCTCACCCCGAAGAACCCCTTGTTCTACATTTAAAAGTTCACCGAAATTATTTATATATTTTACACAACTCTTGGCATTCTTCTACAAGGAAGGGATACTCTGAAACATTTCCCCTAATACTAAGTTTTATAAGCTTTTTAAAGAGAAAATTTCTATTAACATTATCAAATGCTTTTCGATAGTCTACAAAACAACAATATATTTTTTTTATTATTCGAAAGATGCTTCTCAGTGATACCTTCAAGCGTTTACAGTTCCCACACCTTGCCTAAATCCAAACGGTGCATCACTTAGAACAGAATTACCTTCTTCTACCACGTTAGTGGGTTCTGTAAAAAAAAATTCTGCAATAATCGCTACTTTCATAACTTATTTCATTTTCTGATTTTAATGTTTACATTGCTTCAGTGAGGCATTTCTAAGAGGCAATCAAATTTTGAGTGTCATTCGTTGAGTTATAAGCGAGTGATAGAGCTTACAATTCTTGCTATGTAAACTGAAAATTTCAGTTTTAGACCTAAAATGAATGTACGTGTTGACTGTCAGGAACTGTTTATTGGTGCTTAAAATGAATAAGAAGATAGACAAACCAGTTTGAAAAAGATTTTTTGCAGGTATATTGAACCTATGTTAACAAAAGCAGGACACGAGCCTTGTTTAGAAGACAAAGAATTGTGAGCCATGTCTCTTGCTTATAACTCTACGACTGACTCTCAAATTTCATTTTATCATTTGAAATGCATTCTTAAAGCATTTTAAATAATAAAAACAGAAAAAACAATTTGACCAAAATCGTGAACATGCTCCTTTAAATATAAACACTTTTCATCACAACATGTAGATTCTGTTCTTTTTATGTTCATAATATGTGCTTTACTAGTCTCTACTGTGTGTTGCAAAGGTATTAAACTCTGAGTTTTGGCAAAAAACTGTATATTTGGTAATAAACGTATTCCATTCCGTTCAAGACGTAAATGTGGCTCTCCAATTCAAAGAGCTTGAATTTCGCTTACTCTTGATGCTGTCGCCAGAGCTACAAGGAACACTGTCTTCCACGTAAGGAACTTCATGTCACATGAGTTCATCGGCTCAAATGGGGAGTCACACAACTTCAAAAGGGCAGTTGGCAAATACTAATTTGGAAGTAATGGTCGTACATTTGGTTCAGAATTGTATATTCCTTTTAATAGCTTTGACAAATCAGCGTTGTTACTGACAGAACTTTTGCTCCAACCCTTATGCATAGATGCTATTGCTGACCTGTAACCCATTAACGTATTTGGCTTATAATTACGTTCTTCATGCAAATAGATGAAGAAGTCCGCAAATTCATCTAAAGTGGACTCAACGGAATCCTTTTGGTTCATGGCACACTATTCTTTGTAGATTCGTATTCTAGCATCATACTTTTTTGTTGACTGTCTTCGGGAGTTGACTTAGCTTTCTCAGAAAATCTATTTTCTGTTCTTTGTTGTTTGAAATAATCCGAACCCCTAGATTCAGACTGTAACAATCACTTGTATACTAGCACCAGGCTAGCTTCGTGGCCCTTTAATTTTGTAATACTGTTTACCCATAATTCTCTGCAAATGCGCAGTCAGGTAAAACCGCTGACACCTGGTCATTCCAGGGTTGGCTGCCGTGTGACAAGACACGATTTTGAGGGCAGCTCAGATTTGCTGTAAAGAGCGACATTATTGCAGTATGCATTGTGCATGAACCTTGTTAATGAGCGGGCACGGATAGCAGACCGTGGTAAGTATATTTATCGTTTTATGCAGTATTTTTGTGTATTCGACTAGTAATTCTTGTTTATTTTGAGCTAAAAATAACCTTGGCCAGCGTTCACCTGTTAAACTTACCTGTGTGAGCAGTCGAGCGTATCTTTTGCGTGGAAGTTTAAATGCCAGTTTTATATTATCGATAAAGCCCTGTGTTAGAATTGTATAGCTTTGAATGTTATTCTATGCGTATTTTGTTGTATTAGATAAAACTTGCTGATTTATTTAAATGTCTTGGGCGGAAGTTATTCACCGGAAATGATTGACCGGAAGTGTGCGCCATATTTATTTTGTTATTATTTACATGTTGCTATGAAACTCAACTCTGTTTACATATTAGTGACAGACAATTATTATATGATTATTTTATAATAGTATCATCAAATGTTGCCACACTCAGGTTGCCTACATGTACTTATTACTGGAATAAATTGTAGCATTTTGACTTGGTCATAAAACTGTGAAGTTCCAGTGGGGAGAACCACTCTGATGTTGAACACCACCACGGCGCCTAAGGTCCAGGACTACAGCCCTGTAAGGAGTCCACGGTGGATTTAGGGGAGGAAATAAAGTCTACCTCATCACATCAGCGAGGAATTCAGATAGTCAGATGATCTGTGATTGGAGTCGAGATAAGTGATCGAGACAGGAACATCAGTGATTGAAAGTTTAGTGATTGAGATCTGTTAATTAGTTTCAGTTGTGAATAAGTAATCATCAAAGGTGTGGCAACCATATTTTGAATTTAAAGAAACATAATATACCGGTATAACGTCTGTCTGAAAAAAAGGTATTTTTTATATACATACATATTATTTTTTTATAATTGTGTTAAAGTAGGGTCATTAATTACAGCCAATTGAATGAGTATGGGGTGTGAGCGAGTATGGGTGTGAAAGTGATATTGTAAATATATTTCATTTGTTATTTTGTAAATAAATTTATAAAACTGAAGCTGTCTTAACTGTCATTTGGAGAACGCCTAGCTCATCCACGTTACACAGACTTTCTGGACTTGGATGAATGAACTTCCCTCTTTTTTGAGTTAACAAGTATCTTATTATTGGAAGTTTCCTTGGAAGTCTACCAAAAGATGTAGAAGGTCTGGAAACCATGACTGTCTTGGTGAAAACGGAGCAATGAGAAGAACACACGACTCCTGTTCCACTTTCCTGAATACTTTCGGAATTAATATGGGAGGAAGAAATGCATACGCAAACATTCCTGTCCAATCTACAGCTAGCGTATCGCATTCACATGCTAAAGGATATGGGAACGGAGAACAAAATAATGTTATCTTCCGGTTTTCCCTTGTTGTGAATAAATCTATGTTTGGAGTGGGAAAACTCGAAAAATCTGCTGAACTATTTCTTTGTTGAGACTCCATTTCTTCATCTTGGGAATTTGTCGCCCTCGGGACAACTGATCTGCTATAACATTCCTTTTCCCCGCAATGTGAGCTGGTTTAAGCTGTTTCCCAAAATGATGACACCAATGCAGAATCTTCCATGTCATCCCGCACAGGACTGCAGACTTTGCCCTTGCCCCCCCCCCCCCTCCCGGCGATTGATGTAAGACACTACTGTTGAATTGTCTGTTCTCAGCAAGTCTTTTCTGTGTTTGACACTGTCCCTGAAGTGATGAAGTGCCCTCTCCACTGCACTGAGTTCCAACAGATTTATATGTGATGACTGCTCTACCACTGTCCCTGACATTCCCCTGACACATTGCGATCCTTTAGGTGGGCTCCCCACCTGTAAGTTGAGGCATCCGTCCACAAAGTTAGGTTTGCGCTGAAGCTCAAAATAGATGTCCCTGCTAGAACTTTTCCTCTCTCTGTCCACCAGAGAAGATGTGGGATGAGGAAACTGTCGATTTGAATTATATGTTCCAGTTCGTCCTCATGTGGACGCCACTGGGAGAGAAGACATAACTGAATAGGACGCATCTTGAGTCTGGCAAGAGGAACCAAATCTATGCAGGCTGCCATTAAACTAAGAAATTTACGTGCTGGGATAAAAGATTACGTAACCATGGTAGAAATGACCCCATACAGACTGTGAAAACGGTCCAAACTTCGGTAGGCCATACCACGTTGGAGGTTGAATAGTGCTCCACGATAAATTATTTGTTGCGTTGGTTGCAGAATTGACTTGAATTGATTTATTACCAGGCCCACATCCATGAGCAAAAAGAGCATAGACCTGAATTGATAATGGATACTGTGTTTTCCTTAATATTCAAGGGTATCAAATTTCGTGGATAAAGTGAACATCACAGTTTCGAGGATACGTAAATTGGTGGCCAATGACCGTATCAATAAAAAATGTTAACAGAAATTGCATTTCAATGAAAATTTAATTTCGTAGATCAACTTAAAAACGAAATCCACGAAAATTGGTGTTCAACGAATATTGATGAAACCACAGTATTGTCTATGCAAAACATCTTTTAGATCTATTGATGAAACCCAGTTTTCTTTACTCAGAGCCTGTTTTATTGACCTGAGAGATTCCATCTTTAAATGTTGACTTTTGAGAAAAATATTTAATATTTTTATCTCAAATTGAAAATTGAACGGTAACCCCCGTCTTTGGAACAATAAAGAAGGTGCTGTAAAAGTTAAAACCCCTGACTTTCCTGGGTCTTGAGAACAATCTCTATGGCATGTTTTCCTTATAAACTTTCTATTTCTTCTTAAATACATAGTCTTTGGGCAACATTTTGTACATTTGTTATTCTTACTTCTGTCTTTGGAGGATGTTTAAGAACACAAGCTTGAGTCCGTCCTGGACTATTTTTAAAATCCAATCGTCAGATGTAATTTTCCTCCACTCCCTGTGGTACGAAATGATCCGACAGCCTACTTTGGCTGATTTCTGCAACTTGAGTCAAGTCTCTAATTGATCCGTCAAATTACTTCTGGGGGCGAAACCCCGAACGATCTTGTGCAGAGCCACGTGTTTGACCTTTGAAGAAACTTTCGAATTGAAATTCCGTTCTCTACCTATAGTAGTCTTTTGAATCTTTTCCGCAGCAAACTTTCCATACTTTGCAAAGTATGACTGCTGTTCTATTGGCTCTGAGGTGCTCGCCGACTCACCTCTCTTTCTTTTCCTAGCAGAACTGAGGGCTGAACCATTTCTCTGCTTTGAACCTCTCAGGTGCTGTGTTTCTTTAGCATCGCGCAAACTTTCTGCACTTGAGTGAAGAATATCAAAATACTTCCCATAAAACAATTTAGGATTTAGAGTTGTCTGTACAAGTAGTTTGTTTTCCGTTGCTATGTTTTTAAAGCAAGTTCCTCAATGCGAATGGATCTACGTGCTGCAACTGCACCCACTAATATGCGGGAAGTAACATAAGCCATCGACTTGAACACTTGTATCAATGCTTGTAGGTCCACTGTTTTGTCCTCATCAGATACAACATTATCAACGTAGGACGTAACTAGAGAAGCATATGTCACCTCTCTGAGAAGAAATCGAGATCCTTGATCTATCTTCCATAAATCATTGTTGCGTGAATGTAACATAAGGTTGCGGAACCGGTAGGAATTTTTGTTTCCTTTCCTCCCTGTTGTAAAATTGCTATCTTCAATGTTGTCATCAAGGCGCGGCGTTGTGCAGTACTTGTCAAAGTCGGAAGAAGTGACTCTGTATAAACAAACAAATATAAACATAACTAAAATATAAACAAACAAAATAGATGATCAGAGAAAAATCCCACTTCCGACACCATTTTGTCACCATGATCGGGCTCTCTGATTAGTAATAACAACATCAATTTTATATACAATAAAATTTTTATATACAATATTTACAAATATACAAAATGTCAACAATTCACGACGGGAGACGGTCAATCGACGTCGGCTCCTAACATTTCGTCTCCGCCAGTCACCACGATGAATTCCTAAGCCAGTGTCCACTGTGTAGTCCACCTCCAGGTCCAGATCAAGTCCCGTGTCATTCTCAAAGTCCAGGAAACTCTTCCGTATGTCAACCATGGGTCGTCAGTCCTCATAAGCACCTCTCGGGTGTTGCTAAAATACAGAACGGAAAGCGGAACGGAATGAAAAAACGGAAAACCTGATATCAACTTTTTTTTACTGCTTAAGTTTAATAAAGTCAAAAATCGAAAACTTTACGTACTTTTATTTAATCTTTCAAAGGATTTATCAATTTTAAATGGATAATTGATAAATTTGATAGATATTTTGAGATTGAACTGTGCTTTACAAACGAAGAGAACAGTTTTCTACTTACAACGTATAGCATAATCATTTCGGCAAAAGTGAATATATAAGCTACGTTGCTAAAAAGTATAAAGGATCCCCGACATCCCGTGACTTCTATCACAACATGGCGATTTTAACGCATTGTGGAATTAAGAGTTCATATCGCCAAAATCGGGTGTCTATCTCTGTGACGCAATGGATTTAGCTTCGGTCTACCGACCCGCAGGTCCCGAGTCCGAATACTGCAGGGACTTTTATTTTCAATCATAGCGGTAAAATTTGAAAAGTTTATTTTTTCCCCAAAATTTATTATTTTTCTGTCATTTTCAAATCCAACACATGCTAGAAATCCATATCTTTTAATAAGTAATTTTATTTAATAATTTATTTAGTAATTTAGAATAATTGGCTTGTATGCAGAACTTTTCCCATGTGTGTGGAAGACCCTTAAATAAAAATTATTTTTTTCTTAAATGGATGAAAAATTCAGAACTTAGACAACAATCACTGATATCACACTGCAGCACATGTGTCGCTGACTTCAACAAATAATGCTGGTTTTAACAAATGATACAAATGTACATGCATTAAAAAAATAATCCGGCAATAAAGTGAACAAACGCATAATGCAGCAACTCCAAAAAGATGAATTAATTATTGTTAGTCTGGACTTTGACATGATTTGAGCTTAATATTTTGTTTTAGTATTGAATGAAAAACTTGAGCATTCCAATTTACAAATGACTTTATAGTTTATAATATTTCTTGCAATTTAGTTTATTACATTTCATCTCCCCCTTCCATAATAATCTTAATCTATACTTATAAATTAAGACATTTTGCCAATAAACTACGAAACGCCTGCACCAGAGTAACTGCTTATACCTTTGGTATTTCAACACATGTGAGTTGATGTCCGTAAACTATAATTAAATTTTACCTGATAAGTAATTTTTGAGAAATAAATTAAAAACCTACTTTCATTTTCGATAAACCAGCTCGAAATAGCAAAAATGAGAGTAAGGTGGTGGACAGGCTTTGGCGGATCCAAGTCAATGGGAGTTAGCTTTTAAATATATTCTTGCAATGAAATAATATCAAATGATTACTTAAACAGTGAATATATTTATTAGGAACTTACTTGGATTATACATAGAAGTTAAGATTTGACAAATGCTGAATAAATAAAATATGGCAATTCGTTTCTTGAATGCGCGATTTAGTTTTGATATGGAATAGAATTTTCCAGAACGGAGTAACCAAGAACGCGGTTTAACTAATTAACGTCATGGCGAAAAGTGTAGGAGGGGTTCATCACGTATCGCGGGCAGATAGTCATTCCTTGGATGGAATATCTTTGGTTAATACAAACAAGATAATAAATAAAATGGAACAATTTGATGCGATTTTAATTTTGATAAAAAGAATTTATTTTACACAACGGGGTGCCCAGGAAAGCGGTTTGACTAATTTACACCATGGAGGAAAGTGTAGGGCGAGTTAGCCATCGGGCAAATACTTTTGATATGACAACTTTGGTTTAAAAAATCAATATGCATACACTAGCGTTTTTAAATTTCACACTTTTTTATACCACGACAGATTGGTAGTAAACCTTAGACATTATTTCTAAGTCTATATGAATAAAAAATGTATGAAGTTAAATTGTGCTGGGTTTTTGTTTTTTCAAATCAGTCTTTTATCAGAAATTTTCATTAAAACAGTGATAAAAATTGTAGTGAAATTTGACCTAAAGATATGAAGAATAGGATAAGAAAGCAATTGTGAAAAAATTAGACACAGTATATACGAAAATGAAAAAAAATATGGTTCAACATTTTAGCAGTGTCATTAATATGTAAAGTGTTAATTCCCGCGCTTGCGCGGGATATCATCTAGTATATTATATATCAGTTCGAGGAGTACTATTGTAAATATGTAGACATACAGAAAAGGAGATCAATTACATTCAATAATATGTACATGTATATTGATTCAACGTGCCATTTCATTGAATAAAAGAGTTTCCATGTCTCAGGTGAAACCTGTACTAAGTATGATGTTCAACCTTTTCCTTGCCATTCGAGTTGGTCCCTTGCACCGCTCGGCATCAAATCCCATGGTACTCGAAAAAAGTTTACAGACAGAGCTTTTTTGTTTAAAAATAAATTATAACACTGTAAATATGTTATGCATTATGAAATCTCCGTAAGGAGGAAATAAAGAGAGAATGAATGAACGATGTTATACGATAAAAACTTGCTTGTTTAATATATTTCATAAAGAACCTTCAATCCAACATTCAGGTAAATCATAACTGCCCATCCCCTCCCCCACTCCATCCCCTCCATGACCCATGGTATGGTAAAATAAATAGCATTTTTCATACTTTTTTGAGGCTTAAGGTAAGGTTTGCGGTTACAGGGAGATAACCCCGTATTTTTATTGTGACGTAACACCAACAACCCTTTATTTCAGCTTTGACGTCAAAATTTATGTGACGTCATAATTGATTTCAGGTTCTTTTTATTTCGCGGGGTTTTGAAGTTTCATTGAATAAATAACAAGACACAAGCGCTTTATCAATTTTCACGAAAACAAAGTCCGCATCATATGGTTTTGAATAGTGTTTTAGAAACATCAGATTACACATATACTAAGATACATTTTTCCTGAAATCGGTGGACTTGGAAAGGTTTCAAATAAAATGTTTTTGTTTACATAACAGTAGTTAAAAAATAAGACTTTTGTTGTATTTTATTCTATTTGTAAATAGTTCATTAGAAAATCAAAAAAATAAATCACGATATAAAAAGTGACATTATTTTTTAACAATTTAAGCATAAAACATCTCCATAATAGTTACATATAAAATGTATATATTTTCACGAAATTATTTACATTTCATCAACATGAAAATTTGAAATCATGAACTTTGACCTTTTGTAGTTATAAAACGGGACCGGCGAAATCATTTGAATTTCATGAGAAAAACGACTTTAGTATAGTGAACAAAATGGTATGTAACTTTGGTACAATTCCTAAAAATTGCAAGCCGCAAACCTTACCTTAGAGGTCATTAAAGTTTATATACCAATCTTAATTTACGCCTTATAGTTATGAAAATGTCCCCCAGAATGTCTCATAGAAAGTTTCCAATTTGAGGAATTCAATTGATCGTTATGTTCGTAAATGACAGATATTTCGATGATTATGTATACTAAAAGTTTTACTTTCAATAAAAAGAAATCCTACAGATCTAGAACAAATTGAAGACTGAATTTATACACAATCAATCAGTCCCGACCCAAGAGATAATTCATTTAGCTTCGCCCAGGGACTTGTCATTTTTAATATATATTTGGATGTAAAATGTAATTTTGGAGCACACAGAATAAGAAAAGAAAGAGATCGTGATTAAACCACGGCAATCTGTTAATCACCCTCAATGGTTCACTCATCACTATATATACATATATGTAACCCAACCCACCTACACTCCGAGAAATAACATATTAGTATATTAAAGTTTTCTCAATGACCATCCTTCACCCTATGAAAATAGCTATGAAAAAGTTAACAGCTTTCAAAGATCGAAAGAAATCAGACATCTTCGTATCTAAAACGAAAGAAGATTTTTAAAACCGGTTTCTAGATCTATTTATAATACTATAGAAATTCTATGGATATATTTATAGTTCAAAAATTTTCAGCGAAACTTTTCAACTGAAAATTTCTTCTAAAATTGAATGCATGTACATATGTGCTTTCAGTAGGTCCATGCATTTCGGTAAGTCAACCCTATTTATTTATCAATATAAAAAAACGAATTTTTTTACAAGACTTAAGTGAAATAAATTTAGCAAGAGTAGTCACTCTTGATTTTATCATCATTCTATATGTACATGTATATGAAGATACATGTATCAAATAATTTGTTAAAGGATCGAATTAAAATTATAGAGACACAGTAATTTTATTCTTATTTCCATTCATTTATTTCATTTAAATTATTATTTTTTAATTGGATTATCAAAATTTCTTAGAGCAGACCTAACAAATTAAATTTGGTACACTGTATCTTTTAATGATTAAAAACATTCATATTGATTGATAACCTAATAATATTGAATTTAAAATTCAAATAATGTCTTAAATAATTAGATTATCAATCTTTAAAATTGAATAAAAATCTGACTTATCATTATGACATCACTTTAAATATTTAATAATATATATATATATATATATATATATATATATATATATATATATATATATATATATATATATATATATATATATATATATATATATATATATATATATTATATATATATATATATATATATATATATATCGGCACAGTTTTAAAATAATAAATATTCAGAATAAAATCACAAATTAATCTTATTTACTGCAAACGTTTTCGCCATTTCTGGCTCTTCAGGCAGTTATGATTTTATTCTGGATATTTATTATTTTTTAAATTTTATATATACATGTGTGTGTGTGTGTATATATATATATATATATATATATATATATATATATATATATATATATATATATATATATATATATATATATATATATATATAATGAACAGGTGTTTGAGGCCGACCCCCACTTTCCATCCCCCACCCCAGAGTCAAGACCCCCGTGTCTGTCACATTTCTAATCGGTCTAATTTATACATTCATTGCAAAAAATAACCTAAATCAAACATTTTTTAAAAATCAAACCCTCTTAATTTATATATAATACAATGTATAGATCAGATTAGAAATATGACATATGCCATAATAGGACGATTTATACTTGGAGGTCAGGGGGGGGGGGTCGGTCCTGCCCTCCAGCACATAGCTGTGCAATTTTAAAATATGCACTTAAAGTGAGTAAAAATAGGTAAACCATTACAATGACGTCAGTCCGTGCAGTCCGTGCTCTCAAAGTCGAAGTCAACACTACTGTATAAATAATGCGATTGATGGCGATATTAAAATTTTCAAAAAATAATAAATTCATACGCGGACAAATTGATTTAGATATATAGATTAAATGGTTCGGCTTTGTCAGCGGTCATGTGAACACGCTAAAATAAGGAAGAATTACACTCAATACGACTGTTTGTAAACTCAATTTTTAGATGATAAATATTATTTGATTAGTGATATTTATGCTCATATCTACAGGATCCTTCCATTGATGCCGAGTTTTTAATCATGCATCTATTTATTTCTTCAGATAAATCTATGCAATAAGACTCTTAAGGAAACTGTTTGGAAAGGACCAACAACCGAGGAATAAAAGAAGAAAAGTTTGAAAACTAAGTACGAAAAAACCAACAAAAATTTGAACAAATCAAAGTGCAAGAAGAAACAATATATTGCATACCATAATGTTCAGGGCGTATCTAGGATTAAGTCTTTCCGATAGAGCAATGGCTCTCGGGACTCTGGGGTTCCTGTTAGTATTTTCACTAGCCTGTAAATCAACCGACAACAACTTCTGGAAATCAACGTTATCATCAAACAACGTCAATGCATTCGGAGATGAACTAAGTTATAATTTGATATTTGTCACCCTTGGTATCGTTGATATTTGGTTAGGGGAGATAATCAAGAGAGTGTTCGTTTTCTGCGGAGAATTACGATTCATCAATAGTCGTTACGACGGTAGAATATTATTCGTAGTTCAGCAAAGTTTCTGCACAAAATCTAACATTCCTTTTTTGACCCTGCCAATTCTGGTAGCCATGTTGACATATATGAATCTCCATGGGGATGGGATGCTGCTTGTATGGAGGATTTTACAAACCAAATGGAACTGTATTATAATCGTCACTACTTCCATGATAGCACATCTACTCCGTCTAACTGTAAGTAAATGTTACATTGCTAATAAAATATTGTTTGTTTTAGTTTGCATAACTTTAAGTCACTCAAATTAAGGGCGTTCTTCAGATATCTATTTTTGTATAAATGTAGAATGGTTAATGTTGAGTTATGTTTGAATGGCACGCAATCATTTTAAGACCTTGTTGAAAGACAATTTACATGTATTTTTTATTGTGCGTTGAATTGCTTTACAGGATCCCACAAGATCAGAAATGAGTAGAGTTATGGAAGAACAAAAACTTAATGTGGGCCATGGATTTGCCTGGTCCTTCTATTTTGGATATCTACGACTAATAATTCCAGGTAATATATTTGTATTGTAATATTAATCATTGATAATTAGTAATGTTATGATAATTCATACAAATCAAATTGCTTTTCTCTAGTAAAACATCACACATATTTGAAAATAACTAAGCTTTCTGTTTCTGTCTTGCAATACATACTTATGGTTCTGACAGGTTTGCAATCACGAATGGAGTCCTGGAAAAAGGACATAGATACCACAAGAAAATGCGTTGTAGTTCCAAAACTTTATATCCTGATTCCTAAATCCTGCTATTGTCCGCCATCAATAACAGCAGCCGACCCTCAGCTAAAAGTGGCGGGGGTGACGCCATCTTTTGTTGCGAACAGAGCGGGAAATCAGAGCAGGGAGTACAAAAACACCGTGTACTGTTTTGAATCTGACAAGACGGTACGATTCCTCAGATACTATACTAGTAATTCTCTCTCCCCATAAATTGAAACCTAATTATATCAGGGCTGCTAAGGCATATACAAGTTTCAAGGGTAAAATAGACAGCGATCTTTCATTTCTTGAAAGATTTAAATTGATTGAAATTGTCGAAATGGTAGACATGAAAAATAAAGGTTTTTCAGGTAAAAAAAATAAAGGTGCAGATTTTTTATAACCTTGCTGGTAAAAAAAAATATTCACTTTAATCAGATAATTACATTTATCAAGTTTTCTAAGGCATTTATTGTAGATGTTAATGTATATTTTGGGCATTCATCGATGCATGTGAGAAACGTGTATAAATGTTTAACTTTCTATTACGTCACTTTAAATTATGCAACAAGCCCCTTCAAAGTCCAACTGTTTTTTGATATACAGGACTACTATTGTTTGGTGGAGTACGCCACGCCCATCCTGTCCCTGTATGAGATGAGTAACAGCGAGGAGGCGGGGCTATCGTCGTTTGAAAGACTGCAGCAGATGAGGACGTTTGTCGCCACCCTTCAAGATATCATCAACTCTAACCCCGAAACCAAAAACAACTGCAGCCTCCTTGTTTATGACGGTAAAAGGAATTCACTTTAGTCTTTTTTTGTGTGTAAAATTATTAGCCGTAAAACTTGATAGGTGTATAGTTGTTTACTTGACTGTACAGGTAAAAGTCAATGTAATTTATGTGGGTAATTGATTGCTAGCTAGGCAACAATATTTCAAATCTTTTAAGTTACCGAGTGGTGTAACGTCATGACTATGGCAAAATGTCATCATACAATTTATTGTGTTGTTTTTTTCATGCTTTTTAAATTAAAGGAAACTATTACAATAATCGAATTCTAATCTGTAATAACGATTTATAGATTAACAGTTTTTCTGAATCAATTTTGTGTTGTAGATAAAAAGTTTGGCGACGGTCAACAGTCCATAACGATGTTGATCAAAGATAGAATAGAGAAAGATCTGAGTGAAAAAGCGGTGACCAAAACTTTCTAAGACTGAGTGTATTCTTTCTTCTCATATGTAACATTAAACATTGATAATATCCTGAAAAAGATTCAAATGTTGTTTTTATTTGTTGATGTATACAAATCTGATGCATTTCATATGTTGGTAAATCAATACTAGTATACATGTTAGATGCATGTGACAAAAATCTTACAACCGGTGTAAATTAGATTATTTTATAGTTTGAATGTTTTTAAAGAAATATCAGTGGCGTAGCTTTCATTGAAGCACGGAAGCACGTGCTTCCACATTGTTTTGTAAAAAAAAAATTAAAAATTAAAAGCAAATAAAAAATAATTAAGTACTTAAAATATTATAAATATTAAACACAAATAAATTAATATTTAAAAAGAGTGCCTTTGAGTATCTTTTTAGCCGCATACAACGTTGTCATATCTTCTGTAGATCTCGAACAACAGAGCGATGGCCAGGTCTTACGCTTGTTCAATTACAAAGTTTGATTTTATTGTTTCGTTTGTCGCTTTGTTTTATCCCAACATTTTCAAATGTTTGGAAATGATTGCATGTATGCCCGTAACTTCAGCAACCGCAGAACGCTGTTTCAACGTCATGCGTCGCTTAAAGCTGACATGAATTCATAAATACACATTATTTCTCTTTTATCTCCGACTACCGCCATATTAGTTGTCGATTTCTATTGTTCAATCTTGTCGGGTTTTTTTTTCTAGATCAAAACCCAAAATAATATGCTTCCATTTTATATCGATAACTAAAAAGGATCCTAGTTTTTTTTCCAAATATGTTCAACATTTTTACATTCAAATAATAAATGTTTTGTGTTTTCAATTGTTTTGCATATATTACAGTTATCCCCCTTGTCCTTTATCCATTTACTTAAAGCTGACATGAATTCATAAATACGCATTACTTCCCTTTTATCTCGGACTACCGCCATATTAGTTGTCGATTTCTATTGTTCTGCTCATCGCTACACACCCCCTATATAAGGCCGATAGCACTATTCATGCTTCACCGCATTCAGGTATTTCATTTACCCGAACACGTTACATTGGACAAAAAGATATTGAACAAAAATAAAATGCCACTGCACTGGTAAGGAATATCCAATGAACGACGAAACAAGACAGACTGAAATCCAGGCACACATCTTTTGAAAGTCTTCGATAATTGCAGATCGTTTTCCTGTGTATGTGACAACTTCGCACATGCGCAATCCACACACTGTGGCAGATCGAGCAATGACAGTGACCGCATGGATTTTAGAAACGGAGTGGGGTTTTTTGGTAAAAACCGGTGGAAACGATGTTATGATGTTACTTTCTTGGATTTGTATCATTTATCTACTGTGTTGGATGTAGTGCCACGGGGGTCTTCAAAAAGATGCAGACATGTACTCTGTATGAACGACACACGTGTTCGATGTGCAAGACAGCCCTATTTGTGCAAAATAATACGGATACCTTGAAGATTCTTTCAAAGAATAAATATATCCTTGTTTTATTAATTGTAGTTTCCTTTATTCTTTTTTTACAAACATTTTAGTACAATGTGTAGTTCATGCATTCAGAAGTCCGTGCAACCTGAATGCCTCGATCGGAAAGCAACGGACCGTAACTTTCTCGACCGGTATATATACCCTAGTGGCAGTTGAGGATTGATCAAAAAATTAATATGGCGACCGAATGTTTTTATGAATTCATGTCAGCTTTAAAGACATACCTCAGGTCAACAATGACGGGACAAAGAATGTCGTCTTGAGCAACTATACACATTTACAGGGATACCGAAGTCAATATAGCAGCTGGTATCTCAGAAAATTGCTGAAAAAAAGCAAAGACGACTTGCCCTTTTTTTCAATAAATAAAAAAATACCCGGTAATACATTGCTCTTCTGAAATTTTCTATTATTATTTGCATACAATTCCATAACCTGAGTGACAGGTTGACATTGATTATGAATAGATTATCGGGATTAACTTAATCTTAAAGTTTAATTATATAACTTATTTTTTTTTTATTATAAGAGTATTTTTGTAGACAAAAATGTTATAGACCAGTAGGAGAGAAAGCACAAGACTTATTTGATAAAAAATTAAATCAATCTTATCATAAATCAGGCACTACTTTTTCTTTTTTATCGCTAATTTGATGATGATGATGGTGATGATGAAGTAAGCATTTTACACATTAAAAACTGGGGTTATTTTGATGAAACTCCTTTTTCTGGATACTCAAAATTAAGTGTCTGAAATGCTGAAAACTCGCCATTGGGGGCCTCAAGGCGGCCCCCAAACCCCCTGCCCTAATTTGCTTCCACATTAAACAAACCTTAGCTACGCCCCTGAATATGAAGGGTTTTTCTAAAAAAAAAAAATACATAAAGGGCATATCTTTCATAAATATTTGATATTTATATGGCATAAACATCAAACCAAGAGAATAAATGAATGTCGTTTATAATTGATTTAACGATCTCCGATCCTCAACAAAGTTAGGTAACTCTAAATTATCCGGATTTCTTTTATTCGTACCTTAAATCTGACTTTTATACGGACAATTCTACTGTTAGTATAACCATCAGTCACACAACTGCATGCTTGGCTTAGTGGATCCAATTATATACATCTTAGTATAGAGTTTGACCCATCGATGCTCCGGAACTTTTTTTTTTAACTCAACTTGTTTCTTTATTCCATTATATCCATCGTAGGCAAATTTGCAATAACTTTGTAAAATGCATGGATACCCTCTAAATATTTCATTTTATATCATTTCATTTATAAAGGTTGAAAGAAAAATATCATTCTTATGATGAAAAAAAATACTTTGGGTCTGAGGATCGGAGAACCTTAACTCCATACATTCATAATAGGTATAAGCTATAAATATATAATGTTTATAAGTCGACTGTTAAAGAAATACATCTAGTATAGATTACAGTGTACAAAGTTTGAATAATTTAAATAACTTCGTGATCAGTTAATAGACAGTATATTTGAAATATGTCAATAATATCATTATTGTCTGATAATATATTTCATGCTTGATAATAAAAATTATGTTAAACTTATTTAATAAAGTATATGATAATACATTTGGATTAATATAATAACCAAGAAAGTGGGTTTATTGAAATTACATGTGTATTTATTGAAGGTGTATGTTTCTTTATAGGTCTCATTTTTGGAAAAAAAAATCTTTTAAAGAAGAGCATTATAGGTGATTTAAAGTAAATAACAAAACTTAAAACCCTTCTAATAACATCTCCATCGGAATTTTTTCATTATTTTAAGCTTTTTACAGATATGTATAAAACTTGTTCTCATTGTTTCACAGAACTGCCAATTAAATAATAATATTTACATCTACTGAGTATGATTCCCTCTATTTCTTACGGAAACTTATAGTTAATTAATTGAAACATCCAGACTGAAATCTACACGACCCGTTTATCGATTGGTCGAAATCTACAACGGCTGAAACTGTCAAGAAACTGACAGAACTGAAATCGTTACGCCCTGTTTATCGATTGGTCGAAACCTTCAGCGACCCAAGAAAAATCACGGACTGCACGAAATAATAATGATGATGTCAGACTCAAAGTCTCACAGTAGATTTGGCTGTTTCTTTTATACTCTGTCCCGAGTTTTTGCTTCCACCACTTTTTGCTTGATATTTCGATAATCATAAATACCTTTGTGCTCAAACTATGTTCATCCACTAATATGAAAAATGTCCAGATTATCTGTTTTGAAACGCCCCCTCTACCACTTCAGGTTTCAATACACATCCCAAAATAGAAAATCTACGGAGATTTAGCATTGCATCAGCCATAATTAAGCCCGGATGATAACGTTGAAAAATTGTGCGAGGTGTACCGAGAACTTCCGAATGGATGTAAACATTTCCCATTATAAATCTCCGTAAGAAATTTGTTTTCGTTCCTGTGAACTTTTATGAGTGAAAAATGATAATTTGTCAATGAAGATATCTTGGATATTTTCCTTTTTATCGATTTCAACAGCATTTCTTTCACAGGTATGTGTATTTTTATTAAAAATCATCAAAAAGTGATGGAAGCAATAACTTGGGACAGACTATAGCTAACATACTTATGTACATTAACAGTAATTTAGTGGATTTTATTCACTTTTTATTGTCAATTTATTAATTAATTAAAACAATGATTTAAATATAAACAATAAAATGCTTTCTTTGATGATTCATGCGGGTTATGAAGATAGCGATCATTGCAGAAAAAAATTACATAACCCGCTATTTTTTTTGCAATGTCGCCACCTTCATATCCCGCATGAATCACTAAAGAAAGAATTTAATTGTTTAAATGAACCCCATATTTTCTATTTTTCGTTTTAGCTCACGAGAGCTGAAAGCTCAATTGAGCTTTTCTAATTGCTTTTTGACCAGTGCCCGTCTGTTTATCCGGTCGACAGTAAAGTTTTAACGTATTTGGCATCTTCGAATTCTTCAAAACCAATGGGTCAATTATAACCAAACTTGACGTAAAACGTCCTTGGGTAAAAGGGTTCATGCACAGGACACAAACTACATATCACAAGTGCGTAGATTATGCCCACTTACTCTAGTAAGCAATTCAGTAGCTAGGAATGGTGGATGATTTCACCAAAGTGACGGTTGACGGAACTAACACAGATATCATCACCTCAAAATAAGCAAATGAATTAACGGAAGACATTTAGCATTATTATACATTCATGTTAAATACTGAAATCTGATTGGTTTAGACGCAGTTGATAATCCGTTGTATTACCCTCAGCGTTAGCAACACACTTGACAACGGGTAACACTATATAAATAGTGCCTGTAATTTATGCGCGTACGATTCGCCGTAGAATTCACGTCATTTCTATATAAAAGCAGGAAAACTTTCTGTTAAATTCAGACATTATGTATAAGAAAATAAAGAGTGCCTGTTTGGGAGGGTAACAGTTAAAATTGACACCCCGAGAAAACCATTGTCAACCTCAACTGTTACCCTCCCAAACAGGCACTATTTATATTTTATTAAGAGATGCTACAAATGTTTTCTGAAATATTCAGAAGACCATACAGTAAACGTAATCATATTCATACAAGTCACTAGATATGAAAGATCTTAGATCTGTCAATTTTTCATAAAATGCTTATCAATTATACATAGGGACTTGGCATTCATAGTTAGCGTTATAACACGGAACACAATTTTACAAAGGGTAATAATTATATTAATGTGTTATGTAATTTTTTTTACTACAGTAATTGATACCAAGAAACACAAAAAGCATTTCACTGCTTATATTTCATCTATATCTGAATAATTTATTAAGCAATTTTTAAATAAATAAGTAAAACTACGTAAATCACTACTGTTGATCAGAACGTTACAAAAATAGAACAGGCAATTTTCCATAGCTATAGGTTATCATGATAAATACAAATACATGTAATTAGAAAGGTATGTTAAGTCCGAGCAAGTCCGTTACTCTCAGAGGAGCTTTACTTTCGATCGATTCATACTTAGAACCATTTTAACAAGACATTGGACTTTCAGTAAGACGTAACTATTTTGAATTAAAACAAGTTAAAAATGACGCTGGTTTCGAGTGAAATATGCACAGATTGCGTAATCTTAGCTCAAAGGCCAGAAAAAATCTTGTTGATTTCAAAAAGCAATGGAATAGAAAGGCTTACGGCACATTGCTTTTTGACACAACTACCCAAAGTACAAGCTCTTGTTAAATGGTTCTATATCACAATTACACTACCATTAAATTGCTGTTTTATTTTACTGACCTCAGATTTTCATATCTACAACTCATCCAAAGTAGATGATTGTTTATAAAAATTGACAATCACTAAACTGAGATAACTGAAATGTGTGCCTATAATTAATGTGAACTTGTTTGTGAACAAAATGGAGCACTGCTTTCAGTATTTTCAGTACTTTGATATTATATTGGCACTATTTGAGAAGAAATAAGTGCAGTGGCGTCGGAAGCAAATTGAAAGTGGAGGGCTTGACTTATAAAAAATCTCGACAAGCAAAAAATAAAAATAAAAAAATGTATAACTTTGCAAAACAAAAAAGTGGGGGGGGGGGGCCAAACCCCCCCTAGCCCCCCCCCCCCCCCAGGTTCCAACGCCTATGAAGTGTTACATAAAATAGTGATTTGTTTTCATTCAATAATAAACAATCTTGTTTGTATAAGTGTTTATTTGTTTATATATGTTCAATATAACAAATATACATGTATAAATATATACCGGTATGTACAGCATTACAAACATATACATGTAGAATACCGCCTCTATACATCCATCAAACTACAACATTGAGGATGCGACTGGTTTACTTAATGCTTATGTTTACAATTTACATGTACCACGGTGTTCGGTATCTTTCTGATTGATTGGTCAATACCACTCGTATCTGTGACAGCATTTGGCTTTCTCTTCACTGGAACACCGTCCGAGTTTCATCCTGATCCCAGGGCCATTGTGGAGTTTATGTGTAAGTGCTAAGCCTAGTAAAGGCTCTACTTTGGATGTCAGTCATTTTTTATCACAGCCTCATCCCATGGTCCATGAATATTACTTTTTAAAAAAATAATAAATAAAATAATAATGTATGCATATACAGTATTGAAATGATTTTATATTGTGGATATTTTTATCTTCCATTGAAAAATCCACATTGATGTGTCTCGTCGACAGTTGCACTTGCTTTGAAAATTCCTCAACATTGATAATAACATATACATGTACACATCAATCTAAATCCAAATGCGAGGAAAACTTCTAAACTCTAGTACAACTTGTGAGCATATGCATTACATTTTCATTTTAAAAGTTGGTCTTACTTTTTCAGAGGTTGTAGACTGATCAACCACGCTGGGCAGATAAATGTAATAAAGATGTGGCCAAGAATAAATACGACAGCAGGAACCATAGAAACCTTAAACAAAGCCAGCAGTGCCAAGGATCCTAACACCACAGTCAGTGCTACATTTACAGCAGGGAACGCCTCCTGAATAGAAAATATAAACTGCAATCAATTCAGAATCAATGTTACCGGTGCTTGGTATATTGCAACTGCCATGTTAAAAAGTTTAGGACTTACTCAAGTTGAAATTTATTCAATTCATTGATTATTGAGAAATAGATACATCATAACTTTTTCCCAAACACCAGGTCTGCCAAATTAAGATTCAAAAACGTTCATAGCGGTATATTTTATACCAGTAAAAATACCTTTACAGTTTCTGAAAAATTACTCTTTGAAACTTTTCTTAAAAATTTAAGTGTGTTGCGTGATTTGCATCAAACAAAATCAGATCAACTTCATGCACATTGTCTATGTACAGTTCAATAAATTACCTTGATTTTGTGTCTTAACCTGGGCCAAAGACCAAAGATTTGTAGTGAGAATAAAACTGTAGCAAAGGCATGCCAGGAAGTGTGAAGACGGGAGGCCAGACACACAGAGGCGAATATCGCAGCATTCAGTGAGAAGGCTTCAGATACCCTAAATGGCAAAACATTGATTGCTTTAAACAGGGAGAGCGGTTTTGAAAAACATTTTAAAAGTTTTTTATACTATTCAACTTTAAAAAGTTTATTCTTCAATCTTTTTTTTTTTTAAATAATAACTGATACAATAATAAGAAAATATTGAAAGAGTTTCAACATAGCCAGACCTAATACAATATTTATTTAAAAGATAAATTTCTATTTTTTAAGTAAAGCTATGATAGTAATATATATGTATGTACCGGTACAACTAATACTAACAATGCTGCCTGTACTCCATAATTATGAAATGCTAGGTTGGCAAGAAGCATCACAGTTGTCATTGCATAGATTGTGTCGGTAGATATTGTCTCTGTTAGGGATGCCAGCACAGGAGACAAACAGTAGCTAAATCCTGTGAACATCACAAACGTTTTCAGGTCCTCTAAAACTGTAAAAATGTGTAAAATATTAGCATTGTTTAGCATAGAAAAATATTTGGATCATTCCAGAATGTCAGAGATACAGATACCAGTACATGAGAGAGTTGTAACTTTCCTCAAATTACTGTTATAGTATCAAGTATGCCAGAAGACTTTACCAATAGAGTGTTTTTTGTGATTTTCCTGTAAAGATTTGTTTTCTAACCCAAAGATAACTATCTGCTTTAGTTTGTATTCAGTACCTACATGTAGTTATGAATGCATTGTTCACCTGTTCTCTGACTCTTATCATCTGAAGAATTTTCTGTAGTACACTTGTCTACTAGTTTACTGACAATATATCCAACCACAGAGGCAGCAATTGTGATTAGAACTAGGGTATCTGGTAAAAGTCTTTTGTCATCCATGTAGATAAAAGACACAATAAACAAACACATACTGAAAGAAAATTGTAATAAAGCAATTAATCTGTAATGAGATGGGAAAAATAAAGATGAACAAGACTGGGATTCGAACCTGGGCCCCGTGAATCTCTAATAAGATGCTCTATCAACTGAGCAATCTGGCACCAGTATTTGAACTGGTCTGACCTTGGAATATACAAGGGGTGGGAATTACAGGTTGTAAGATGGTAAGATAAAAGATGGGTCTGCTTCACACTTCAGTGTTTAAAGTGGCCCCAAAAAGTAAACCCAACGTAAACCCTGAGTGGACCCAAACTAAACCACGAGTGGACGCAAAGTTTTAAAAAGCAGACCCTGAGTTACAAACCCCGAGTAAACCCCGAAAATAAACCCAGGGTATAGTTGAGGTCTGCTCTGGTGTTAGGTTGGGTCTGATCGGTACTGTAAGTAAAAAGAGAAAATCTTTTTTCATGATAAATATTTCCATATTTTTAATTTATTTAAAAATGTGTTTTACATTTTTTTAAGCACAGTACCCCCCCCCCCCCAAAAAGATTTCGTAAGTTAATATAGTTGTGTGCAAGTAATTGATTACTGAATAAAACATGCATGCTCTAAATTAAAAAAACAAACAAACCAAAAAACAAATATAGCTTATTTGAAATTCCAGGATTTTACATTAGTAGTCATTACCTCTTAAATATTAGAATTACCGGTAGTTATATATAAAAAAAAAAAAAATATATATATATATATATATATATATATATATATATATATATATATATATATATATATATATATAAAGCACAAGGAAATTCACTTTGATGGAGCTCCACCTCCGCCCCGGCCGAGGCTTGAACTCATGACCTAGGAGAATGGGTTCCGGAGGTCGTGAGTTCAAGCCTCAGCCGGGGCGGAGGTGGAGCTCCAACAAAGTGAATTTCCTTGTGCTTTATATATATCTATATCATTCACTATGGGCAGGTATATGTCAATTTGAGAGTTATTGCAATGTTTGTGCTTATCATATATGTATATCTATGCAATGTGTATCGTTTCAATCCTCTCAAATTGTCGTTTAACTGTATTCCACCTGTATCTCAAACGACCGTGTTGTGCGCGGCCAGTGCGCTAGGTTCCGTTCGTCATCGAAAGCAAGATTTTTTTTCTTGCCTAGATGGCCGAGTGGTTAGCGCGTTGGCCGCTCACTGCTAGGAGAATGGGTTCCGGAGGTCGTGAGTTCAAGCCTCGGCTGGGGCGGAGGTGGAGCTCCAACAAAGTGAATTTCCTTGTGCTTTATATATATCTATATCATTCACTATGGGCAGGTATATGTCAATTTGAGAGTTATTGCAATGTCTGTGCTTATCATATATATACCGAGGTGTGTGTATATATATATATATATATATATATATATATATATATATATATATATATATATATATATATATAAAAACTATACATGCAGTTATTGTAAACTTACAATGATGTTCCTGTATACTCATTGGGCCTTTGCCAATTATTGTAATTGTGTTTGTGCCAATAAAATTATTTGTATTTGTATACCCTCTCAAACTTATACATGTATATGAAAATTATCACAGAGTTTCCTATATGAAATTAAAACTGATTTTTTTTTTCTAATTCTTCAACGTTGGTCTTATTTAAAGCATTTTGAATTGTTATCATATGCAGTCAAAACATTGAACAAGTCTAGCTTTATTATACATGTATCAATACTATAGCTACTTACCTACTTATCTGTTGTGTTATTTCACCAGATGCTTTTACAACTGACCAATATTCATAGTTTCTTATATACACTGTAATAGAAACTTTGCGGTAAAAACAGAGAGAGTCACAGTATTCTCAGGGACGTATATACTAAGTATATTATACTAAGTATACTAAGTTATAGTATATACGTTCCTGGTATTCTTTACATAATGTTGATAACATCTAAAAATAAATAGCTACATATCAAAGGTAAAATTCGGATTGATAGTGGAAAATGTCGAAAATCTGCTTACAATTCTTTTTCATTTCTTCAAGAAAAGACTCGTCGACGTAGTTATCGGGAACATTTTGATGCTCATACAAAATTTTACGCCATTTGATTTCCCTGCGCGCTGCCATTTTTATATCATATGACCTGTCACGTGATTTACTGTATCGAGGAAATGACGACACAGTTGTTGACAACAAGATGGTGTCCTCCATGAATAATACAGAAGTGGAGGCTTTTAGTAAATAATCTTGCATTTCTTCTCCTATTTTTAAAATTTATCAATATCGTAGATCATAAAAGGACACAGATATGCCTCCCAAAAAGAAGAAGAGTGGGAAGAAGGGGAAGAAAAGTGCCAAAAAGTCTGGCCGAGGGTCCCCTTCCAAAAGTATCGAAACCATGAATGAACTGTCAAAAGAATATTTTATTATTCAAATTCGAGACTTAGAAAACAGATTGCAAAGGTAATTATATATACTGAGTACGTGCATTTCTTATTCTGACATTGTTGACTTGTTTTTATTTAGCATGAACCTTTTTTCAATATATGCATATATAGATAGATATATATACTATAGTCTGTCCCAAGTTATTGCTTCCGTCACTTTTTGATAATTTTAATAAAAATACACATACCTGTGAAAGAAATGCTGTTGAAATCGATACAAGGGAAAATATCCAAGATATCTTCATTGAAAAATTATCATTCTTCACTCATAAAAGTTCACAGGAACGAAAACAAATTTCTTACGGAGATTTATAATGGTAAATGTTTACATCTTTTCTCCATTCGGAAGTTCTCGGGACACCTCGCACAATTTTTCAACGTTATCATCCGGGCTTAATAATGGCTGATGCAATGCTAAATCTCCGTAGACTTTCTATTTTGGGATGTGTATAGAAACCTGAAGCGGTAGAGGGGGCGTTTCAAAACAGATAATCTGGACATTTTTCATATTAGTGGATGAACGTAGTTTGAGCACAAAGGTATTTATGATTATCGAAATATCAAGCAAAAAGTGGTGGAAGCAAAAACTCGGGACAAAGTATATATAGATCTACATGTACATGTACAATTATTTTGCATGAAATATGGCACAATACATGTGTCACCCATTTTAAAGTATGTGACTGTCAGTTAATTATTGTGGGGTCTCAGCAGCTCATTGGTTAGCTCAGCTCAGCACTGCATGGTACACCAGAGGCCCCGAATGGGTTCAAATCCCATTTGAGACTTGACTTTTTCCCACCAGTAACGGTTCATTTGAAGCTGAACATGAAAAAACATTGACAGTCCACAGGAACATACTCCATGCATGTCCTATACTCTTAGAATTCCAGAGTAAATTTCTGTAAAGAAGGAGAATATGTAAACGGATTAACAGGTGTATGGCTGTTGGTCAGTAAATTGGGTCTCAATGGCTCAGTGGTTGGTGTATTGGCATGGTACACCAAAGACCCTGGGTTTAAATCCCAAATTAGACTTGAGTTTTCCCCACCTGTTATATTCCATTGTAGAAAACAATGCAAAAAAAGAATTTGATAACTGAAAATTCAGTGTAGGAAAAGTTTTACGGGTATTATCTGCATATCTCAAATTCTAGGTATCAGAAAAGATGTGATGAATTGGAAGTGAACAGAGGAAATTACAATGAAAAGTTTGAACAACTTGAAAAACAGAAAAATGATATTGTGGATTACCTCAAAAAAGAAATCAATAAGAAAAGTAAGTTCATAACATGTGTTTGCAAGTGCAAGAAATGAATTATTTGCAAAAAAGTAATCAATACCTGTAATTACAACAGCAATAAAATTCAGATTAGAGTTTAATGTCAGTCTATGTACTTTTACATGTCAAATCAGGCTTCACAAAAAGTAGAGAAAAGAGTATTGATTTTTTTATCCCCAAGAACTTGATTGGTTCATCTTCTAATTAAAGGTTAACAAATGCATGATACATGTATTTTAATTAACTTTCCCTAACGCAACAGAATATAGGTTTGTACTGCATGAATTTATTTTGTTTGGTAGATGATGATATTGAGGATTTGAATGAACAGCTGATTGGTTTACAACAAACACGAGAGCTAGAAAAAGAGCAGGCCCATGCCACCATTCAGCAGATTAAGACTGAACTACAGGAGACCAAGGATCAGCTAACATCTGATAACATGATTCTAGGTAAATACATTTATCCAGTTAAATCATAACAAATGTGATTTTATTTTATTAATTTATGAAAATTATGCTAAATGGACTTGACAATTCAGGACCTAACATCCAGTTCTAAGTAAAAAAAAAGTTTATCTACATGTATTTGTTATAAACGTATAGAACAAAATGATAGGGGTTTTTGTTTTGGTCTGAAAATCTTTCTTCTCAGTTGAAAAATGAATTACTGGTGGAATTTTTTATCTATTCATTTTTAGGTGGTAAATTGGCCTCTCTGGAAGAGTTCAAAGTGCATAGAGAAGAACTGATGGCAAAGTTTGCTAACATGGAAAAGGAACTGGAACAGAAAGATGAGGACCACAAGTCTGCCATTTATGATCTGGAAAAGAAAGCTGTATTAGATAAATCAAGGTTAGTAACCTTATTTAGAGAACATTGGTCTAAAACTTCATTCCAGTTCTTCTTGTTTTTCAATGTTTTACTAAAGCAATGGATTTAAATTCATATAAGCTTTCGTTTTGCTCTGAAAGTGCAAGTTAAGGTCGGTCGCGGGTTTAAAATTTTGCGTCCTCTGCGCAGGGTATTGCGCATTTCTGTCGTAAAACGCAAATGTAGTGTAAATTGTTCAAATATACAGCTTATCGTGTAACATTTTATTTTAAAAAAAAATTACTTATCATAAAAATTATTTTTATTGAAATGAATCCTTAGAATAATGTTAAGAAGTATTTAAATCATTTCGCCGCTTCTTCAAATTCGACGTTATCTACGTCAGAGTCAAGTATTACGATGACGTCAGTTGAGACTTTGACGTAACAATTGACCAAAAAAATAAACGTTGTGCATTTTTATTGCAGCGTCAATAATAAAAATTGAAAGTATAATTTGCAAAATAAAAACATATGCGCGATCCTTTCATGTTCTGTGTGAATAAAAAGGCAATTTTTTAATCTATTACAAATGGAAAATAAATTTGATTCGTAAACATCCTTTTATTCTATACTATTTTACATGTAAAATGGCTACCAATACACATTTATAGGACCAAACTATGAGGGTGGATAGCATAAAAACCATCCGGTCAATTTTGTTTAAATTTAACGAAAAGTTTACTTAAACGTTCACCTTCCATCGCTGAAAATTAAAAGAAAATCGTATGTTTGTAATTTTTAAAATATTAAATTGAAAATGATAACCCCCTTTTTTCTATATAATCCTATATAAGATGTCGGGGATACTTCGGACATATGATCAAAATTTGAGCGCAGTAAACAGAAAAACTATCTGGTCAATTTACTTTATATTTTGCACATAGTTTACTCATAAGATGACCTTCCACTAGAAACAAATTAAAGGAAATCGTATGTTTGAAACATTCTCCCCCGAGACTCCTTAATCATTGTCCAACATTGATGCATTTTAAAGCTCAAATTTTGTTTGATAATTTTAAAAATATTAGTTACAAGGTTATTTGTAATTGAAATGTTTATCAAGAAATACCTACTGCCTTGCAGATTGAAATCAGAAATGGTACAACGAGTCAATCAGGTGGCTGCAGAATTCAGGAGAGTATCCAATAAACAGATGGCAGAGACCACGAAAAACACCATCAGGGAAAACGTCTCCATTACAGCCCAGCTAGCAAAGATGTCCGACAAAACCATGGAGCTGATTCAAGAGAATGATGAACTGAAAAAGAAAGAGAGACAACAAAAACAGCACATAGAGATGTTAGAGGACAACGAAAAAACACTAGCCAAGAAAAACCATAGTCATCAAAAGGTATTGATACTAATTTAAAATTTAATCCCAAATGGAGCTTTTGGGATTTTATCACACAGTGACCCTCATAAAATGGATTCAATCAACTGCAGTTATTTGTCTAACTTTTACTCTGTTGTTTTAACATGCATGATACTAAAAATTGAGAGGTTATTAAACAATGATGATAATGAATATGATTTTTCATTCTGTTCTGAAACCATGATTATGAGAAAGATTCTCATTCATAAGCATGTACATCATAGGGAATTTCCACCATTATGTCTACCACTTGCATTCCTTGCCTTAAATTGCAGATTTTGTTTTGATAGTGGAAGTTCCAAAGCATAGTAATTGATATAAGTTTTATAGTTATGCATTTAGCAATTATGAGATTCTTCTAATCAAATACAATGTAGTAAATGATACATTTTTTCACAGTTAATCAAGATGTTGACAGACAAATGTCGAAACCAGGAGGCACTCATTGCTGAGTTTGATTCTAGGGAACAAGAGTATCAGGAGTTAGATGCTGAGATTGATTTTCTGAAACAGCAAGTAGAGTCACAGAGGTAAATATCTTCTAATCCCTATTTCTTATACAAGTGTATCAGTAATTGAATGGAACTAACACAGGGCAAAAATATTACTAAACCTCTACATAGAATTTTAAAATACCAGTGATGCTGCAGTTTGTTTTACATTTATCATTCAGCATATTTAAATCAATACTTTTTTCCAATACAGAGAAGAAATCCAAAGTTTAGCAAAAGAAAATGAGCAGTTACAGGAAGATCTAAAGGAAGCCAAAACTAAATTCAGAGCAGAGAAAAGAAACAAAGAGAAAGTGGACAGAATTTTGTATGATGCTGCAGAGGCAATCAAAATGATGCTTCAGGTAAATGTTTGATTTTTAAATGAAAAAAGTACTAGAATGTTGATATAATCTATGATATCTATTGTATGATAACTATAAAACTTTGTATATATTTTTCAATAGTTTAAGGACAAATGCATGATTAAGTGTTTCACTTTTAATGAAATTCATGTATAATACATACAGTAGGTTTTCAAACCAACACAGAAATATAACGATAACCCAAAAATTTGTCATGTTCATGCACATTTATTTAAAGAAGTCAGATGATACAGAATCGGAGAGTGGGTACAATGACATTGAGAAGAAGGACAACATGTTAGAGAATCTGCTCATCTTGTTGAACAGTGCTGCTGCCATTGGTATAGGGCCCCAGCCAGAGGAATTCGGAAAGTATGAAATGAGGCAGAAGAGTGCCAGTGAAATGCCAGGCTCAAAGCAAGGCCTCAAAAGAGGGTAAATACATGGCTTCTATTTTACTAACACATGTATCAGTATTAGAAGTATTTGTTAATTTTAAAATTCAATAATTCTATCCTTTTCAAAATTTACATGGCAATTACATTTTAAGTTTATTCATGCATTAAACTTGCAGCCTATGCATATGCTCTCAATCTGTGATATTTATTCCTTTTAAGAGTTATTCCCCTTGTGGCAGACTTTTTGAATAGAGTTTTTCCCCTTGTTGTAGAATGCTCCCAATGTCTCCTGTGGCCAGGAGTGGTGGCACCCTTCCCCATTATCAGCTCGGAGATTTGGGTTTGATTCCTCGACCCAAGAACCACATTCCCACCAGTGTAGATAAGATGAGGGTCCTGTCCGCCACCACTAGATTGGGTGGTCTCCGAAAAGTGTTGACCAAGTCTGTAGCTGTTCAAACCGTCAGTGCTCCTAAGGTATATACATATATTAACTATCACTTTAAAATCTAGCTATTAGAGCCTTGCAGCATTTTGAGTATCTTTTTATGCAAGTTAATGATGCAAATTTGTATTTTATTCCAAATTCTTTAAATCTTTAGGCGTTATTTTATGCTGATCAACTTCTGAGTAAAGCTCCTACTGGTACCCAGGAAGCTGTGATTTCCATGACAACAGAAAGGATCAGGTCACCAGGGATACCCCTGGGTCCCATACATACAGCTAAAGCCACCAGTAAAGTCTATTAATCAAACTGCAATCACAGCATGTTAATCACATGTGACAAGAACTCACATCAATGTTGTCAGGAGGCACCAGTTAAGAGATCTTAAAACCAAGTGTCATATGCATGCTGTTAAAGAAATACATTTTATAATGAAGTTCACAAGTTGTTATTTTAACTTGCTATATTTTTGTGATATTTTTCTTTTTGATTCAAGCTCATTCGTGAGTTCGTGAGGCTTAAGATTTATTTTTTCTTCAGATGTGAGTAAGGAAAAGTGTTTATCTTGTTATCATGATACATGTACAAACAAAATACAGTTTTTTTAAACAGAGGAGTCCAGTCAATTATTGTATTATGTTTAATACAAGTGATATACTTATCATGAAGTCACTATTTTTGTTGTTACAATCATTGTAAATATGTATAAAATTATCTTTCACTCAATAAAGCATTTAATGAATGTGATTATGCTTTTGTTTTCAACGCACTAGTAAACGCATGAACACATAAAAAAATTTCATTATAATTATATACTATTTAAATGTTGTGCATTGTCACTATATGATGTTTAAAATGATTTTGCACAACCTTCTTTACATATATTCCCAGTACATGTACTAGTACACAACACAAAGGGAAAGCAAAAATGGCTCGACAGGCTGTAAATCTAGTTGTGTTCTTTACCTACAGATAAATTAATATGTACAAGAAATAAATCCAACTTTATTTGGTTCAAATGCATTGGATGTACTGAGTTAAATCTTGACAAGAAATCAGCTCATATAGATTCCTTTACCTTTATAAACAAAATTTCATTGACTTTTCACTTTACTGATCAAATTTAGCATTGCAACCAGTAAAGAAGTCTGAGCAAGACTTGGTCATTGAGAGAGGAAATATTGTCTGAATAAAGATTTTTCAGAGATGTCATGACCTTGACCTTTGACATAAAACTTATTAATATTTCAATGTCATGGTACACGCAGTGCCGGGGGGTGGGGTGGGGTGATAGTCCAAACTAGATTTCAAAGAGATCTGACTTCAATCTTTGACCTTGAAAACCTGGGTTAAGGTCCTTACACACCCTTTACCCAAAAACAATTTTTATGTGAAACATGAACACTATAGTGCAAAGGGAAATGAATATACGGTCAGGACAAGGATTCTTCAAAGATTTTACCCAAACGCACCCTGTAGTGAAGTATGAACTAGATTGGGCAAAGGGAAGATAATTTTAGGTCTGCGCATGGACAAGGATTTACACATACTGAGTAATTTTGATTCAATTCAATTTCAATTCAGTTTATTCACTCAAACCATGAAATGGTACATGAGGTCATTCAGTATAATTATACATTTCAAAAGTCAGAGGTACATTTTATAAGTGAATAGATAGGTAGTAAATAAATAGTAAATAAGCATAAATATATAATATATACAATGAAAATAGGAAAAGGTAGAATTGTGGAGGACAGACTATTATATTAGACTGTAAATTTTGCTAATGAAATAACATATTTTTTTCAGTTTTGTAACATTATTACAAGACATAAGCTCACAGAACTTTATAGTATTTGGTGCTGAACAGTATTTATCCTCAAGATATTTATGTCTAAACGTCAACAACTCTTTACAATCAAGAATATAATGGAATTCGTCAGCAATTTGACCAGTATTACACAGTTTACACACTCTTTGGTTTAAAGGAATATTGGACCATCTCCCAGTCTCCACTGGTAGATGGTGGTTTGCTGTTCTAAATTTCATAAAAATCTTTCTGAGCTTATGTGGCAATAAATTAATGTAATTTTCATAACTAAAATTTTTCTTAAAAATCTTGTATATTTGCCCTTTTGACGAGTTATGAATTTCACTAGACCATTTTTGGATATATTGGTCTTGTAACCTTTGTTTTACAATTGCAGATAACCACTTTACATTTACAGCATTTTGTTCAGACCAGACATTTGAAAATCCACACATATCTAAAATATTTTTAACACATGCAATCCAGGAGTTTGACATATTTCCCATTTGATATTGCAAGACCAAAAACTTATATAAAACAGATACAATTTTGCTTTCAGGGTTTGTAAATAATTTCGACCAGTAGGAAATCATTCTGATATATACATTTATATATAAAGGGAAACGGCCTGTTTCCCCGTAAACCATGTAAGATGGTGTACTACTTTTTAAGTTAAAAACATATTTTAAGAATTTCAAATGTACACGTTCACGAGTTTAACCTTTGATCCAGAAACTTGGTTCAAAGTTGTTGCACAGCTTTTACCCAAAGCCACTGGCACCTAACGTTATATATTTTTTCATAATCAAAAATATATACCCCTATCCGTATATCTTTTTATTGTGAGAAAAATAAATAATGTCAGGTAAATGTGCCCTGATGGTAAAGTATGAAACAGATTGGGCTAAGGTGATAGAGAAAATATGCTCTGAACAAGTCATGAACATTGGAAAGACTGACAAGATACATGTACTCATACATATTAGCCAAAATTGGTCTTTCCGATTAATTTTGTGCAATTGATATTTTATAGTAAACATTCTACATATATGTGGTCATATTCAGTATGAATTATTGAGTTAAAGAAAAGTTTACCATGAAGTATTTAATTAAAGCACCTTTGATCAATATTCAAGTCCAAATTGCTAGTTTGCTTGAAGATACTACATGTACATGTCATAGTACAATGCATTTAAATAGATACTTTTTTGGGGGGTAAATTTAGTTTTTCAGAAACATTTCTAAACAGCATTACTGTGGACCTTATTCAATGTATAACTTTAAACTTCTTTCTGGCAATTTTAAAATATTTGCTATGAACTTGAACTATATTTTTAAGTCAAGTGTTCAGGTCAAAGCAAAGTCCCATAAAATGCTTTTCAGCCAAAAGTCTTAAATAAGGATCTTTGAGATGGCCACCATCTCAAAGACGTCTAGTATTTATTTCGTTACAATTATAAAGCAGAAATTTGAAATCAAAATAAAAAGAAACTACCATACTATCAAATTTATTTATCAATTTTTATGGCATCAATCATTTTAAAGACATTAAAAAGGGTATCTCTCAAAAACAACAGACTATCAAAGTACTGTAAACGTATAACATTTGGCTGTGTATTCTATTTAGCGCTTTTGGCGGAAAACGGCGTCCGCTAATACATCGCCAAACGTAAAATATACAAGTAGATAAATAGGTACATACAGAAATGCGCTAAATCAAATCCACGCTAACTTAAAAAAAATCAAATTCCGCCAAATATCGTTCACACTAAATATAGTACGCTTACAGTACATTCAACATGCAATGGTCCCCCAAGAGACGATGTTATTGAAACTGGAAATAATTATACAGATACTGTAGGTTTATCACAATTATTGGCTGAGGTAGTTAATATCCTGTGTCTAATCATAATGCTGTTAGACAAATTATGATTGACATAGCTAACATCATTGTACTCTAACATATGATTGACATATATAATTAACATCATTGTTATTGAACATATGACTGGCATAGCTAACATCATTGTATTTTAACATATTATTGGTTAACATCATTGTATTTGAACATTTGATCATCACAGATAACATTATTGTATTCTAACATGATTGACATAGCTAGCATCATTGTATTCGAACATATGATTGACATAGTTAACACCATTGTACTCTAACATATGATTGACATAATTAGCATCATTGTTATTGAACATATGACTGCAAAGCTAACATCATTGTATTTGAACATATGATTGGCATAGCTAACATTATTGGATTGACAGAGCTAACATCATTGTAATTTTACATATGATTAGCATAGCTACCATAATTGGATTGACAGAGCTGATTAGCATAGCTAACATCATTGTATTCTAACATATGACTGGAATAGATATCATTGTATTCTAACATATGATTACCATAGCTAACATCATTATATTTTAACATATGATTGACATAGCTAACATCAAGTATTGTTTTCATTGTATTATAAATACATCAGATAAATGCATTAATCTTCTGCAATCTCCAATCAAATACATGTAATTCAAATACAAATATTTCATTGCTTTTTTAATTTTAGTACAATTAAGATTATTGTTTATTTGTATTTCAATTCTCCTTTGTACAGTTCAAAAGAAATCGGTCAAGAAGGATGAAGATCCCTACTCCTCCATCAAATTCCTAGCCGAGATAAGGATCCCAACTTCCTTCAGCACCATTCCTGTCCAAGACCATCCCCAGCTAGACTAGCCGTCACAAACAAACGGATGTCTACATATCAACTCTCAATGATCACTTGAACCCAGTGCGATTAGTTAATTCATCTATTTTGCCATTGTTAAGGTCTTCCGTTGCAAACGGAAGACCTTACTATTATTGTGCTGGCGAAAAACGTTCTTTTCTTTTTTTTCTAGACGCGAAATTTGAGGCTTCATATCTTGCTCATTTCTGAACGGTTTTTGCTCAAATTTGCAGGGCCAATAGACTTTACAAAACACTATCTTAAACATTTGATAAACTTTAAAATTCCTCTTCCGTTAATGAAGTACATGTATTCCCCTTTGAAAATTTAAGGGCCTTTGGTTTCCAGACACAGGCTCCGAGACAATGATTGCAGGGAATGGGAATCCAACTAATTTAAATAACAGAGACATTGCAGTTGTGCACATCGGTTTTTGTTTTTGGATTACGTTTTTATTTAGAAAAAGATAGGGGTAAAAAAACAGGATTTAAAAAAGTGCGAAAATGTAATTGAAATACACTTGGAAGGAAGCTTTCACTGCAGTGATCAATTGTTGAATATAAGTTTAAAGTTTTAAGTCAAATATCTTAAATAATAATTATATGCTCTCGTGTTTAGAAGTAATGTAATACGTTATGCAATGCAGTCGGTCACTATAGAAATCATTAGAGTACTGCAAGTGTCAAAGTCCTTAGAACATAATTCACATACATTACAGACTAGCGACGCAGTTGCCTCCCAAAATATATGCACTTATCAAAGTTACAATTAAGTGATATAGATATATGTTCTTCAAGGGATTTTATTTATTGTTATATGCACATTGATACATGTTTTAAAAAACAATCTTTTTATTGAAAGTAAGAGGATGTAATGCAACTTAATCGACTTAAATGGGGAGGCAAGTCTAAAACATATCTATATTAATTAAGTTTTTTTTAAATTATCACATTGGTTTCAAAACAAACTACACAATTAAGCTATAATGCACACTTAAAGTTAGAGAAATCGTATTTACTGGAGGCTGAGATTATGTAGAACTATTTTGTATTAAAAACAAACAAAACAAATCATTATTTTAACGTCACATCATCTATTCTGGTTTGGTTTACATGTACACTGTGCTCTGAATAAAACGCTGGTTTATGCCTTTCTGTTACGCAAGTAAACAACTGCACAAGATTGATAATTTTAGGTTCTCACTCAATCTAAAGAATTAATGCATATATGCATAAATAAATGTATTTTTATTTAACAAACGACAGCTGTTAACCTGCTGTCATTCAAAGTTGAAAATGGCCTCGTATAAATATTTATTCCACGTCAAGTTCTTCGCTATCTGAATAAGTATGTTATAATTGTAATCGGGATGTTTAAAATACATTCTCTAAGTCGGAATAATAATGTCGGAATAACGTCGGCAGACAATTCTACGAATCTTGGCATCCGTTTCCACAACTACGCGGAGATTCCTCGACACTATTCTCCGCTTTTAGATTTCAACGAACATGCTCCTTTTGACGTTCGTTTGTAGTTTAGTGGAAAGTCAAAGGTAAAAGAACGGTCTCAAATCGATGTTGTTTCAAATTTCCAGAACTTTGTCTTTTAGAGCGAATATCACGATTTGCTAATATGTTGGTACATGTATTAATAAACTGGAATAGATGGTGTGACGTCATAGATTAAAGTTCAATGGCAGCTCCAATAGCAGCGGATTATTTAAATTAATCGATCATTCATTGTTCCGAGGTTTTTAATAGAAATAAATACGATTTGCAATTATAGTAGATGATAATTACAACCCCTACCAACACCGCGGATTACGATTTTGAAAATTTGAGAATTTATTCTTTTATTTGCTTCTCAAGATTTCGGATATTAAATATACTCATCACTTCAAAAACGATGCCGAGTGCCTGCATGGCCAAACATTATACGGAGAGTTATCATTACCACTGAGCTGCTGTCGTATACTAGTAGCGCGCCCTCGGGTGGGAGAAGGCGTTATCGTTTATTTACAAATGGTGTTCTTTTCGATCCTTTAATTTTAACACTGCACTTTACATAAACTATTCCATGTGTTAGCGGTAGAGGTGTAAGTATGAGTAAAGGGAATCGAAATATTTATGAAACATAATACTGTTTACCATGAATAAGCGCAGTAGATTTTGTGATGATAACACTATTATAAAGGCTTAGTTTGTATTCTGTCATCAGTTGTACATAAAGGTACAGTACCGATCAGACCCAACCTAACAGAAAGTAAACCCCAACTAAACCCTGTGTTTACTTTCTGGGTTTACTCTGGGTTTACTTCGGGTTTACTAGAGTGGACCCAGAGTAAACCCAGAGTGGACACAGAGACTAAACCCGGTCAGAAGTACATGTATACCCCTGAAAGCAGACATTAACTGTGTATTCAGAATATACAAGGGGTAGGAATTACAGGCAGTAGGATGATAAGATACACAGTAGACCCCAAAAATAAACCCGGGGTTTAGTTGGGGTTTACTCTGGTGTTAGGTTGGGTCTGATCGGTACTGTATTTATCGTTTTGATTTTCTGGTTGAAATGATTTAATACATGTACATATAAAATATGTGTTTTTAAGTTATCATAAATCGATATAATCGTGAAGTAAGATAAACGGAGTATTTGCCTGGTATAAAAAAAATACTTTAAAACTGAGCCTCATTTGCGATTTTCCTAACTTACTATTTATCATATTGACAATCCAGTCCAATGAAAACCATCCCACTTCTCCTTACACCCGCCAGGGTCTGATAGGTATCGATAAGAGGTCATCTTCCCATGACCTCTACATTTGCATACAATCTAAATATACCCCAACTTATCACAGACATGCCTTTACCTGTTTTTCAATACTCTGCTATCTGGAGGTTATTTTTTTTAGAAAATAGGCATGAATTAGTTTTTCTGTCCCATTGTGAAGAGTTCAAATTGATTTTCTAAAGCCCTGATTGGTCAAAAGTTAAGGTCATGTGAAGATAACCTCCTATCAATACCTGTTAGACCCTGACAAATGTAAGGAGAAGGGGATGGTTTTATTAAGACTGATTGACAATCCGTTCTTGACTTGAAGCTGTAACGGAAGACTTCCTCGTTGCTTGCAACGAGCTCGGCTCTAGTTTTGCATATCTCTTTATGACTTTGTAATGATATCACAGACAATTCATTTGATGTTTTGTATCAACTTTAAAGACTCTGAATTACGGTACTTTATTTTACATAAAAAGACCACCTGCAAAAGAAAATACAAATGTCAATTATTATCAGTGAAAATAAACAAGGAGTTGACACTTTATCTATTTTACATATATGTTGATTGTTAAACATGTAAATAAGTTTGAGAATTAACCACTGTTTCATACCTGTAACCTCGATAGTAGCACCTGTTATATAGCTGCTCTTGTCAGAGGCAAGGAAACCACAAGTGCTTGCTATTTCTGCAAGAATCAATTGAACATTTGGAACAGAGATATCCAAAACTGTCTCTGAAACCGGTATCAGAAAACAACAGATTTTCCATAATTTATAGAGAACTTTCAATATTTTGATTTTGAAACGAAACCAATTTTGATTTTGAAACGAAACCAGTCGAAACGAAACAAAACCAAACGAAACGAAACCAAAAATCGAAACGAAACCAACGAAACGAAACGGAATTTAAACAAAACTTATATCAATTTTGACTACATAAAAGTGAAAATAAATTCATTGAAATAAAAATTTTGAACCATAAATATAACTACCTGTATGTTTCAGATTGCCGCTGTAAATTTTCATGCCGATTATCCGGTATTTGCAAAAATTATATAATTATGTAAATAACTGATGTACATTCTTATACCTTTTTATGTTTCTAATTGGTTTCATTAAAAGATATTCAGACGTTTAGAGAGAGAGAGAGAGAGAGAGAGAGAGAGAGAGAGAGATGATGATGATACTTAGGAGACATTCTAACCACAATATTCTATAATTGTAAAAATGAAACGATCGAATACAATGTGATTTTGAGCATACTGGTTGGTTACCAGTTTCTAACATATAATAAGAATTGTTTTAATATGTATAGCATGAATTTGGACGTCGTATTTTGACAAAATTAACTTGCATTATAAAGAGGTTTTTTTTACCTGTATTACCTTAAATTAAACATAATCCCCTCTTTCTCCCCATTTCACACGCATGCACATTGTATTTGATTCATTTTTACAATATTTCATATCAATATAAAAAATCGCGTGGTTGGAATGTCTCCGTAAATACTGTAAACGTACTATATTATGCATGTACGATATTTGGCGGAATATGATTTTTCAACAAGTTACATGTAGCATGAATTTGATTAAAGCATTTCTGAATGTACCTTTTTATCTATATTTTACATTTGGCGATGTACTTGATTTTGCGGACGCCGTTTTCCGCCAAAAACGCTAAATAGAATACACAGCCAAAGGAATAAAGCCAGTTCTTTAATACGTTTACAGGTACATGTAGCCACATGAACATAAAAACGTAAAAGTACATTTCTCTGTCTGTCTTTCTGTCTGTCTGTCTGTCTGTCTCTCTCTCTCTAATAAAACCAATTAGAAGCATTAAAGATATTAGAATGTAAATCAGTTTTTTAATTTATTATGTATTTTTTTCTTTTTTTTTTTTTTTACAAATTACGGGCAATCGGCTTAAGAATTTACAACGGCAATTTGACACATACAGGTTGTTATACATGTATATTCATGGTTAAAAAAATTATTTTCATCTTTATGTAGTCATAATTGATTTTTAGTTTAGTTTAATTTCGTTTCGATTTTTGGTTTCGTTTCGTTTCGATTGGTTTCGTTTCGTTTCGTTCGGTTTACAGGCGCCCACATAACACAAACAAGAAAACTAATAACTTTATCACAGATCCAATAATATCCAGGAAAAGAGATACCAAGACTTAACTAAATTAGTACATGTCTTCTGAGTATGATCAAAGCATCAACCTTTTAAGCAAAGACTGAGATAATATTACTTACTTCCCCATTTCCTTTGCCATGGACTTGGTGAGTCCAATCACTCCAGCCTTTGAGGCAGCATAATTGGTTTGTCCTACATTACCTGTCTAATATACGTTGCATCTTTGTATCACTTCTGGATCTACTTATCTTCTAGGTCTTTTTTTAACTTTAGCATGTTATGACATTTAACTTAAGTTGAGAATTATATATGGGCTATATTGCTCACTTGAGCAGAGCAATGTCCAGCTTCAATGTTGGTAGCGTACCAACCTTACTACATATAAATCAAATACTAGTATATTTTAGGCATAGTTCTTGTAATATTGCACTCTCCTGGTGTAATTGAACCAGAGGAGGAGACAAAATTGGAAAGTTAATGCAGTTGACAACAACATAGACTACATACACCTGATGAATTTTAATCAGAATCTTAAACTAAGGGAAGCCAATTAAAAGTCATACTATATATACCTTGCCAACAAGACTTGATATGTTGACAATGGAGCCTGGTACTTTGTCTGTCAGCATAGCTTTACTTACAGCTTTGTGCAAAATGCATTTGAATGCTTGTAAATAAAGTCATAGTATATATTTTCTATTGAACTTTTCATATCTAAATAAAAGAAGTACCATATAACATGAAAATATCATTTTGGAATTATTTAGTGGAAACCTTACATTGTGGAGATAGGGAAAAATAGAAAATATGGAAAATAGGTCTCGTCTGACCTTAATGAAATTTTCAAATTTTACCAACTTTCAAAGCATTATTTTGGGGTCTGTAAGCGCTTCAATTTCTTATATTGCAATTATACCTTTAAGTACAGACCATGAATAGTACAATATAAAAAAATCTGACTTTGTACTCTTTCATATAGGTATGATATGAGGTCACAATAAGATTGGTATTTTCATTTTTACAAAAAACGTTAAAATAGATAACATTCAATTCATTTAAATCTAAACCAGAAATTGCCTGAATATCACATCATTTTTTATATAACAAAATATAATAAACATTAACTTTGAATATTTCAAAACAGGAAATACAAGTTGTCATTAAAAGCATAATATCATATAAGTACATATTAGGTATATTACTCATAAAAACTTCAAATTGTTGATTTTCATCATTTGGGACTTTTATCACTTTGAAGAACTGGTAAAAAAAATTCTGATGCTTTATGGTTTTAACAAAGAATACTAAAATAATTACTCTAAGATAAGTTTTGCAAATATTAATTTTAATATTTTCCAACACTAGAATAAAATTGGTATCTAAAAGGAGAAAACATGTTTCCAAGGAAATACAATCATTTGCGTTTAATTTCCTGAGAAAAGACAGTGCATTGAACCTTCAGAGAGTTAACTTTTGGTGGTGTCTAACTAGAACTGATAATAATCATTACATAAAAAGAAATAAATCATATTAATTAAACAAACGTAACCTGTAAAATGTCATGCTCACACAATCATGAAAGATGCCAAATGTTTTTAGAAATACATGCATGCTAAATACACAAACTGAGTGTATTTTTTTTTTAAAGATGGACTGTGTTACCTTTACAAATATCTTAAAATATAAAACATTGATAAATTCCATGTAACTGCATGTTATACAGGTTGCCACAGAGATATTAAAGAAATGAACTCAATGTTAACCCAAGTTATACGTCGAGTATAACCTGGGTTTGGACAATTTACGCTTTATAATCCGCGAAGAGTATACTCATTGAGTATATATTGATTTCATTCCTTATAATTAAATTTTCTGTAATTTGCTGTACAAATTGAGTGCGTTTTACTTTCAATGATATTTATCAGTTTAAATTCAAATGTAACCTCCAGCAGATTAGTACCTTTGTTTTTTACATAAGTGCATTGTGACTTGCAAACCAGGTTATACAAATTTAACTATTTTTTTCTATCCAATGAAATGCCACGTTACAACCAGAATTAATTATTCAAAGGTAAATTAAGTATTTGCTGCATTAAACACACTTTCATACATGTCAGATACAGTCTGCTGATGTTCTTCTGCCTTAAGATTAATGACAGTTTCTTGAAGATGTTCATCTGTTTCTAGAACTTCCACTAAAATAATTTGTCTGTCCCTGCAGTTTTTCTTCTTTTTGTTAATATATGATGCTACAAGTTCTCAGCTGATTTGCTGTCAGCCACTCAAATGGTCTAGAAAGGCGCTGGTCTAGAAAGGCGCTGTCCATTTTCGTCGCTTTTTGAAGTTCTCAACTTAAAGCTGCATAATTTGGCCGTTTTCCTGTCTTTTCACGGTTTTCAAAAATCTTCTTTACATACTCCATCACGTTTAAGGAGAACCTGTTGTACTTAACAGGATATTTCAATGCCCATCCTCCTGAACTTTGGGAAAAAAATATCCGTATCACGACTCTGAGACGACACTGTCTCACAAATGTGAGCATATTTCTCTCGGATGGCAGAACACTTCTCAACCCATAGTTTGATGCCACCATCAATTCTAGTTTCTTCAGCTTTCCTGTAAAGGTGATTGCCTAATGCTAGATGTTTCTCAAAGTTTGCAGACCTCACATACTGTTTCTGACCAAGTAGCGTAGTGGACAATGCACTCGCTTATCACCGCTGCGACCCGAGTTCGATCCCTGTGCTCGACAATGGTTGTATGTGAAAGGGTATGGTGGTCGCCCGCTTGGACACGTAGGTTTTCTCCGGGCACTCCGGCTTCCTCCCACATCAATGACCCCTCGCGCTAACACCCGTGCCAACGAAAGATATTAATATAAGTTGTAGAACTTGTTTATCAATCGTTGTAAAATAAATAAAGTTCAGGTTTTTTTTCAGGTACTGTTTCTGACAATAGGGAACTGGACATGCATACAAATCATTATTCAAGTAACCCTGGTCCTGATCCTTGTTCTGTTCCTCCTCCATTTCATTTTGATTGTTTGGGTTCCTAACTCTTACACAGACTTGTCCAACATCAACTGCATGAGACGGAAATTCTTCTAACAGCTATAAAGCAATAAAATCCAAATTACATTGGTAATTAATCTATAGACTATATAGCAAATACATTTGTAATGTATACTACATAGACTATACAGCAAATTCATTTGTAGTTTATACAAGGAGACAAAATAATTAGTATCTTCTTTATGATATAAATATTGAATCAAACTTTATATAATAAGTAATGATTATCCGGTATTAATTTTTATAACTAACATTTACCTCAAAACCATTTATTTCTCCAACATTAAGATGCTGATCCTTCAAAGTATTGACTCAATAAGGTGTCCACAACCAATTTGATATGCCCTTCTTGCAATAACTGAATCCACATCAAATCTGAAATTGTTTAAAAGGCTAATCTGAGGAATTTGGGATTTTATCTTTGGCTCCTCTGCATTGTCAATGGAGATAACACAGGTCTTTGATCCTTTCAATCCATTATTACTTTCTAAGGCTCTCCTCAAGTCTGAGGCAGAAAGAATATAATTTCTCTCATTCAGAAATCAAGCCACATGCATTCGACAGGAACCAGTTTTCCTGTCATTAAGATCTTTTCCAGACTGTGCTTCACTGAAGTTGAACTCCTTGATGGTAATAGGAAATGACTGTGATTCTGACTGATAAACAAGATGAGTGGTGTACAGTGATAGCAACCAGCATTGTCTGTCTTCATGTATATCTCTTTCAGGTTTGTAAACTGCATTGATAGAGTCAAAAGAAGGTGTATAATACTATGAGCAACGGAAAACCAACCTTGAGTACCATTCTCAAGGATATGGATATAGGTGTTCAAGTTAAGATGGTCTGACGAGATTTCAGCTGTTGGTTCAGGGTCACTCTTCTGGGTAATTATACATGAAATATGCCAGCTAATGTCCTTTTTCCAAAGAAGTCTGACTGTGTTTCCCTGTACTGGAAGGGTAGAAACTTCATGGCCCAATCCATAATAAGAAGTCCCTGGTATGATTCAGGTGTTGTGGGACGTCTGATCTTGCAAAGTCTTGCTGCACGGTTCTAAGAAGATGAGCCTTCCAGTCCTTGATGGGTTTTGCTGCCATGGTAATTTCATCCTGCAATTTATCCATCAAATCCTCAGATGGTATTCTGACTGTTTAAGTGGCTTCCGTGATGCCCTCTATACGTTTGTGTGTTAAAACGTAATTTGAGCAATGTCTGAATGGTCATGATCACAGTTACTAGAAAAGCATGTGTCTATCGGATCACTCAGGCAAACATTGTACAATGATCACTGCATGAGGAACTTCTGCTGAAATGGCTTTTCACATCAAATTTCATGTGCTGATTACAGATGTTGATCATATCAATCAGAGTGTCTTTTTTCTCCGTATCCAATCCATATTCCCCAAGTCTTGTTACATCCTTCTGTAATGACTTCATGGCATCATTCCAAGTGCTGTAGTATTGTCATGCATTGCTTTCCTTTTTGATGATCGGCAGGCTTTCAGGATTCTATACAAAGATGCATGGTTGAAAGTTTGGAACTCTGTTTCCTTGCAATACTCTAGGTAGTTTGCAATGATTATAGCACTCACAGTATTTCTGATGACTTTTGGAATTTGTATTTTTTCTCCACTTGACAAAGGAAGTTGCATGGTACCAAAACCAAGAACCTGGGAAATAGAGGGCATAGATACATATTCCAGAAAGTGTAGCAATTTTGGTCTGGTCAGACGTATTCTTATGCATGCAAAATAATACCAATGGTTGAAAGAGATGATGGTTCACGTACTTGCTCACAGGTAGAAATTTTGAATGAAACAAAGACGTTTTATGAACATTTGTATAAACGTAGAGAATCTTTTGAATCTATTACTATTCAAGAAAAGTTAAACATCTATGAAGTTCCAAAATTAAGCAATGAAGAGTCAAATTCTTTAGAAGGGAAGATAACTAGTGCTGAAGTACTCAATTTTCTTTTTTGAAAAATGAAAAATGACAAGAGTCCAGGGCCTGATGGTTTCAGTTGTGAATTTTTGTAGTTTTTTGGAAGGATATTGGAACTTTTGTTACAAGAGCAATCAATGATTCATATAAACAACTACAATTCTCAAGCCCAAACAAATTAAGCGTAATAACATGTATACCAAAAGCTGGAAAACCTAAACAATTTTTAAAGAACTGGCGTCCTATCAGTCTATTAAATATAATATATAAATTAGCTCCAGGTTGAATTACTGAAAGAATAAAAACTGCCCTTGATAAATTAATAAACAGAGACCAGACAGAATTTCTAAAAAGCAGATTTATAGGTGAAAATATTAGGTTGGTCTATGATATTATGCACTTTACTGAATACAATAATATACCTGGCCTCTTGATGTTAATTGACTTTGAGAAAACTTTTGACTCAATATCTTGGAACTTTAATATAAACAGCTTTAGAATTCTTTAACTTTTGACCATCGATAAATAAATGGATAAAAACATTTTAATAATGGTATTAAGATGTGTGTCATTCAAAATGGACACATCTCAGAGTATATATATCCAGAAAGGGGTTGTAGGTAAGGTGATCCAATATCTCTTTATCTGTTTCTGCTGTCTGCTGAAATCTTAGGCATAATTATTAGAAAAAACAAAAACATTAAGGGTATAGTAATTGATGGAGAAGAATATAAACTTTCTCAATATGCAGATGACACATCTCTGATATTCGATGGTTCACCAACATCTATGAATGGCATTCTCCAGGACCTAGATTATTTTGCAAACATATTAGGGCTAAGAATTAATTTTACAAAAACCAAACTGATTTGGATAGGAAGTAAAAAAAAAATTTCAATTGAAGTTTTCCATCACTCAAGATGGAAACTTGACTGAAAAAATAATACTTTTGATATGCTTGGAATAAAATTCTCAATAAATTTGTCAGACATGGTTGACCTAAATTATTTACCAAAGTTGATCGAGATTAGAAAATTACTTAAATAATGGAAAGTAAGAAGGATGACCCCAATAGGCAGACTTACTGTTCTTATGACGCTTATTAAATACCAAAATTAAACCACTTAGTTTTTGCATTGCCAATGCCTAATGATAAATTTTAAAAAGATTTGAGAGCGAAATGTTTTACTTTCTATGGAACAGTAAAATACATAGAATTAAAAAAGACACTGTTTTTCAAGATTATAAATATGAGGGGTTAAAAATGATCAACTACAGGAAATTTATAACTGCACTAAAATCCACATGGATCAGAAGAATACTGCATTCAAATAGTAAATTGGTTCCATTACTCGAGTCAATAATCCATTGTAATACTGATAATATGTGGAAAAGAGGGTCTTCGTTTAATTCTTTCTGATATACATGTATGTAAGACTACAAATCCTTTCTGGAAAGAGGTTTTCTTATGCTGGATTCAGGTTGATGAAAATATTAGTAAAACAAAAATGAACATTTGGTATTAACAAATATGGGACAATCCAAAGATTCAAATAGAAAATAAACCTATCTTTCTTAAACACTACTTTAAATGCAGGTATATTCTTATTGTGTGATTTATATAACATGGATGGAAAATTTTAAGTTACGAGCAATTTTTAGAAATGAATATAAAAACAAACTTTTTTGAATATTGTGGAATTAAAACGGCAGTCACCTCGAGAACTAAACATATAACACTTTTTGATAAAGCATTTGGGTCACATATCCCCTCTTCTATAAGAATATTTCTTAACAAGAGAAATGCTATCAATGTGACATCAAACCGGGTTTTCTTTTGTGTGAACAGTATCAATAATCCATTTGTCAACCCTGAATTGATTAAAACTACCTATCACGAGAAGTGGGGTACTCTATATGCAATATTTTCCCAAAAATGACTAAGTTCAACAGCTGGTATTTTTTAAATAAATCATCAGAAATCAAAATCCTAGCAATATGCACACCTCTGATATATGTCCAATTGATCTGCTAAAGAACAACTTCCTATCTTGAAAACTGTAGGAGGAGTTATCCGTACAATAGGGGTACCATATATGCAATATTTTGCCAAAAATGACTAAGTTCAACAGCTTGAGTTTTTTTCATTAATCATCAGAAATCAAAACCATAGCAATATGCACATTTCTGATATATGTCCAATTGATCTGCAAAAGAACAGCTTCCTATCTTGAAAACTGTAGGAGGAGTTATCCGTACAATAGGGGTACTCTCTATGCAATATTTTGCCAAAACATGACTAAGTTCAACAGCTGGTATTTTTTCATGAATCATCAGAAATCAAAACCTTAGCAATATGCACACCTCTGATACATGTCCAATTGATCTGCCAAAGAACAACTTCTTATCTTGAAAATAAGCGTACCCTTTTTTGGCAGCCGCCCGCCCGCTTTTTCACCATTTCAATAACCGGATTTTTCCTTTTGAAAACCCGGTTAAAAATGAAAAAGAATGCAAAGATATGTATCAATAACTGGTATATAATAGTAAGCAAATTATTACAGCAGTGACAAAATGGCAAGCTAATGGAAATATTTTTTTCAGAAAAAAAACATGGAGTAACATATTTGAACTTCCTTTTAAAGTTACACAAGAAACAAAACTTCGGTGGCTTCAATTCCAAATACTCCATAGAATAGTTCCAAAAAATTAATATCTTTTCAAGTTAAATATTTTGAATTCTTCATCATGTACTTTTTGCAAGAACTAAATAGAAACAATTGAACACCTTTTTTATGATTGTATACATGTAAAAGAGCTTTGGTCTAAGATACAAGAATGGATGCTAAATAGATTTAATATCTCTGTTTGCTTTGATACAATATCTGTCTTGTTTGGAAAATATATAAATAGAAACATTTATAGACTGCAAAATTTACTTTGTTTTGCTGTCAAACAGTATATTTTTGCATCGAAATGCAAGCAAACGACAGCTCCATCCATGTACTTTGGTTGTCTAGAGAAAATGATAGTACATAGGTTTTATATAGAAATATATTTACTACTAAAAGATTGTAAATATAATGAATATGAAAGACATCGGCAAGATATCTGTAATAAATCATAATTGTGCCCTGAGGATAAATTATGAAACAGACTGGGCTCAGGTGAGAGAGAAAATATGCTCTGAACAAGTGATGAACGACAAGATATATGTACTCATATGTATGCTGCAGTCTTATTAGCCAAATTGGTCTTTCCGATTGATTTTGTACAAATGATATCTTATAGTTACCCTTCTATGTGGTTATATTTCAATATGAATTATTGAGTTAAAGAAAAGTTTACCATGAAGTATTTAGAGCACATTTGATCAATATTCAAGTCCAAATTGCTAGGTTTCTTGAAGATACTACATGTACATGTCATTTTGTACAATGCATTTAACTAGATACTTTTTTTGGGGGGGGGGGGGTAAATTCAGAAACTTTTTTGAATAGCATTACCGTGGACCTTATTCAATGTATAACTTGAATCTTCTTGCAGGAAATTTTCAAATATTTGCTAAGAACTTGTACTATATTTTTAAGTCAAGTGTACAGGTCAAAGCAAAGTCCCATAAAATGCTTTTCATCCAAAAGTCTCTTCTTTTAAATTAGGATCTTTGAGAGGGTCACCATCTCAATGAGATGGTCACCATCTCAATGAAGTCTAGTATTTATGTTACAATTATAATGCCTTAAAAATGACACATCAACTTGAAATATGAAATATACAAGTTTACATATAAAGGAAATGGACATTGTAATATCTATGTTCTGTTTTACATTTACTGTAAATTGAACAGTCACACAGAAATTTGAAATCAAAATAAAAAGAAACTACCATGGTATCAAATTCACTTTATCAATTTTTAACATTATTGTACTCTAACATATGATTGACATAGTTAACATCATTGTATTCGAACATATGATTGACATAGTTAACATCATTGTATTTGAACAGTTGATCATCATATATAACATTATTGTATTCTAACATGATTGACATAACTAACATCATTGTACTCTAACATATGATTGACATAGTTAACATCATTGTATTTTAAACATATGACTGGCATAGTTAACATCATTGTGTTTAAACATATGATTGACATAGTTATCATCATTGTATTTGAACATATGATTGGCATAGGTAACATCATTGTATTGACATAGCTAACATCATTGTATTTGAACATATGATTGACATAGCTAACATCAAGTTTGTTTTCATAGTATAATAAATACATCAGATAAATGCACTAATCTTCTGCAATCTGCAATCAAATAATTCAAATACAAATATTTCATTGTTTTTTTTTAAATTTTAGTACAATTAAGATTATTGTTTATTTGTTTTTTAATTCTCCTTTGTATAGTTCAAAAGAAACCGGTAAAGAAGGATGAAGATCCCTACTCCTCCATCAAATTCCTAGCCGAGATAAGGATTCCAACTTCCTTCAGCACCATTCCTGTCCAAGACCATCCCCAGCTAAACTATCCATCACAAACAAACGGATGTCTACATATCAACTCTCAATGATCACTTGAACCCACTGTGATTAGTTAATTCATCTATTTTGCCATTGTTTTGCATATCTTTATGACTTTGTAATGATATCACAGACAATTCATTTCATGCTTTTTATCAACTTTAAAGTCTCTGAATTACGGTACTTTGTTTTACATAAAAAGACCACCTGTAAAAGAAAATACAAATGTCAATTATTATCAGTGAAAATAAACAAGGAGTTGACACTTTATTTATTTTACATGTATGTTGATTGTTAAAAATGAAGATAATTTTGTGTATTAACCACTGTTTCATACCTGTAACCTCAATAGTAGCACCTGTTATATAGCTGCTCTTGTCAGAGGCAAGGAAAGCACAAGTGTTTGCTATTTCTACAAGAAAGTTCAAACAATTGAACATCTGGAACAAGAGAGATATCCAAAACTGTCTCTGAAACCAGTACATGTATCAAAAAACAACAGATTTTCCATCATTTATAAGAAACTTTGAAAATTTGATTTTTACCTTCTGGGTTGCCTAGACGGCCTAATGGAATCAATAACTTGGTCATTTGTATTAGATTTTCTGGAACTGTCTCAACCATTGGGGTCTCAATAAAACCAGGTAACACTGCATTCACTCTAATGTTAAATCTGTAGTAAGAGAGAACAAATGTCAGATAACATTACAGCTACGACAAAAGAACAAATGTCAGCTACATAACATTACAATCACAACACAAACCAGAGAACCAATAACTTAATCACCACAGATCTAAGAATATCAAGGAAAAGAGATACCAAGACTTAACGAAATTAGTACATTTCTTCTGAGTATGATCAAAGCATCAACCTTTTTCGTAAAGACTGAGATAATATAACTTACTTCCCCATTTCCTTTGCCATGGACTTGGTGAGTCCAATCACTCCAGCCTTTGAGGCAGCATAATTGGTTTGTCCTACATTACCTGTCTAATATAAGTTTTATCTTTGTATCACTTCTGGGTCTACTTATCTTCTAGGTCTTTTTTTTATCTTTTACAAGTTATGACATTTAACCTAAGTTGGGAAATTTATATGGGCCATATTGCTCACTTGAGCAGCAATGTCCAGCTTCAATTTTGGTAGTGTACCAATTTTACTACACATAAATCAAATATATTTTGGGCATATTTCGTGTAATATTGCACCCTCTTGGTGTAATTGAACCAGAGAAGAAGACAAAATTGGAAAGTTAATGCAGTTGACAACATGGACTACATACATCTGATGAATTTTAATCAGCATCTTAAACTAAGGGTCATACTATATATACCTTGCCAACAAGACTTGATATGTTGACAATGGAGCCTGGTACTTTGTCTTTCAGCATAGCTTTACTTACAGCTTTGTTCAACAGCCAGGTTCCCTGAAAATAAATTAAAATATATCTTGTATTTTAACATGCTTACATTAATATACTTCTTGATTCTTACCCATTGTTAACACAACATATATACCTTGAGATTAACATTGACAACTTTATCAAAGTCTTCCTCTGTAAGTTTCATCATTGTCCTGTCCCTCGTTATACCAGCCGAGTTCACCGCTATGTGTGGAGCTGAGGAGTACTTCTCTTTAATTTTGTCCAGTAAATTGTTGACAGACGCTGAGCTTGATATATCGCAATGAAATGACTGATGGTCACCTAAAATTCAGATGTACCTTGACAGAGTACTTTTATCATGTTAACCATGCTATATGTCTTTTCTTTGTTTACAAATCTAAGTAGGCAAGCAATAATTGATTGACATCTATTGCAATGTTTGGACCATTGAGAGATAATTGATCCTGGTAGTAAAAAAGATATTGGCTACATATCCTTTACACATTAAGACATTCAATTTCTGTTTCTTCCCTCTTTATTGAATAACAGAATTATAATGGCAATTGGTGAATAATGTACATACATCATTGCAATTAGTTAATGTATACTATTCCTAGAGACAGTGATCTTTGCTGGGTGTCAGCTATATAGATTTTACCCCACAGAGAAGCAAAGAGATAAGATATAACCGCTACCCCTTCACAAAAAATTGATATAAACTTTTATTTCAATAACCATAAATTTTACCTGTGTCCTTGATCATGGCTAGCGTTTCTTCCATTCCCTTTTCATTCAAGTCGGCACCAATAACAGTAGCTCCTTCAGATGCAAACACCCGGCATACTGCTCTCCCAATGCCGCTCCCAGCACCTTCAATAGGTTTTATGATTCTTTTTACAATTTCAATTTAATTTTCATAATCGTCCAAAATATGTTGATCATGGCTTTACAAGTATGCTTCAAAGATCGTGTGAGGTTGCAAGCACATTTGCATCCGCCATCGACAAGCTAGCGAAGGTAATATATCCAAACTGACCCAAGTATACATAAGCAATACACATGTATGGCACATATGTACAGTACGGTATATTTAAGCATTGAATCATTATTTTTTGAAAGATATAGTCTCATAACTGCAGCGGTATGAGCATACAAATTGAGTAACTTTGAAAATTTGTATGCACACACCACTGCAGTTAAGAGACTTTATCTTTCAAAAAATAATGATTTAATGCTTATATTTCCATTTTTTTTAACTTCTTGCTTTGTATCCAAATGTGATTTATACGTTTAAAATCCTATTTTATCGTAAGGGAAAGTTAAACTCGACATTTTAACCTTTCAGTACCCTGTGTCGTGTTACAGTGTTATAACTGCAGTAGCTTTCCTCACAATTTGCATGCAAAAAATATGTGGAATGTAAATATGTAGGTTAGAAAGAATAATCTTACCGTGACCAGGCTGCGCTCAGGTTAAACCTGGTTCGTAGGACATCTGTCATTTTAACGATAGAACATTCTATCTACATGTAGGTTCAACCGGCTTTATAAAAACTAATAACTGTCGCAAAAGACGGTCGCCATATGTGATTTTGAACAATAATTCTTTTATATAAAAAAACAGACAATGATTAAGAAAATACTCACCTGTAATAACTGCTAGTCTACCTGACAACATTGTGATCAAAGTTCGTCCTCAATCAAATCGAAAATGAAAGTAGAAGGTACACTGTTTTAACTTGTACTATAACCTATTCGCCCTTACCTTTGAAGTGTCTATTCACTTTTCTTTTTATTGTGTGATAATTTGGGTACATCTTCATGTACTATAATATATACAAGTATCTGGTAGAAGATTATATTTTTATTATCATATACGACAGTTCATTAAAATATGTTCTTGTTAAATATTGCATTAATTTGCAATATGAATCAGACTTACCAAGTTCCTTGATGTAACGTTATTTTGTGTTTAGGTTACTTCACTGGTCTTACAAGTAGCAACTTTTTAAAAAGGAAAGGTTTACACAATATGTATCATCAGTAGTAAAGATATTATAAGACCATTAATTTAAAAATCTCAATCAATAAGTTTATTTTGTCAGAACATAGTCAAAAAATGCACAATGATTTGGACGGAAATGTGAACAAGCAAAAATAGAATATGAGCCAACTTAAGTAGGGTATATCTTTCTTTCAAGAACTATTAAGTTCAGCAGATTTCTCATATACAACTTGTACAGTACATGAAAACCACAAAATCTGTTTCTTCTTCCATTTGTAATCAATATTACAACATGGAATAATTAAAACTAAATGATATTTTTAAGCTTCCAGTTAAATTTATTGGATATCTAACTGCTCAGCATCTCTACATGTTATTCAGTTTTGACCAAAGCATCCTGTACAATGCCAATTTCTGCAAAAGTCATGAAATAATTATAACAGAATTACACAGTTCTCATGATTCTTATCAATAAGACTTAGTAAAGATCTTCTAAAGATGAAGATGATAATCACACTTCAGTACTTTGTTGTCTATCACACTTCCCACTTTTTGTACTCCATCCCATCTGGAGGTTTCACATCAACTTTCTCCTTTCCAACTTCATTCCAGTTTGTGCTTAGAACAGTTCCACCCGATTCATAAAACGATTTCATCATTGCTTTCTTCGTATCTTCATTGGCATCAGCATAAATCTTCTGAAACAGCTGATTCAGGGCTGCATCTCCATCTAATTTCTCATCTTTCTCTTCTTGTTTGATATCACTTACCAACTTATCCCAGTTTCTGGTATAGTGACTGGATGTTGGATACTTGCTCACAGTTGGATCAGAACTTTGGGGGTTAAACTGTTTGACTTTGTCCTGGAGACCATCATCCTCTAATTTTTTCCACTGCCTTTCCTCAGATTTACGAAGTTTGATCTCAATTTTGGTAGACATAATTTTGCTAACGGATTTCTCAGGAATGATTTCATGGGCCAAATCGAGTTCTAAACTGTAGTCACTTCCCCCAGGCAACTTTACTGTAACACTCACTGCCTTTGGTTCGATGTTAATTGTGCAATCTTCTTTTTTCACGTTTTTCAGCATCACATTGACCACAACTGTTGTTTGGGTCTGATACCAATCGTACCGCGTTTTGGGACCAGCAGGCATTGGAGGAGGCTGAATCGGAGCAGCAGCTGGAGCCTTTGGTTCTTCTTTAGGTTTTGGAGCTTCGATTTCTCCCTTTGAAGTGCCAACAATTGGTTCCATGGACTTGTCTTCACCTGATTCTTTACCCAAAATATCCAATTCTGCTTCACATTTCCTGACCCATGTTTTTATTGCTTTGTCATCAGGATCAAGAATTTCTGCTGCTTTAAATGTTGTATAAGCTTCTTTGTACTTTTCGAGATGAAATAACGCAGTGCCTTTCCTTACGTACGCTTTGACACTCTTTGGATTTATTTCACACGCGGTGTTAGTGTCAGTTATCGCCTCTTCGTACTTCCCTTGATTGATTTTAACTTGTGCTCTGTTGTTATAATACTCAGCATTTGTTCCGTCCAATTCAATGGCTTTCGAATAAAATTCCAAGGCCTTTTCGAAATTTTCATTAACAAATTCTTCGTTGGCCTTCTGGAAAAATTCTTTTGCTTCCATTTTAGAAATTGTAGTATTCAGATCAAACAAACACACTTCCGGATTAATCCAAGCACCGACAACTCAGTCAACAATAAATCTGCATAGTGCAAGTTTCTTCTTTTTCTCAACTTATATAAAAGTTCTTTTAAGGAAACTGGGCCCTTCACTTTTCTGTTTTGTAATTTTATGCATATTGAAAGCACATAAAGCTTATTTTTGTAGCTGAAAATATTTTTTGCGCGAATAAACACGTAACTTTCGCGATATAAGGCGAAAATTTAGTGTTATATAGCAAAACTTTTGCACTTTGTATTGGTACGTATAGAACGCCTGGACTGTCTTATCATGGCAAAACTAAATTCGTTATGTGCTTATATTATTATTTAGCGTGCTTCAATCGTTATGTGATCTCGATCTCTCTCTCTCTCTCTCTCTCTCTCTCTCTCTCTCTCAAAATCAGCTTCACTTCATATGAAATAGCTTAAAGGACAGGTGACACAAAATCATTTTCTTTTAAAAACATTTTCTTTGATAAATATAAATCAGTTTATAACAATTTTCCCACTTAACTAGCATCATATAAGAACACACAGCTCAATTAAGTGTGCTGAAAATCCCAGCTGCAGCAGATCTACGAGTTTTGCCGATCTTTAATGAGATAAGAAATCCCTGTGTGTTCTTCGTCAAAGATGACATAGTCAGCTATCGGCTACATAGTAAACAGGTCAATGGACGAGGATTTATTTACAGAGGATAGTGTATTTGTGTTTCAAATGATGATTTTGAAAGAAAGCAATATCAGATTAAAGTGAATTTATTAATAAAGGCATATTTATTGAATAGCTTAGTGTATGAACCCTCTCCTGAAAACAATTAAAGTAGTGCACGTGAGATTATAGAATGTACAAGATTACATATGTAGTATCATTGGTTAATAGAGTTTTTGAGAAATTTTGTGAACATGAGATACCTGTAATAGAAAATAGTTTTAAAAAAGTAATTAAATTAAAATAAATCTGAAAATTCTGTGATTGATAATAGCAGATTAATTATCACCCTGTCAGCCAGACAGGCAACAACTTGTTTAGATTCTCAATATTCAGTAAAGCAATAAATGGAAATATGTTTGAAAATGCATGTTGGTCCAATCTTGCAGATCCAAAACATTGATTTTAATAAGGTTGATGTTCAAAATATTTTATCTTTAAAAAATTCAACTTTGGGCATGATGAGTAAGATTTTTAATAGATCACATATATAAATAATTTTTTGTGTACTATTTGTAACAATATGTGTTGCTGTAAAAATTCATTCATTGTCCATCTGAATCTAATGTCAGTATATAAGAAGTCATCAGTGTAAATAACAGCTCGGTGTTGTTTTTTTGTTTTTTTTAAGGCTTGATCAATAGAGAATAAATTACATGCAACTCAAAAGTACTACCCCCCCCCCCCCCAAAAAAAAATGATCTTCATAAATTATTAAAAGAAAGATCAAATTCCATTTGGATAAAATTCAAGGAGTTTGAGATTAATACATTTTTAAAATCTGAATACTATAATGTTAAAAACTACTGTTTCAGTCTTAACTGATTATGAAAATTGGTAGTTCTTTTAATTTTCAGTCACAAATTATAATTCTAGTATAAATTAAAATGGCGAGGTATTATATTCAGACAGATGATGAATGCAAAAAATGTTTCACAGCAACTCATTTGGTTGCATAAATTAATCTCAAAAGCAAACATGATAAAAAAAAACCATACTCAACAATGAAATCAAAAGAAGTTTGAGTTAATTATTAGTATTAAGATTAAGGTAGACCCATGATTTTGTGAAACTCAAGAAATTTACAAACTGCATATTTGCTCACATACATGAAAAACAGGGTCAAATATGGTGGAGTGAATTCTGGGTGTATTATACTGGCATATAAGCAAGAATTGAGCGAATTCATTAACATCCATGTAACGGAATCGAAAGCGGTACTACGGTTTGAAATTTCGAAAAAACTTACTTATTTTGAAAAAAAATTATTAATAGGCATTGTATATGTACCTCCAGAAAATTCAAAATACAGTAATGGAGATTCATTTATTATGATAGAATTAGAAATGCAAGAATTGTCTTCTGATGATAAACATGTAATATTAACAGGTGATTTCAATGCTCAAACTTGTTTAGAATATTTTAACATTGAAAATACAAGAAATGACCAATTTGATGAAATTTTCGATAACATGGAAGATGATCTAACATTTTTAAGCAAAAAAGCTGAAAGAAACAACAAAGACAAACATCAGAATGCATATGGTAAAATTCTATTAGAAATGTGCAAATCAAACAAGATGCTAATTGTAAATGGGCGCATTGGTGATAATTTACCAGGGAGGCTAACATGTAAAGGTTCGAGCACTGTAGATTACTTCCTCTGGGATTATTCTACTTATAATATCAAATCACAAAAACACATACCAATTCAAAACCTTGGTTTACAAAAGTATGCCAAAAAGCCCGTATAAAATATCGTAATAGCAAAGTTTACTATTATAGAAAACGTACAGTAAATGCGCAGCGTGTTTAAAATATCATTCTTGAGATACATGAATAAATCTGATTCTGAACAAATTTATCCATACATATTTTCATTAACCTATTGCTTCATCACCGATTCAATTTTTAAAAAAAAATGATTTTGTTTGCTTTTAACAACCTCTACATGTATCTTTGAAAACAGCATACCCAATTATTTCATAAAAAGGGTGAATATCAAATTTCTACATTGATGCATACTGAATACATTATTGTTCAGAAGGAAATGTTTATCAAGTTTATAACGGGGACTTCACACAGTAATGTTGAAAAATATTGTGCGATTTTTTGGCTATTGCAGTATCAGCCACTGTATCTAAACCCGCCAACTTTTAACTTTAAATATTGTCACGTGACTTTGATCATCATCATAACGAAGTTAATTGCACACCACATAATGAAGTTTGTAAATAACATAAATATGTTTGTACATGACGTAATGAACAAAAAAGCACATCGCGTAATGATGTTTAAAACACATAATTTAAAGACGGAATCAAATCACATAATTAGAAAAGCACACGCCATAATGATTAATGCACATGCCATACTGATAACTGCACACCACATAATGATGAATACACATCTCATTATGCCAAATGTACATCACATAATGCCATATGCACATCACATAATACCAAATGGACATGCCATTATAATGAATGCACATCACAAAATTGAAGGAGTACACCACATAATGATAAAAGCACACCACATAATGATACAAGGACATCGCATAACGATTAAAGCATGCTACATAATAATATAAGCACATAATGAATTTAGTTTTGCCGTGATAAGAGAGTCCAGGCGTTCCATAGTTACGGGTTACAATATGCGCATTTTTAAATAATTTCAGTGAATACGCTATCCTATGACATTTTTTTAAAAATTAAAATTGGCTATGGATAGACACAAATTATTTTTAAATACATTATCTAACTACACGTGCATCAAAAATATAAAAAATAATCTGTTTATACATAAAATAAAATCGTGTACGACTTTGTCCTTAATTGTACAAATATGTAGATGTGGTGCATATATATAGGATTCAATTTAAAAATTGGTCCACAAAAATATCAAACTACACGTGTACGTGACCCCAATTAAACTACTGCCACATAACGTATTGCGCTTCTCACAATCTTAATTCGAATTAAAATTGTTAAATATCGTTGTAAAATTAAAATGATATAAATGTTCAAAACGTTACTATACACGTGATATTGCCGTGTCATAAATTAACGTCTAGATTGACTCTTCAATTTCAGAGACAGGTTAAGAATTTGAAAAAGTTTTAATTTAATCTACACAAGTTTTCTAGCTAATGTTCAAATTAAGAGAACGTTTATAGTTTCGTCCTCTTAATTCATTACATATAAGTGGTATGTGTCGGTTAAAAATAAGTACCAAGATTTTGAAGATTTACCTTGTATTTATTTAGAAAAAAGATAATTGACGAATTCCTGTTCGAACAAAAGAGTCGGCGAATAAATATCGAAAAGGATGCTCTGCTTCCTTATTTACTTTAAATATTTTTTACATGATATAAATACTTATTTGAAGTTTTATCAAATTTGATATTAAAAAATATTATACAATTTTTTTTACGTATCCAAATTAATAAATCGACGTAAAATGGAAAATATTTTATCGAATTTTAAAACTAAATTGAATTCATTTTCACTCATTGTTCTTTATGATGGTTCTAGTTTGAAATAACAATATTTATATTAAAGTTTCGAGTTTATTCGCAAAAGTTACGCGTGTATTCGCAAAAGTTCGCGTTATATCGCAATACTTTTTTTAATTACGAAAATGAGCTTAATGAGCTTCTGTAGATATAAATAATGTCAAAAGGCATAGAAAATTGTGGATACCCCCCCCCCTTCTCCTCGCATTTGGATTTTACGTACATGTGCGAGGGTTTATTTTTTACTTACTCGTTTTTTGTTTGCCTTTTAACATCATTTTTGGGGTAAGCCTGTCCCCTCCAACTTTTGAAAACGATGTTCCGTTAGAAAATAATTGTTTCTTACAATACTGATAATAGACGCAAATCAGCGAGCCCTCTTTCTTTTTTTTGGGGGGGGGGGGGGCAATCCAAGAGGGCTTTATCATTATTTATATACAGATTTACTGGTACATGCAATAAAAACAACCACTAAAAACCTTTGTTTTCCCTATGTACTCTTTATTAAATGCCTTTTAACAACGACTACAATGACCAGGCACAAAGCAACGTTGATGGGGGGGGGGGGGGGGTAATGCTGCGAAGTAATTAATTCGTCTTTATTAAAAAATAAGCTTATGTGTGTGGTATTTTAACTAAGGTGTTTAACATTCACTAAAATTTACATGTACTATTAGTTTTGACGCCCATTAAGGTGGCTCACTACACCTTTAAATATTTTCTCAAATCAGCAGAAAATTACTTGATTATGATAGATATCGTAATGGATAAGAAGTATTTAAGTCAAATAGGCAAAAAAATGTGCAATTTTGGATGACAAATTACATTTTTGAAAAGAACTTGGTTCACTTGTGACTTGTTTTGGCCCTCAGATAGGGTAAAATTTCAAAGTTGTCGGAACAAATATTTGTGCATATATAAATGCTTTCTGGTTTTACCTGTTATCAAAAATGTATAAGTACTTGTGATTGCCCAAGTCTACATGCTAAATAAATTGCGATAAAATGCCGTGGGAATGCATATTTCCGGAAAAATACACGAAATGCTGTGAATGTTTTGGAAATTTGGATAGGTCCGCATGAAATCACCATCGCCAAATTTTGTCATATTGAACAACTTAATTATCTTGAGGTGTATGCAAAAAATCGTGATGGTGATATTGTGCGGACCATGTTTATTTTTTTAAAAACCGTATTCTGATAACGTCAATATAACGTTATCGTGTATCAATAATAACGTTAGATAAATAAATCGGATAAATATTAATAATACTTAAAATGTAAATAACATTTAAACATTAGAAAGTATGTGTATTAAAAGTATTAAACATGAAAGGAAGACTAACTATATGTCCGAAAATCTTGTCTTATTGCATGCACAATCTACATGTACTTCCGCGTCTCCGTAGCCTAGCGACTTTAGACATTATACCAACTGAAGATGTCGAAGATACGATAACAAGTAATGCATGGGATGGTTCTACAATGTACATCAAATTTTCAAATATGTGAAAAACTAGCTGTTCATCGTGATTTTCTCAAATCAAGGTAATTGGACCATAGAAAAACGTGAAATAACTTCATGCTTTGTATGGAGCTATCACTTGCAAATTACACAGTCATGTAGTTCGATCTACCGACTGTATATTTATTTTACGAAGAAATGAAATCGCGTACTTACACAATTATGTGGTAGGAAATTTAAATACTATTAGTGTGAGATTCAATCCTTTTAATTGTTTATTTACATTAAAAAATTTATTTAGATGTAAATATGTTGGATAAAAATTAGTTAAAAACAGTTTAAAGTTCACACATCGTACCTGTCGATGTGAAATGTATTTTATGCTTTCTGCAGTAGGATATTTTAATGCACTATGTAATTCAAATCGGTTACTTTTTGTGCATGTGGGATGAATTCTTATTTTTGACTGCTAATTAAAAGTCACCATTCAAAAGAAAGTTTCCAAAACCAGTCTGTAATATTTTTCCATACATTTGTCAAGCGTCGATTTATCAGTGTGTTCGATTCATTTTCCGATATGTGCCTGCCCCCCCCCCCCCCTCCAAAAAAAAACCCATATGTTTTAATGTACATGTATGTTACATGTATGACTAATTAATCCCATGTTACTCGCAAACCCAAAATCAAATTTATTTTTTCTATTCTTAGTCTTTATGTGTTTAATAATATTTTTTTTCTCAATGTATTGAATAATAGCAAGGTCATATGCAAAACTTGTAAAGTTCTTTAAAGCTGAAAATCTATCGGACGAAATCTAAGATGCAAGGGCGATTTCTTGAGCCATCTTCATAAACGGAAAATTCCCAATTTTATAGCCAATCTAATTAGAATTAGACGTTCTGAATCCGCTACCGCTTCTTAAACAGTTTGATAAGCGGTAGCGGATTCAGAACGTCTAATTTTAATTAGATTGTTTTATAGCAGAACGAACTCCTTATATAAATACACATGTATACGGTAATGAATTTTCTTTGAGATTTGAGCCACACCTAAGTAAATTCTAAAATATATCCTGGACTACAATTTACTCCATACTCTATCTCTCTCAAAACAATATTTCAAATGTAATGTAATTTTCCTTATCTAATCGGTCAAAATGACCGGTAAATAAATATAAAAACTACCAAATCAAGAAGTTAACATTTTTACAAGCAGGATTTAAATTTTTGCAAACACCTTTAATTGGATTTAACAAATCGATTCACATTTGACAAGAACTGTAAGGGTAGGCTAACTAACGAAGAATTTTAAGATAAGTAACTTACGATAAAGTCTCAGACCGCTATTTATTTACATCTATGATTTATTGTTCATTAAAAAACTTTTTTAATTTCATTAATAAAAAAAATGATAACAAGTATTTACATACATCAAATATTTTTTTCCGAAAATTTTTATAGTTATTATTTTTATACAACCGAACTATGCTTACGTTTTCAACGCAAAGAAATTAAAGGTAAAGAGTGGAGATTCGGGGAAATTTTCTCTTAGACTACTTATAAGTTGGTCATTTTTAAATACTGTTTTGTATCTTTTGTTTGAAAGCCAAACATATATGGATCTGTGAATATTTATACAGACCGGTAAATTTCATCAAATCACCGGTCCACTTGACTAGTAATTTTTTTAATATCTTTCTTATAATGCCTGGCACCGAAAAACGATAATATCCCCGTATATTATACAAAAAGAGAGCAAAGTTCAACGAAAGAAAAAAAAGTTGCAAATAATAAAATCAAATAATAAAAATTATTGAGGGATATCGTGTCAAAAAATCCAGACCTGTAAACTTGAAGTTAGAATATGCAATCGTGTTCATGCGCGGATCCAGAAAAATTTTCCAGGGGAGTCCGAAGGATAATTGTTTTTGCCGGGGGGGGGGGGGTCGAGGCATAATTTGCGGTATTTTTACAATCTAAATCTAATAATTATCATTTTCTAGGGGGGTGGGTGGGGGTGGTACCCCCCGACCCCCCCCCCCCCTCTCTAGATCCGCGCATGGTGTTTGTGTGTGAGCTGTGTAATTCTGATCGTATAACCTATAAAAACCCTGCATAAACACTTTAATTGTTTTTGTTAGTTAATTTAATCTTCAACTGTGCACATTTTTAATTCATAGTTTCTGCATTTGTTTCTTCATCATCGGATATAGCACATCTGACATGTTACAAATAAGCAAATGTAAAGTTTACAAGTTTGACGAATTTTGACATGACCTTATATGGCAAATGCTTGGTGCGGGAAAAGGCAAGCCGTAATCGCCGGAATAGACCAAAATAAACATAATATTCAGTTTAACTGTGATAATAAACGATAGTATATTCTTTGGATCGGGAATATTATTTTGAGAAAAAAATATTGAGGTTTGATTCAAGAATAGGTGAATGTATGTAAAAATCGGTGCCCTGGTACACCGGTGTGACGAAAGCGCTACTTTCTGTAATATAATTCCCATGGTATTATACGATAAGGGTTAACATTTACTACAAAAAGAAATGTCTAATATCGCTTAAATAATTTGACATTTAATTTAAACTGGAAAGTATAAGTTGAATACTTAAGGCGGAAATGAGAGGGATCAAGAATTGTTTTGTATATGATATGCACATCGATAATCTCACCGAAAGAGAAACATAAAAAGCGTATGATCCGTAAAACCCAAAAGGACTGAATGCATCACAAGATAGAATTGTCTTTATCTGAAATGATTTTCTCTGAAGATTTTTGAAAAACAATGCATATACGCAAATTCAAAATGAATGCAGAATGAAAAAGTTATGCCGGTGTCTCGAGTATACATACTGCGCAATTTGTATGCATGCGACGTTATCATGAAGAATAATGACGTCATGACGTTTCTGGTGCACCTGACACGAAAAACAATGGTATTTTTCAACAGCTCTATACTGAAAACTATTAATGCTAGGATATAAAATTAAGCTGATTCTTAATGGGCGTTTCCTAGACTATGTTCGGAAAACATATGATAACATTTTGAAACGGGGCCGATTTTGACCACAAGTGAACCATGTTCTTTGATTCAGTAAACATGAACAAAAAGCTCCAGGCGGATTCGAACAAGTTGTATCAGTAATACATTTTCAAATATGGTATACCAATTACATATGAAAATATATCTCCAGTAAAACTAACTGCATACCGTAAATAGGTTAAGAAAAGCAAAGAAATAAATCGACATACAAAATTGTATTTATTTCTTCAATCAAAATACCTGACAGATATGTCATATCACAGTTCATACTGACAAAATATCAGCTCTATGGACGGTTATAGTTGATAGAAGGGAATGCTGTCCAATTAATTTAATATTTAAATAGATTCTTTTATAAATGCATATGTATTTACAAATACATGTACAAATCATACAGTTAAGTGCAATTTCAACAACAAATAGGTAAAACATATCACAACTCAATATAAAGGGGGGAGGGAACTCTTGCCATCCCAGTCAATGAAAGAAGCACATTTGGGCTCTTAATACATAGCTTTCACAATATTTGTTCACATATACACAAACAAAATATACATAAATTCCCATTTTAGTTTCTGTGCCATTGCTCCACATACAGACATGTGGATTAGTATAGCTGTTTAACTTTGTCCACAGAGGTATTCCAGCTATCCACCCATCTCTGCTCCGCCTGCATCAGTTTCTGTCGCTCGCTGTCTATCCACTTCAGAGTCTTTTCAAATTCTGCCTTATAATCCTAAAGGAAAGGGTAAACAAATATACATTACCTCAACTTCCAATTTAATTTGATACAGGTAAAAGTTTCAAAAGTAAAACTCGAATGTTAATCCAGTAAATCACAAGGATGACTATTAAAATTGCATGTAACCACTTTAATGATTTACCACTGTTCATGAAAGAAATGGAATCATTAAATAAAGATGAACTGGGTATTGATTGAGTTCCACACTGTACCTGATAGGCAGACTCCCTTGCTGTGATGGTGGCACTCTGTCCCAGGGTTGTTTTGGCAGTGGTGACGGACGCTGTCAGGTTAACCTTACTGGGAGGCTCTCCTATCACCAACTCATTGTTAGAGGTACCTACAGGAAGTCATTCCATCATATACAGATTGTGATACATGTATACTTCACTCTTAATTGTGATTTTAAAAACAACAAAAATATAACATTTGACAAGAAATGTGTGGATTGAATAAAATAATTTCCTTTTATTTTGCATTTAAAATTTTGTAAATACTTTTGTAAGCCAATAATGCATTGCAGGAATTTCCTCACCTGGCCAAGTATTTTTGCCCCTTGGAAGAGCCCCTTTATCTTCATCATCCTCCAATGGAAGTCCAGCATTCTTTCTTCTGATCAATTCACTTGTAGGGTACTTGGGGGATTCAACACCTGTATCAAAGGAAAATTTCACAAATGTAAAATGTAATAGTATAGCTGAACAGTATGAGGATATGACAAAATGATAACAGTTAAAATTTGCAAGTTTGACTTACGTCCTTTGATGACATCATCAATGACAAGTAGGTTGTCATACTGCAACAGTTGGTGCTCTGCAGTTCTGGCTAATACATCTATAAATGTTTGGGCATGTGACAAGGCAGAGCTCTGAAATATAAACATTTAAATGAATGCAATGGCCAATAGTTATGTTCATATGTATTTAAAATTGAGTTTTAAACACTCGTACAGTACATACTATCAGCAAAAGCAAGTGGACATATAATAATGATTGTACAACATACTGTAGGTCCCTAGCTGATAAAACTTGAGGAATAAATATCATAAAATTGCATAAAGCTTCCCTCAGGAATTCTTAAATCTTCCTTTTATTTGATTTATAGTTGTAAATTACAATGTGGAATTACTACAATAGTTACAGGTAAGTGCTTGCAGTTTTATGTTCTTGCATGTGCATTGATACAAAATGGTGGGATCGGGGAATCAATAACACAAATTAAAAAAGAAATCTAAAGTAACAAGAGGCACAGGTCCATGGATTGCTGACCTGTAGATCCTTGGTGTGCTTCTCTACAGCGGCCACATAATCCCTGTGCCTGGCCTCCTCCTTCTCACACAGGGCCTTCAGCGAGTCCTCGGCGTGGGGGTGCCCAAGGGTGGGGCGCAGCAGGTGGGAGTGTTCCTGCTGGCGCTGCTCCAGCTCCACCTGGCGATGGGAGAACTCCTCACTCATCTGCTTCCTGTCTGCCTTGGATTTCTGGAGCTCCTCTTTCAGGATGTCTCTGATAAGGAGGGCAGGGACATGGGCTACTGACTTCTCCAGCTGGGCAAGCTGATTTCTAAACTCTGCAGGGTAAAAATACACAAGTTTCAAGAAAAGTACATGTAGTATGCAGATGTTTATTATGCAAACTTTGTGTTGCTTACTCATATGTACATTAATACATAGTACCAGGGAACATGCTTATGAATTCATGCTAATAGCAAAATTATTGTCATTCCCCATATAAATAACATTACATAAAATGTAATAAAAACATATTGGATATAAAAAAATTATTCATCCCTGCAACTTTGCTTAAAGCATGATTTACTGTACATACAAATAAAAAAAAATCTCTTAAAAAATTTATTTGAGAAATATTGACACCTTTTATTGAAATAGTACTATACCTTGTAGGCACTGGTTGTGGTATTCATCTGACTGTGTGTAATATGACTGTAACTTCTGTACAATAACATCAGCACACGCCTCAAACGTCTCCTGTAGAGCCTGAGGGCGAGTCACTGGCCGATTCCCCTTAGACCTGTAGTACATCTACAACAAAGCAAAACTTCAGCTGTACTTAAGAAAATCACAAATTGAACTTTAAGCCACCACTCATGCAACATCCAATTCCCATTCATTGACCTAAAGTAACACAGTGTTCTGTGGACAGTTACCTCAGCATTGGTCAGTAAGCCGTCCAGGGCCTCTCTCAGGGTCTTCTTGATGATCCCCAGGATGTGAGCCTCCTCCCCCTCCTCCTCCTTCTCCCCAAACACCAGGTACTTCTTGTCAAACTTGGTGGACTTACTGTTCTGTCTCAGTCTGAGAATTAAACAAATCACACCAGTAAGTTCAAGTCTATTCATATAATCAAATTTAAACACAAAATTTTTTATTTTTTTTTTCCATATTTTTTCAAGTCCAAAGAATAAATGAAATAATCTTCAAATGTCCGTATATCATAATTTGTAATTTGTTTACCATACTTTATAATATTACTGTAGGTATATGATCTCCTGGTGCATTTATATGTGTTTATATCGATAACCTTGTAATCAGGTATGAGTATATCATATGATTATAATTCAAGCATAATAATATCACACACACAGTTGATATTCAATAACAAACAATCACTTAATCACGTCTCTTTTGTATTGTACATATGTACATGTTAATGTATTGTTCAGATATTATAATACCATATCATAACTTTCCACTGAGCATCATAACCTACCGGTAATCTAAGTTTAATGTTTTATCCAAAGTCCTTTCTATTTACAAAATAAAATACCATTTCCCATATTAAATCTAAATCTATATTATGACTGCAAACTTATTAGTGTAACTTCCATTTTTATTCATGAGTCTTTTTTAACGTACATGTACATACTTTATATCCTTCATGCATAGTACATGTTCTATAAAAATAACATTTGATTGTGATCAATGTAATAGTGATCATGCAAGAAAACATGCATTCTTCCAACAGCACCCAAAATAATGTGCTTTGTAAAAGAAAGAAAGTGATCAAAAGTAAACAACTTAATTTATAGTCAATTTGAATAGTTTCAACTTAAACAGTTAATTTGAGTTTAACTTCATAACAAATGATTCTATCAACTTTTTTTTAAGTCATGTAATGAAAATCATTTACCAGAATACATTTATGCATCTTAAAAGCCACAAACTCTGATTAAACTTATATATGTATGGAAACAAAGTGGTTACTGTGTCAACATATTTTCTGTTTTGTAAATGCCACACTTGCGTTTAAATCAATTATAAGCCATTTCTGTCAGTTGGATAGTTTTGTGTTGCTTAAATACTTGTATTCTTCTGCACAAAACTATCTCAACAAGACCATTTAAAAAAAAAAACATTAGAAATAAAGACCAAGCTCCTTTTGGTAGAAAAGATAGATAAGTATCAACCCAACACAAGAAGGAATTGTAGGGAGACCATACTGTACCGTGGCACTGAGGGAGTGGTGTGGACACTCTCCATACTGTACAAGACAGAGTAGTTCATTCATCACAATGCTATCCTTATCTTAGCATTTAACCAATCACTTTATAATATGAAAACCTTTCTTAATCAGATGGAGATTATCATCATGAGAGAGAGAGTGAGATTTAAACCCTGATTGTACCTTAACGCAATGATAAATCACTGTCAATATTATATAATAAACAAATAAGGGATCAAGAAAACTAAGAACTACTTTTAGGAATATTAATAAAAATAATGATAAATATTAATTCAAGTGCACCTTTACCTCCGTGCAATTATTTGAAAAACCATACGATATAGATATTTTTATGTGTACGACAAATGTCTTCGTTATAATATCCCCTCTCCTTTGTAATCGCTATAGTACTGACCCAGACTGGACCCGCTTGGGCGAGTTCTCCGAGCCCCCTGTGCTGTGAGAACTCTTTCCTTTGGATGTCTGCTTGGATTTCTCTGAAGTGGTTGTGGTAGACATGGAGGACTTCAGCTTCTCTCTGGACTCGTGGTGAGTGCCTCCTATGGAATCATACATGTATATTGATACTGATAGGAATTTCATAAGGAGGAAGTTTTTGCGATGAAACATAAATGACTGCCGTCATGAGAAAAGGGCCCTTATCTTTTGACGTCACAATGCTCAGAAAACGACGTCATAGTAGCGGCATTGTAACGCAGTTTTTTTTATTTTCTGTTTCTATTTTTTTTTTTCTGCGTCTGTGTTGTGTTTTTTGAATAATTAGAGTATGGCCTTGTTTAAATACCAATAATAATAATTGATAACTAATAATAATATATAATAAATTAATTAAAAATAAATAATAATAATAAATAATAATAAAATAATAATTGACGTTCGTAACGTCGTGTCATTTTCGACCAGCTACGTCAAAGTCGTGGTAATATGTCTTACTAAAATTGTCATAAAATGCTTAAAACACACAAGATCTTGGATATCTTTGTATATTTGTATTCAGAAAAAGTTGACTAATCGGAATTTAGAAAAAAGTGAGTATGTGAAATTTTGACCTTAAGGACCCTTTTCTCGTGACGGCAGTCAAATACATGACAATGCTGGTTATAATACAGCTATGAAGTTTATTACAATATTCATGGAATCAGATTTGAACCTTAAGAGAAGATCACAACTGTTTTAGATTTTTATACCTTAGAGTGTATGGATCGAGCTACAAGCAAAAGCTTTCAAAAACTTGAAATACATAATAATTTTTATATGCATAGTAAAATTTAAATGGTAATTTTATATCATACCAGTAAGTTCTCCATCTAAATCTGCATCCATACCAAATCTCATCTTGCTCTTCTGGGCTCTGTGAATGTATAAATACATAATCAACATAATCACAATGAAATCTTAATATAAAGCTAACATCATTCAAAGACCCCTTCCTCTCACCAATGTACATTTTTAAATTGTAAGCATTAACTGAAATATGGACCAAGATTATCAAGCTAACAGATCAGCAGGAATAATTGCATATGTAAACTGAAAAAAAAAGTTGCTGGGAGGTTCAATATCTAAATTCTTGTAAATGTTAGTGCTATGTATTCACTCAATACATATTATAGTAAAAATGGAATTAAACCTTACTATAATTCTAAGAAGATACAATGATTTGTGTGTCAAAATCCTGATTGCAAACATTTTAACAAAGAATAAAGTGCTTCCTTTTCAAAACATGAAATCACTGAATCTCTGAGTAATATATAAAAGCAAACTATAAGAAAGTTATCATGCCATATAGGATCAGGGAAAAGATGAGAACTACAACAAATGATTCCCAAATACAACATCAAAGATGCAAATTGAACAGCAGGTGTATGTGTATAAGAACCCCATCAGATGTTCATGGTTTTCCTGATGTTGAACATGAGACATGCATTTGCTTATAACAACATCCTTACCTTTTCTTTTTTCTATTCAAATCAAATATTAATGTGAATGAGTTTATAAACACATATCTGAGAAAATTTAAACTGATATTTGGAAGAAAAAAAAGTGCTGCAAATAATACAGGTATTTATGTTGATATGAAACAAAAAAACAATGTATCACAATTGCATACTATGGATGTTGAACAAAACCAAAATGTTTATATATATGAAGTGCTCATGAAACAAAGAAATGGGCAATTGAATTGTTAAATAAACATTCCACATTTGAAATCAAAGAATGGAAACTTGAGAGCAAATAGTCCTGATGCGTACCTGAGAATGCTCTTGATGACGTTGACGGACGGGTCTTCCTGGGGCTGCTTGCCCATCTTACTGATGGGTGTGGGCTGGACGTCTGTGGACTGTGAAAATCCAACCCGTACCCCTGCAAATGAAGGCCAAGCACCATATAAATAAAACAAAATATATGTACACAGTTCTTTGACCTGCAGTACAGTTGATAGATATTGGTAATGAGTTTTCAGTTTCTTTATTATATGTTCAGTGGTTCAAAAATCATTTTTTTATCTCTGAATTTTTGTAGATCAGATTCTTGAATTGGTACCTATGTTATCTCCTTGATGTCTCTTTGTGTTATTTTACCAGTATGTACATTTGGTACATGTACTTGTAGAAATCAAATAATTATTTTCATCAAACAAATACATGTATAAACAAGAGGCCCATGGGCCACACCGCTCACCTGAGGAACTATAGATATGATAAAATCAGCTTAATGGAGTCATAATAAAAACTATCTGGACAATGTAGTATAATACATGTAGATCCTGTATAAATAAAAATCAATTTTTTCCACAGGATATTCTTATGTTTATTATCATTAGTCCCTTTTCTAACAGGATGCTTTTATAGTAATATCACATGTTGAGCATTGCAGCGCTCAAAAAGATCCTAAACAATTGTTTATAAATGGGATATAAACCTACATCAAACTCTGAACCCCTTGTGAGACCCAATCGTCCAGAAATCATCCAGAAGCCAAAATCTAAACAATATTAAATAATCACTTGGCTGATTAGTTTCTGAGAAGAAGATTTTTAAAGATTTACTCTTAATAGGGCTGTCACGGTTCCAAAATTTTTCGGGTCGGGTCGGGTCGTAAAATTTTCGGTTCGGTTTCGGGTTTTTCGGTTCGGGTCAACTTTCAAATTAAATTCATTTTTTGTAACTTCTAAAGTTTATTTTTTTTCTATTTCTTCACTCTTTCATAACTATCTTTAACAAAATAACTAGTTTCCTGATTAGAAATTCAAATTACATTTGATAATTTGAAATTAAATAAACAATATTAATTCATAGAATAATTTCACCACAGATAACTTACTGAACATTTTCTACAAAGGATTATTAGAAAAAAATCATTGTAAACTTCTGTTTTCATTATGAAGTTTCTTTCTTGATAGTTATAAATAAGTTAACCTGTGGCCGATTTTTCAATACATGCCTTTCGTTTTAAGATATATCTTAATGCTTATATTAATAAATGGTTACAGGATTTGATAAATCAAATATGTTAACAAAGTAAGTAATATTTATGATTTAAAACGAGTCAAGTCTAATGATATGTTCGTGTATTTTCAAGTTGCAGGTAATGCACACCGTGTGTTCTGTTTTCTGTAACCACGCAGATTTCCCCACATTATTTTGCATGGATTTGACTTCTGGCTTTCCTAATTCAATTTCACTATTATTTAATCTAGGAAATTCTTATCATAAACATTTCTATTAACAAATATTGAAACATTTTCGATGTCCGAATCGTAAGCCGCCATCTTTGTTTATTGAACTAGTATTTCTCCTTTATACACAGGTAAATCGCGTGATAATTTTTTTTAGGATTAGTGAATAATTAATCGGTATACAAGGCCAGTTGTATACATGACAATCTTTATTAAAAACAACAAGTCCACACTACTTAGCCTTTCAATTTCGACGCCATTTTTCATAGAATACGGATTCTATTACACAAATCGGAACCGAACCGAAATCCGGAAAAACAGAACCGAAACCGAACCGAACAAATTGTTCCGCGGTTCTCGGTTTTTTCGGGTACCCGTGACAGCCCTAACTCTTAATATTCCTATGTAAAAAGTTGACCCCCCATTGTGGCCCCACCCTATCCCCGGGGGTCATGATTTTCACAACTTTGAATCTACACTACCTGAGGATGCTTCCACATAAGTTTCAGCTCTCCTGGCCTAACGGTTTCTGAGAAGACGATTTTTAAAGATTTACTCTATATATTCTTATGTAGAAATTCGATCCCCAATTGTGGCCCCACTCTACCCCTGGGGGTAATGATTTTCACAACTTTAAATATACACTACCTGAGAATGCTTCCACACAAGTTTCAGCTCTCCTGGCTAATTAGTTTCTGAGAAGAAGATTTTTAAAGATTTACTCTATATAATCCTATGTATAAATTTGACCCCCCATTATGGCCCCACCCTACCCCAGGGGGTCATGATTTTCACAACTTTGAATCTACACTACCTGAGGATGCTTCCACTCAAGTCTCTGCTTTCCTGGCCTACCGGTTTCGGAGAAGAAGATTTATAAAGATTTACTCTATATAATCCTATGTATAAATTTGACCCCCCATTATGGCCCCACCCTACCCCCGGGGGTCATGATTTTCACAACTTTGAATCTACATTACCTGAGGATGCTTCCACTCAAGTTTCTGCTTTCCTGGCCTAACGGTTTCTGAGAAGAAGATTTATAAAGATTTACTCTATATATTTCTATGTAAAAAGACAAACCCCCAATGTGGCCCCACTCTACCCTCGGGAGTCATGATTTTCACAATTTGAATCTACACTATCTGAGATTGCTTCCACATAAGTTTCAGCTTTTCTGGGCAAATGGTTCTTGAGAAGAAGATTTTTAAAGATTTTTTTCTATATATTACTATGTAAAATGTTGACACCCCCCCCCCCATTGTGGCACCACCCTATCCCCGGGGATCATGATTTTCACAACTTTGAATCTACACTACCTGAGGATGCTTCCACATAAGTTTCAGCTCTCCTGGCCTAACGCTTTTTGAGAAGATTTTTAAAGATTTACTCTATATAATCCTATGTAAAAAGTCGACCCCCCATTGTGGCCCCATCCTACCCCTGGGGGTCATGATTTTCACAACTTTGAATCTACACTACCTGAGGATGCTTCCACTCAAGTTTCAGCTTTTCTGGCCAAATGGTTCTTGAGGAGAAGATTTTTGAAAATGTCTCGAAAATTTTCATTAATTTTTTATTATCTCCCCTTGTAAGAGGGCTTGGTCCTTAATTTTCACAACTTTGAATCCCCTTAGGCTAAGGATGCTATGTGCCAAGTTTGGTTGAAATTGGCCCAGTGGTTCTTGAGAAGATGTTGAAAATGTGAAAAGTTTACAGACGGACAGACAGACGGACAGACGGACGACAAACAAAATGTGATCAGAATAGCTCACTTGAGCTTTCAGCTCAGGTGAGCTAAAAATCATAAATAAAAAAGGGAGAAAACTCTTAACTAATGAAAAAGCACATTAATTCATAAAACAACACAAAACCAAAACAGAATTGAGTTTAGTGACCTGATTCAGCAAAATGCACTTCAATAGACCTGACACGATGAAATAAGGTCTTGGATGCTGCAATTCAAAACAATAATCGAACAAAGTATGGCAGACAAGAGATAGCACAGCAAGGAAGAGCACTGCATACAAAGGGGGAGGGGGGAGGGCAAACATGTTATACACAGATAGTTTGACCAAACTCTGTAACAGATGAGGATGGACTGAGAACTTCTAGTGGCACTCACTAAACACAATATTATGACAGGGTACATGTACACTCAAATTACCCTGCTCACTGCTCATTCTGGTTGACTTTCTCTCTGAAATACAAGGGTCTAACATTCTGTACTGTGTACCCAAATTACTGTACTGTAGAATCATTTAAATTCATGGGGATGTAATTTTGTGGGTGCATCAGTTTTCAGTTTCATGCAGTTAGCAAGAATACTCTTTCTAATTTTTTTCGTTGAGGACGTAAATTCGTGGGTAAGGGCTACCCACAAATACCACGAAAATTGAGCCACCAAGAATTCTAATGATTCCACAGTATTTATATTTCATCGTTAAAGTACTGGGTAGAGTTGACCAACACCACATTATCAGTGTGATTATACAAAATGAGGTATAATATACTCATATTTTGTGATTTAATTTGATCCACAATGGCTGACCGTAATTGTTGTCGACTACTTCAAGAACCGGTAACATTAATTTTAAGAAAATATATTAAGAACAAATTGATGTTGAAGCTTATAGATTTTAGATAGGTTTATTCATGACTCTTCTAACTATAAATGTATGAAGAAGATAATTGCGTTAAATTTTGAATGTGCTAAGTTATGTGCATATATATTTACACTATCGGAGAAATGGAGAAGAATAACAAATGGGGATCAAAATAACTTTATCACACTTTTCAATTACGTTTATTTACATTTTTTTAAATTTAGTATCCATAACAACTTGCATAAACGAGCTTTATGCGCAATATAACTCATAATTGGTCATTTAGTATTTGAAAGTTATGGATGAAAAAAGTGCCAATAACTGGAATATTAATAAATGTGATACATGTATGTGAAAATGAATCAACTTTAGTGCTTCACAATTCTTCAAAGTAGTGTGTGAACAGATGACAGAGACATTTAACATATGTGATTTCGCAGAATGCATGTATCAGACATTTTTCATACAATACAGCAAAGGGAGCTAGGTTTAAAGACAATTTTAAAATCTATACCATAAGAGACAAGTTTTATGACCACATAGATATTATAAATCTGAAAGGTTATGGGATACACTCGGAAGGAACGTCATAAATTTTGTAATCATATATATTTACCCGTTAAATTACCACAAGTACTTTCACTTCCCATACGCACCAATTTACGCTCAGAAATTGGTGGCACTGGATGCAAAGCTCCTGTATACATGTACATAACATAGATGATGTATTTTGTAAATTGATATCAATACTTGATTCAGCCTACATCTATCTAAAACAATCAATATGGATTTAAAGGCATATATATTCCTAAGTTTACTATTTATCATTTTACATAGATCTACATAAAAAATCCTAAACATAGCGCTGTCATAAAAAATCATAACTAAACCCATCCTATCAATACTGAATACAGGGAAATGTTCACCCCTGTTTTATTTTCGCCCCTTTCGCCCTCATTATCAGTGGGCAAATTTAAGACTTGGCAAGTTCCAATGTCTCAGATTATCTCTCTTTAAACACAACTGTGTCTGGGCGAATTCAAGACGGGGCAAATCTGCTTGCAAGTGTAGAAGGGGGGGGGGAATTACATGGGGTGAAAATAACCCTGTATACAGTAACTTGTGTTATGTTAGAAGTATGAATAAGAATTCTCTACCTAAGGCAGGTGGTCCCTGCATTGTGCCAGAGGGTGGCCTGGGGGTGGGGTCTTTGATACAGTTGAGGTAAGTACTCCGGTCCTGGAACGCCTCAAACACTGTCTTCAGGGTCTCATTCAGTTGTCGGGAGGTGATTTGCTGTAAAACACAGATTTATGGCATCACTATAAAGGACACACATAGTATAAGCATAGATTCATTGTTCTTTTGCAATTATCTGAAATAAAAAAAACAACAATGACAATGAAATGTGAAACAAACATGTACAAGTTTTATTGTTCAGCAATGTAAATTTTGTCAAGTTTAGCAAAAGCAATTTCTGTAACTATTGTTTACAATAGCTTAGCCTTGGTGAATATATAATGGCCAATACTGTAAAACCTCATTATCTTGAACTTAATGATGACTTGGAATATAAAGGCTAAAGTATCCAATGTACTAGATTTATCACATTCAAGATATATACCATTACTGAAGTTCAAACTGTATATAGATTACTGTAAACTCTGAATTAACTTTGTATACAATAACTAATTGGTCAGTTTATATTAAAGACTCATCTATGACTGAATTGTACATCTGTCCATAAGATAAATCATAGAGCCTACATTTTACTATAGTTTTGATGGGATACATTCTATGGGATAATTACAAAATGATCTTTTTCTCAGACACAGAAAATTCCCATGATCAGTTCATACTGTTACTGATGTATTCAATGTTTCAATCAGATTGCACTCATTTATCAGCATGCTTTGTTAATTTTGCCTTTCAATCAATGACCATTAATAATCATTTAAAAGGCCATGCATAAAAACAATTGTATTTAATTGGATTCATTTGTACTGAATGGCATTATATGACTTTTCTTCTATATATGGGTTAATGAAATGATAATGAGGAAATCTATATTATAATGTACAGCATATTGTTTCCTATCTGACACACACTAAATTTCTTTAAATATACGGTAGTAAATTCATTCATATGTTTATGTCATAATTTATCAAACACAAATAAACTAAAAATTAGCATAGTACTCCTTCTACAAATAGATATAGAAAGAAAAATAGCGTATACCAATTCAACATTGACCATATGAAGATAATTCACATGAGCCAACTTGACAGATTCACATCTAATGTCTAAATTTATATAGTGACATTTCACACGAAGCTGACAGTGGACTCTTATAGAGAGAAGCCTGATTGCCTGCCCCGCGTGTCTACAGTCCATGATCTACATTCTACACACACAGTGGTGCTCTTTGTGAATTCTACAGAAATCCAGTTTTACATAAAAAGAGAATTCCACCTGATTTATTAGTACTTGGATACACTGTATCAAATGATATATACCGGAACCGGTAGATACTCCGAACCATATAGAGAATAAATGATGAGAGCTAATAATTGATCTTGTTATATATTTTAGGTTTTGTTCCTTTCACCAAATATACTTGTTTATGATTTGAATATTTTCATTTATTGAAGTTATTATATATGTATGTATAAAAGATGATTAATCTGAAGATTATAATGATTTCAAAACTTTAAGAACTAAACCTGAAAGAACAGATGATTTTGAATCCAATTTATGTTAATATTTAAGAGAGACACATATAAGCAGCTAATGTTTTTACCATTTCCTTTTTACATGCAGGCTGTTGATAAAAATCAATAAAATTTACATATTTTATGCAGAAAATACCAGTAATTATGATCATTTAAGTAACAAATTGTATGAAGAAATATAAAACCTGTAGAAAAAATGTCAAAACTCATCTGCAAAAAGATAGGCTGACATGGTAAATCAAAGACAAAGTATTACATGTATATTCAAGTAAAGTAAAATTGAATTAAGATCATATTTTTTTGTGTAAGTTATCGTGTAAGGTCATTTGACTCATTAATAGGTGTATGCCAAAAATAAATTATGCTCAAGTTTTTACTGGTAGTTAAAATATGAATTATCATGATAAATAAACAAAAAATATGTTCAAAAGACATCATAAATATACAAAAAAATGTCAAAAGACTATGCATGTGTGTATAAATACAGAGAAAGGAATGAAAAACTACAGTATTTAAAAAGAAATTCTGCATTCCAAATGTGTTTACCTCTTTGTCAAGATTGGGTCTCTCACAGGCATCTACTCTTCGATCCAAGTTGCTTAAATGCTGGGCTAGCTGCTGAGCTTGGGAGTTGCTATTGGCAACCTCAGCCTTTATTTTGACCTGGGTGTTGGTCAACCAGCGAGCGATTTTCTCCATGAATATCAGATCTATCATGTGATTTTTGAATCTGGAACAAAATCGTTACATATATACAACTATATACTCATAAAACCTCCTCATTTTACTTAGAAAATCACACATATTAATTTATCTCATAATGCATAGTAACACACATTTAAACTGGTACTGATTGATTGTGTCTTGCTTGTATAGTACAAAGCGTATATTGGTATACACTGATATACAATGTATAACCTAAGTTCTGAGTGTGAATGAGTGTGAATGATTATCTCTATATCATACCTGTCCTCAAACTCTGAGGCGACTTTGGTTGCCTGATCGAGGCGCTTCTTTTCAATGTCCTCCATGTCAGACATAATGGCGCCCTCTGACACATCAATCTTTGAGGACATGTTCTCCAACTTCTTACGGTACACGTCAATCTCCTCGGGACAGAAGTTGCCTCCATCTGAGAACACCCTATTGATAAGTTATAAATCACATTGAAAATAAAATAAAAGAGACCATGTAAAATACAGTCCATGTTGGTAAACTACAACTCAAATAATCATAAGATATCAGTAAGTGTATATGAACTGTATAGGAAAATGAATAGCTTTGATTACATACTTGAATGACTTGATAAATCTGGCATTTGATTCCCTCAACATCTGCAGTGTTTTATCCAAGTGTTTCCGGTATTGGAGCAGGGAGGTTCTGATGATTTCCATAAAGTTAGTCAGCTCATTTCCCAGCTGAGATTGCAATGCAATTAATCTGAAATATGTGAAAGTTTGAATGATTAGATAAAAAGAATTTACATTTTCAGGGTCACAGCATTGATGTAAATAAAAAGCAGAATCCTACTTGGAAGATTTTGTGGCATTGACAAAGACGACCTCCAATGCTTCGATGTCTGTCCTGAACTTGGAGGCCAGTTTGTTGTGTTCCTGGGTCATCTTGTTGAAGCCCTGCCTGAGTTCCGCCAGGGCCTGGATGATGCCCTTAGTATGGCGAGTAACCCTCTCCGAGTGCATCACTAGCTCAGCTATATAATAATACAGTGTTTTAGTAAGAGCAATAACTTCTAAAGACATATATCAATCATTCCTCTACATACATTTTATAATGAACTTGAAGGGAGAGCAATTAGGTTTGCAAACAAAATTAATTTGATTTGAAGCACAACTTTTGAATGTTTTTGTTATGAGGTATTGCATGTATTCTTTCAGGATTTACATGCATTTCTGTTTATTATAACTCCCTGATTTTACACTGTACATCTTACCAGCTCTAACATTGTGGACATCAAGTTCTGCTCGCCTGGCTCTGGGTTTGTGAAGATGGAATCTCAACTCCAACTCACTGTTCAACTCCTCGCACTGTTAACAAATAAGACATTTCTATTAACAGTTCACTGTCTTAAGTTTTGCTTTAAAAGCCAGCTGATCTTGGGTTTTGAGAATAATTTCTAATGTTCAAAAAGTATTGTGTAGAACATTAACTGACCTTGGCTATAACAACACTTTCTGCTCTATCTGAGGCTTGAACATGCCATTCCTCCATGTGGTTTAGAAAATTCATCCGTATTCTGAAGAAAAAAAATGTTTTCTTGTGAGTAAATGAATTTGAGAAACATCATTGTATAATGTATAAAACCTATAATCATATCATTTGAAAATGTTTACTGGTATTAAGGTCATAAGTATATATGGATATTTCATTGGATTCTTTTCATAGAATTGTCAAAATTGTTAGGGTTTTTTTCAGCTGAGTACTGACTGTTAGATACAAAACACCAATGTCCAAACAATAATGTATATATCTCCAAAGTATTTGGGAACCATTTTACCAGATTTTTCATATCCTTTATTGATTAAATAACTTAAAGGGACAAAGTTTTTTCCCATGCAATCTTTGTTTACCTTTTCTTGACCTCTATAAGGATCGCCTCTTCTACGTCTATCTTCTGGATGTACTCTGGTTTAGAGGGAGGGACAGGGGCATCAACTTCGGTCAAAAAGGCCGCTTCCTCCCCTTCCGGCTTCTCGTCCTTGGACGGGGCATCCTTCTCGGGGGGTATCCCGTACTCCCCTGCCTCTGTCAGGACATAGAACAGGGTCCCCCTCTCTGTGGCCAGGATCTCACTGACTGCCTCAGGAAGGGAATTTTCTTTGCCCTGAGAACAAAAATGTACACTGCCTTTCATAGTTCATTAACTTCATCAGTATTAAATTGAATACCATGATAATAAGTTTTAACCAATTTTTTTTTTAATCTCTAAAAGTGCAAGTGTTCATTTTTTTTTGGGGGGGGGGGCATCATATTACATAACTTTCAGGTTTGGATACCATATGATTCATACTGTTACCAAGTACATGTGTACAAAAGATTTGTCTACACATAGCATAAATTACATTAAACAAACATCCACCTACAAGTTGCATGCAGTAGGGCATGGTTATGTTGACAGATATATTTCAAAAACTGATCATCATTAAACAGCTAAAACAAACAAAATGTCAGAAAAGAAAGAAATATGGTACAGTATAAATTTACATGCAATCATGCCTTTATAGTTAAAATAAAATACAACTGAAAAAGAATTTACTTTACAATAATTGCAATTAATTAAAAAGACAAATTATCTGTTATGGTATTATTAAGTGAACTTGTGGGTTACTGGTAATTTGGTGGAATTCATACGTTGTCCATTCAATTCATATCTACCTATTTCATTATCAATTCATTTCCCTCAAAACTAATATAGTTGCATGACTGACAAAAAACTGCCGAAGACTGCATTAATTTCAAAAACACATCTGCTGCACAATCTTTTATGTGAGGTGATTGCTTAATAAAGGTAATTAAAGTATTTAACCTCAGGTAATTGAAAAGTCTGACATATCGGATAATTGCCGTTTAATCAATCATCAACAAAACAAACAGCTGACAGCCCGATTCATTAGAGTGAATCTTTTTCCTCAGAGGTGACACATCAGCTGCCAGTAATATGTACATATACCAAACACATACCAGACTTACACTTTCTGTGTAAACTTTAAATGGTTGAATAAAGGTATAGACCGCCAGTCAACCGATTCTTGGTGTCAGAGTTTTAAAAAACTGGTTCTGAATTTATAAATAACTACAGCAGATCTCAGAGTCTCCAGTCACAATTCTTATAGACAGGACTTTAACGTTGTATGGGATTTTCACTTCAGGTACCGGTATATTCTTTAAGCTTATCAGACTGAATATAATCTGAGTGGCTGGTTTGTTTGTGATGTAACTTTGACACCAGATTGTTTCTGTTCTGCACCAGAGGGTTTTGAGACTATTCATTGACTGTGGCTTGTTTTGTCCTGAGGCCTTTCTATCCCAATATTTGTGTAACTAGGTAACTCATGCAATTTATTGATCTTACTTTTCAAATTCTGATTAGATTCCGGCAATTGGTATGCCTATTGATTTGTTTAAAATTCTCAGTAGAATGTACATTAGGTTTTTAATCAATAGGCACGCACAGTCTGTTCTCTAGTTCAGGCCTTCCACAACAAGAGGTGAGGTAATAATACCTTTATATTGCTCGATTTACTTTATCTTCAATTCTTAACTGATGTGTTCAATTTCTTGGTTTCATGTTTGTTTATTTCTTTGTTTTCAATATTAAAACATTTAAAAGAAATTTCAAAAATATTTAACAATGAAGGTCTTTCAAAGTGCATAAAGTAGTTTTAAATAGCACAGTTTTTGAACCATAAAATGTGTCTGCATGAACTATGGTAGCTTGATTTCAAAATACCAAAATCCCTTTACACAAAGCGTTCAAGTTTCAGTTTTCTCTCTTTGTTGAAGGAGACGTATACTTCCCAAATTTTCATTGTTTACTTTTGGAAAGCCCCTGCCATGTGTAAAAGAAGATTTATTGATAGAATAATGCTTTGGAATTGAATTTAAAAGATAAAGTAAACATCAATCATTCAGGTGTAAAAAAAAATGTTCGCAAAGAGAACTCTCAGTTGATATTTCTTTTGTACATGGAAGGTATTGTAAGCACACAACATATTGCTTAGGGCAAATAACATAGAATTTACCTATCATTTCAGGTATCTAAAGATGCCAGATGTATAAAAAATTGCCAAGCCACAGTAAGGAATGAATCACTGATGTCTATATATTGATACGTCTTGATTAGGAATGTTTCTCCGGTGATTGTCAATGCAGTATTCATGAGAATTCACCATTAATTTGAACCATAAAGTAACCCAGGATGGGCACCGCTGTAGCTAATTTGAGTATATATCTCGAACATGATATTGATGAACAGTATCAATATCAACCCGGAGAAATTGTTCGGGGTCATGTAGATGTGACCTTGACACGACCCCTTACAATACGTAACATTTCGATCAGTGTGTACGGACAAGGAGTGGTCGCTTGTGAGGATCGGGACCTGGGATCACTGCACGCTCATGAGGAGTATATCAATGCCTCTAAACAGATCAACCATGGATCTGACCACTATAACAAAGGCCAACACAAGTTTCAGTTCGATTATCTTCTACCAAACAACCTACCATCATCTTTTATAGGAAAACACGGAAGTGTGACTTACGTTTTGAAAGCCACTGTTCAAGGAGAAAGACCTGGCGAGACTAGTATTACTAGTGAACCTTTCCTAGTGTTAAGACATTCCATACTTCCTGATCAAAGCAATAAAACTATAGGGACATCAACCCAGAAAAGAATCTGGGCCATGTGTAACTCTGGGAAGCTGAAAGTAAATGTGGAACTAAACAAAGTGGGATTTTTTCCTGGAGAAGACATGTTCATTAGTGCAGCCATTGAAAATAAATGTCCGCTAACAGTGACAGCGGTTCAGGCATCTTTAATGATGAACAGTGTGTACCATGCCAAACAACAAAAAATTCCATTTCATCAAATTGTAAATAAGCGCAGGGACATGTATGAAATAACCAGTGGAGAAGGAAGGCGGTGGCAACATGTACGATTAACCATTCCTCCATATATTCCAGAGTCAGGATTGGAAAATTGTGACATCATTGGGATTTCGTATAAGTTTCAATTCCGTGTGGAGTTAGTAGGCGGGAAGGAAGTGAAGATAGAGTTACCGATTCTGATTGGGACACATCACATGGGTCTGGATATTCCTGAAAATGCCAAACTAGACAGTGGTAGATATAACAATGATTGGAGCACCCAGCATTTCCCGGGGAATACTAAAGAACTACAGAACGGCTTTGATAGAGAGCCCGCAGCATGGGATGGTGGGGTACCAGAACTTCGTCCTGTGGATTCCACCATGATAAACCCTCTATTCCAAAAACAAATATCTATCCATGACCGAAAGAAGAAGATTTCTACTGAGGAAATGCCAGAAATCATGGAAAATACGAAACTGTGAACTTAATTTCTAACAAGAACCCCCACTTCTTACTTTTTTATATATAAAATCTATGCTTGCAATGAATCATTTTAGCTATAAATTTTAGAAACTGTGAAAACATTTTTACAAAATTCTTTTTAAAAATGCAAAAGCCTTTTAAAACTACAGTATTGCAAAATGTATTCTCCACTTAATCAGATTAAATTGAAATAAAATGAAGTGTTTATTGAATGACTGTAACTTTTATGATTTATACCTGCTTATAAAATTAAAAGCATTATGAGACTATTAACAAGTTTGGTTATTCTGCCAAAGCATTGCTCTTAATAGTTAAAACATGCAGTCTGCAGATAAGACTGTTTACAGGTAGATCATATAAATCAAATTTCCTTGCATAAATTTACTGCAAGTTGAAGTGCATTCTTCAAGTGGTTGAAAGGTCCCACAAGAGAAATTGCAATTCTATTTGCATGCAATAATGAATAATGCCATATTTCACCAAGGGATATAGCTAGACCTTGAATACAGATTGGGTCACATATTTATGTCTATGCTAAAGCACTGTTTCCTCCGTTTAAAAGTGTCATTATAATTCATGAATCATATCTTTTTTATAATTATAAGAAGAGATTTCTTGACAGATTAAGTTCATGGTATTGATGGAAACAAGTTAAGGGTAACTTTTAAACACACAATGTTTCCTAACATAAAAAATATCAAATATATTCTCGTTCTACAGTTCAAGAGTAGACTTCTTATTCATTCTTTGCCAAATCAGACTTGCTTTACAGGGGCTGTGATTTAAATATCAGAAATGCTTGACTGAATGTAAAGAAATTTTACAGAAAAAGGAAGTGTTTATCAGGGAATAAGATTTTTTTAAATATTATGCAAACAAACACAGAAAAAAATATCAGGTAAACTATGCAGCTAAGAAAACAGAAATTTAGTTCTTCCACAAAGATTCCTTCTCTAGAACAAAATAGGAATAACAAATCAAATGGATAGTCATGCAAACAGGAATTTCAATGTACAAGGCAGGGGTTCCCTTGTCTACCTGGACTACAATTATACATGCACAGATACTTACCAAAAAATCAAAGGGTGTGGCAGTAATTTCAGATTCGTCCTAAGTTCAGTCAATAAAATATTTTCAATCAATTTTGAAAATCTTTGCATTATATTTCAACAGAAGAAAATTTCATGCATTATATTAAGGAGCACCTGAGCAATAATAGTAATTAATTAATAGACATTACCCATCTGTTACGTACCATCATTTTATAACACAAGTATTTATTACTGAAAATTTCGAAATCAGCACCCAATTAAACTTGACTAAAAATGAACATTTTCTTTCAATAACCCATCTCACAATGTAATTCTCCATGTATCTTATTGTTGCAAAGCAGTCTCTTTACAAAACTACACAAAGCATTGATCATCTTTAGATGGAAAAACAGCATGGCAGTAATATAAATGGGAATGATACTAAATTGCCATATTATGATGCACCTTAATTTCTTGTCTCAAATTGACTTCACATATATGTTTGATATGATATTCAAATCTTTATTTGAATAATATATAATGTTTTAGTTTAAGAACAAAAATTTTAATTCAAATTAGCAAAAAATCATAATAATAAAACATTACTACAGAAGACAAAAGAAGTACCCCCCCCCCCACTTCCCAAAAAGAGGATGATGCGTTCAAGGGAAATAACTCTGTAAAAGTTTACTTACCCCTGACTTGGATTTCTTAGGAGCAAGAATCTTGGATTTGCTTTTCTTCTAAAAGAAACAAAATTTTTGTAAATTGTAAATATTTCAACAAACATGTGTTTGTATAACTAACAGATAAACAAATATTAGCTTGATCATTCCAAAACAAAAGCAGGAAACTTACTGGTTGATTTCTTCCAACTTCAAAGAATTTACACACTCCTTCATCATAATTCTTGAGTTCAGCCTTAACCATTGTAGGATAGTTCTTGACAATGTCCATTTGATCTTTGTGGAAAACTTCATACCTGTAATTATTAAAACAGTGATCATTTACATATACAGATGATCTTCGATATCTCGAACATCGATATCTCGAATACAATGGATATGTCAAAGTGATTTGTATTAGTCCCAACCACTTATTTTTATAGTTTTTCACGTTCAATATCTTGAATACTCGGATATCTAAAAGTTTTTAAACAGTCCCATCTGAGATAACGAAGTTTGACTGAACTTGACATATCCAAGATACTGTATGTATGATATCTATACAAGTAGTTACAAAGTACCATATACAAATGTAATACATGTATTAGGGAAACAGAAATTAGGTTTTTAAACAATAATTTATCAACTTATGATAATATCAGGTGGGGTCATTTAAGAAGTGTGTTCCATTTAAGAAGAGCTAGTCTCTTTAATTCATCTCAGAACATTAGAAAACAGGATTTAATTTATAAAACAATTTTAAAACTATTCTTAAAATAAAAGATTAATGTAATTTTAAAAGGTATAAAACTATGCGAAATACTTACGCATTTTTAATTTTGTTCAGCATGTCCAATGCTTTATCTAAGCTGTCTTTGAGTTGTTTTTCTGTTGCATCTTGTCTCATTCTGTCCATTATGATATCCAAGTGAGCCTCTTTATCCTGGAAGCCCAAATAAGAAGAGAGAATCAGTTAGATGAATTAGTGAACATCGAAGATCAACAAAGTTGAGTTGAGTTGAACATATTTTATTGACTAATGATGTCAAAAGGATTGGACATAAGTTCCAAAAACTTAGAGAGTCCTCTCCTTGTTGTACATAATATATTATATATTACAATGCCATACAATGCCAGTTAACATTTATAACAGGTATAGTACACTTAATGAAATAGAAATAAATCACTAGTTTTGAATGCTGTAATACTGTAATACTGTGCAAATCTAAAATTAGAATTATGATGGATAAGAAAGTTATGCAATTACATTTAAAACTTAGGTAAATCTTCCACACTTTTGTATAAATGTATGAACTTCTTTAAATATTTTCACATTTTCATCATAAGATAAAGTTTTGTCACCCCAAAGTATCAAATGTACATCAATTATATTCAAAAAGTTCAACAATAAAAGATTATACATAAATGATTGTCTTAATAATGAATATTTTTTACAAACGAAGAACAAATGATGTGCATCTTCTAAACTTCCACATGAACACATTGGGTTGGCTATTATATTACATCGATGAAGATCATAATTGAGAACACAATTATGCCTTAAGATCAACAAAGACTGCTCCCCTTCTCTTAGATTGTATTAGTCCATGCATGCAAAGAAAACAATCTTGAATTTCCACATATATACCCGGTAATAGGGAATTGCAGAGGTATAGGTTACCTTGACAAACAAATAATTTTAATATGAACGAAAGTACATCCTATTCAAAATAAAGGACCATAATAAAATTTTTTGTTTTGAATTAAAAGGCATTTTAAATATTTGTATAAAGAAAAAAATCCCAGACAATTAAAAAATCAACAACAAAAATGTTTATTATGAGATGCTTTATTAGACAGGGTTTAACCCTATAATGTTAAATTTGATATAATGTTAGGAATAATCTCATATTTTATTTTAAAAGAAAGTTTGTCACAAAATTGAGGTGTCCCATACCTGCTGAAGTTGTTTATATTTAGTAACACAGTACCTGGTTCTGATTGTCGTGAACTTGTCGACATTGCTCCAGTTTTTCTTGCAAGGCTCTCTCCTGTTTGGCCAGACCAATCTCATGCACATCCCATACATGGGCTGCTCCTTGAGCAAACTTAAACAGCATCTTGAGCCTCTCTGTCATTTCTTTCATATGATTCTCCAAGTCTTTCTGTAGATCAAAATAAAATAGTTTTAACACAGGAAACCAGTTCATTTTTCCATGAAAATTTGCCATTAGTTGTAGTGTCACATAACATATTTTGGATAAATCAGATCATTCTCTGAGAAGAACTAGGAAATGGACAAACCTCCATAGTTTCCAGATTATTCTCGAACACTCTCTGTCTCTCTCCAACCAGAGGCAGCATGTGTTGGTCGACAACTTGCTGGGCGCGCGGAGGGGCACACACCCCATCGTCAATCAGAGATTTCTGTTGGAGTATATTAACAATATTGTCATTAATACTTTTTTACAAGATGAAATACACAAAAATATTAAGATATGGAAACAATAGAATAAATGCATCATAAACGATGTTTTTACTTAAATTGCATCTCTTCTGCTCATAAAGTTTCTTGACTAATTCATATTGTTTTCAAAGATTTAACTGGAACTACACATGTATAATAACTTCAAAGCATAATATGTATAATCCCAAATTTTACCTTGATAAATTCAATTTTCTCTAAGCAATCCTGACAGACTTTCTCATATTCTGCATGAAGCTTGGTCAAGTGAACCTGATTCACAGAATCTGAAAAACAAAACAAATGATGTTCTACAATGACATGGATCAATCAACACAGTACTGGAAGCTAGAGTACACTCATAAGTGTTTTCGGTGGTTCTACTTTCTTGAATTAGCCCCCATAAATATGCATTTTATTGAACAAAATTCTAGATATATACTGAGTTACCTGACTTTGCATAGTGATTCACAACCTCTCAAATAAATATATTTTGAACTATCCATCAAATTAAAATTTGCTCCTAAAACTGTGAGTATAGTTGCTTATATCAAATAATGAAGACCTGACTTACCGATTTCCTTTGTGAGATTTTGAATTGTTTTGTCCCATTGATAAACAGCTGTTTTTGTAGATGCTGGTGGCTTCAAATCACTGAAATAAATTGATTCAATGAAAATTGATGAAATCATGATATGAGGAATAATATGTCTTATCTGCATTCTTTCACCTCTTGCTTGCATAAAATATTTTATGAGAGAGAGAGAAAGAGAGAGAGAGAGTGTTTGAGCTTTACCATAACTGTTGAACAACATCCAATCTCCTCTTATTGATGACATCTTGTTCAGCTATCATAAAGTTGTAAACTTTCGTAACTCCGGGTGGATTTATAATTTTCTCTTCTTGCATAAAATTACTGCAAATGAATAATAAAACCATAACTACTGAAATGCATTTCTATCATAAATTAAGGTGAAATTCATAATACTGGAAGTTTGTCTTTTTCACAGCTTATGTACTAATCTCACCTAAAATGTTCAATGGCAAGTTTAGTGTTGAGCTGTCTCCAATCTTCAACCCGTCGTTTCCAGATCGTGTACTGAGACTTTTCTCTCTCGATGTCGGCAGACATCAGTCTGACAAACAGATCAGAATATGCTCTCCTGTTACTCAGCATTGTCTGGTTCACAAGCTGTAAGACAAATCAATACAAAATCACATATATGATTTGAAAATACTTATAAGTCTTTAAACACAACATTGGAAATGATATAAATATTGTAAAATGTTTATCTAAATGCTTTCATATATCCTTTATAATTCATCACTCTAAACAAGTTACAAAAGTTGATATCTACCTGAGACTCTTGGTCCAAAAACCTGTTTAGATCTGGAGGCATTAAATGTGCAATCTTCTCCAATGTCTTGGCATACGACTTGAATATATTTCTCATCTAAAAACACAAAAATCAGCATATGTAAAAATAATCCCTTATGCATGAAATAAATTTGTTTTTGCGGTGAACAGGAAGGACTTCCGTACCATGTCCATGCGGTCATCCTCCACTTTAGATAGCTGCTGGTCTAGTTCGTTGATCCAGGCTTGTCTCTCTGCCGAGTGATGCTGGACTTGATCCCACAGCTTGTAAAGTTCCTCCAGATTGTAGGTTAGCAGGTCCTAACAAAAATAGGCCAGAATAATAATGAGAAAGTCCCTTGTTTATATACATTTCAAGGTTTAACATAACACGATCACATGTGTACCGGTAGCTCGTATTATAGTGGTGGAAATTGGATGCAAGAAGATGATTAAAGCTGACATGAATTCATAAAAGCATTTGGTTGCCATATTAGTTTCGATCGCTTCTCTACTGTCACTGGGGTATATATACCGGTCGAGAAAGTTACGGTCGGTTGCTTTCCGATTGAGGCATTCAGGATGCACGGACTTCAAAATGCATGAACTACACATTGTAGTAAAATGTTTGTAAAAAAGAAAATAAAGGAAACTACAATCAATAAAACACAAAATATATTTATTCTTTGAAAGAATTTCCAAGGTATCCGTATCATTTTGCACAGATAGTGCTGCCTTACTTCGTATGCACATCGAACAGGTGTGTCGTTCATACAGAGTGCATAACGTCTACTTCTTTTGGAGACCATAGCGGCACTACATCCAACACAGTAGATAAATAATGTAAATCCAAGAAAGTAACAAAGAAGCATCGTTTCCATAGTTTCTACAAAAACACCTCGTTTCTAAAATCCATGCGATCATTGACATTGCTCGATCGGTCACAGTGTGTAGTTTGCGCATGTGCGATGTTATATTACACAGGAAAACATTCTACAATTATCGAGGATTTTGAAATTCGTGTTCCTAGGATTTCAGTCTGCCTTGTTTCGTAGTTCTTTGGATATTCCTTACCAGTGCAGTTGCTGTCATAATATTTTTGTTCAAAACGCGTTTCTACAAGTCTTTTCGTCTAATGTAACGCATTCGGGTGAATGAAATACCTGAATGCGGTGAAGCATGAATAGTGCTATCGGCCTTATATAGGGGGTGTGTAGCGATGAACAGAACAATAGAAATCGACAACTAATATGGCGGTAGTCCGAGATAAAAGGGAAATAATGCGTATTTATGAATTCATGTCAGCTTTAAATGATCCAAATACCCGGTAATACAAAAAGTAAATCAATGTGTATAAAAGACAGGGTTTTTTTTAATGAAAGAAATCCATGAAATTGACATTTTATCATCTAAATGTCATATTTATTAACATTCCTGGTACTTTACCTCGTCCTTCTCTATCCTTGCTAGTAAATGGTTGATTTCTTTGTCATCATCATCAAGCTTTCTAAGCAAGGTTTCACTGTATTCTGTGATGACTGGCTCCAAATCCTAGGTGATGAAAACAAAGATATTGCTATAGATTGGTATGGATCTTTAAAAAAAATTTTCTAATCCAACTCAATGTCCTACAACCTCTCATTAATACCAGAAAACAAGGCTTGGAATAACAATCTAGTATTAGATATATGTGTATGAAAGTATGAGAACTGTAAGGGTGTGAATATACTGTGGAATTATTTTATTCGTGGGGGTTCATGTTCGTGGGTAGCCATCATTTTTCTGGGTCGTGGGGACATAATTTCATTGGTTGCAAGTCTGGGATAATTTTAATAAATATTAAACAAATGCTTGCATATACTTTCGTGGGGATGTAAATTCATTGGCAAGGGTTACCCATGAAAACATTGGTCCCCCAAGAACAATTATGATTCCACAGTAAGCAAAGTAACTGTATTTTTTGAAAATTTCAATATAATTTAGATACATTAAAATGAAACAAAGCAAGTTACTTACAGAGTTAATAAGACTGAGCTCTTGATGAAGATCTTCCACTGTGGACTCATGTCTGAAAAAAATAGTTAAAATAAAATTTGCATTCATTTTGAGGCTACTGGGTATTTAAGATAACTATCAACAAGAGGAAACGAAGCAATACAACCATCTTATTTTAATATACTGGGTATTTACACATGCTAACCTTTTCTGTCTGCTTGCTGCTATTCTTTCAATGATGTTTGATCCCTCTTTGGCTGGCACTGAAAATTAATTATTTTCTTCAAATTAAAATTTAAATATGACCGTGGATCATGAATTATAAAACAAAAAAAAGAATTCTTAAATTTTAAAGATATGGAAAAATTAGTACATGTAGTTCTATTTTTTCTTCAGATAAATCCAAGATTAATCTCATTATTAGCATATTCATTTACTGCTTACCAACAACATCAGGCAGTCCTTGCACTTCCTTCCCTGCTTTACTGGAGTCACTCTCTTTCATTGTGGATCTCACAAATTCTGAATATTGTCTATAAAAGAGGAATGCATACAGCTTTGTTTATCTGCATGTCATTATTGAATAATAAAATTAGATTAAAAAAATCTGAGAAAAAAGTTGTCTTTTATGTCTTTTACTTCACAACTGAACACAAAATTTGTTAATGTATGGAAAAAGTGATTATTTACGCTTGGGAGAAATTTTCACTAATTACGCGGTAAGCTAAAAAACGCATTTAAAAACCCATGTGCATATGGTAAAAAAATCAAAACTTTTGTGTGGTAAATTAAGCATCTGCATATTTAATACCCAGGATTATTGTTTGACCAAAAAAAACGCAAACTTAACCATCAGCATAAATAACCACTACAGGATAAAAGAAATATTTAAACATACAGATTCTACGACTTTTGATATAACATACTTGTGCAGAACAGGATTCTCCACATAGGGATCATTAGGAAATCCATCAGCCCAGGTTCTTTGTCTTTCAGTGAGAAGTCCATGAGCCACCTCCTCTTTAGTCAGTTTCACAACCGGAATGGCAGTGCTCTGTCTTTCTGGGGAGTGGTCCAATGGTGCAGTGTTGGTTTCTCTACTTTTCATTTTTGTTAAACTCCTTTGTAGTTGAACCTAAGCATAAATTAAAATCATATAGATGGTAATGAACCTTTTTTACTGAAGTCACTGGTAGGTATTCATGATACAAATCTTATTGAGTACACTGTTTTCCATGATCATCCCATGCATTGAAAACATATTAAATGATCAAATTAGTGAATAGCATTGCCTCTGTATGAATTTCATACAAAATATGATAGTCATATCATATCAATCAATGCTTTGATATATTGTAAACAAAATACACTACAATTCAAAATTTACCACAACATTGACTACAGAAGAAAACTGATGTTATATAGGTCTATATACAGAAAATTTTTCCAGGGGGGGTCCGAAGGATAATTCTGTTTGCAAGGGGGGGGGGGGGGTCCGAGGCATATTTGCGACAATTTTACTATGTTAATTTAATAAATTTTCATTTTCCAGGGGGGGTCCAGACCCCCTCGACCCCCCTCTAGATCTGCGCATGATATAGAAAGCCCTATTTAATAGCATTTACCACAGAAACTTGTTTCTGTGATAAAGTATACCCCATAGTATAAAATAACACAGGTATTGAACTCCAATTAAATCATGTGGAGTACCTCTCTTTCATGAATTGCAATCATTTTCGCTTTTTACAGAAAACATGTGAAACAAATTTTCATGTTGGCAGAAAATGATTGGACACTGTTAACTCAGATAGGAGAAAATTAAAGCAAGCATGCCATATATCATTTTGTAGGTAAATTAATTGTCATGTAGAAGAGAATGGCATTGAATACTTGTCAGCGGCTTTTCTGCTGAAAGCGAATATGATTAAAAATCATAATTCACGTTATTTCTTTATTCATTAAAAGTATAGCGCTTGGGGCAAAGGTAAAGAGTAAAAAGCGGTTTGAAGCTCTTTCTATTGTTTTGATACAAGCCTAAAATTGACAGGTATGTAAACTTGCAAATGGTTCTAGCCATTATACATTGACGACGTTCTGAAACTTGTTAACATGTTTTTTATGATGTTGTAAATGTAAATTACCTGGGCATCAAACATCTGCCTGTATATCTTTCCACTGGGTACAACCCTCATTGATGCTGTTTCTGCCATGTTTATCACTTTAGATAATTCAACCTGTTTTTAAGTTAAAAAGTACGAGCTAAACATCCAAAATATATTTCATATGCATTGAGAAAAACATCTGAAAGATTTCAGTTGTTTTTTAAGCGACATGACTTTGTTTTTTCATCAAGCTCAGCGAACTTGTTATGTATGACGCCATATTTAAACAATCTCCCAGAGCAACGTTTTGTTACAGACAGCATTTCAAAAAACGAAATTCCTTTATTGTCTCAATCCGAATGTAAACTTGCATATTAATAGATTTAAATAATTTTATTATTGTTTGAGTATTATAAATAATATAACTTCCTGATTTTTATCATATTGCATTTTTATATGAATTTTCGTTCTGTGAAATAAAATATAGTAAAATACCCGCTAAAATGGCTGCTTTCAATTTGACTAGCTTGCTAGAGAGTTTGCCAAATTCGACCAACTGGGAACAATCTCTACTTGATTTGAAGACTTTGTTCACATCTTTCTCTCCAAGTGAATTAAGGAATGTGACTCAGGAATTGTCTTTTCATGTCATCTTTGAATTATTGAGCACGGACAATAAGTAAGTGCACTGTAGCTGTGATTCAGCAACTTTCATTTTCTCTCATAATTTAATAACGACATTTTCTCAAAGTACTCAAAATTTGTTTTGTGTGCTTTGTAAATGAAAGTGATCAAACGCTATATTATTTTGTCTTTATATGCACAATAATTTCTTTTCAACACATTTATAAATTCTATTAACTCATATATTTCAATTTTGTCATTTTCACTATTTTAATGAAAAAATAGTTAATATTATTGCACAGTATTGTGAAATACATGTATTACCCCTTGACCATGTTGACCGAAAAGATTTGGACAAATAAATTCAGAATTTCTCCAGCTTTTTGGTACAGTATAAATATGTTTTTACAACATTTTACAACATTCTTTTCCTGAAATTTGATATTAAAAATCTCAAGTAAGATTTTCCTGCTTGCATATTTCATAAGATATAGAGTAGAGCTTGCTATTAATTGAATCTGCTTAAATCAATATAAATTTCTTTGAAATTTCCCCTCAGAATGGCATTACAACCCTTTTAAAAATAAGTCTTGTTTAAATTCAAATAATTATACTGGTATATGGAAGAAAGAATTAATAGACATACTTTTGGCCCATGAATGTAGATTTACATTGTGTCATGGATGGTCTTAGAAAGTATTTAAAGTATTTTTACACATTTATATTATGGTTAGGGCTACCTGATGTATTGGTACAGTAAAAAATAATTGAAGAAGCTCAACCTGTCTAGCACTCAAAAAAGATCATGGTTACAAAAAACTACAACATGTTGCTCTCCATGTATGTATGCATATATGCTCTCCAAAATAAGTTTTCATCTATTGCACTGTTAATTTACATTCAATTTTCGATATGCTATCCCAAATATTATATTTGAAATATACTACATGAGTCTAAAGTGTGTGTTAGTTGGCAATGTGGTGTTTGTTGTCCCTATATAGTTTCCCCAAATCCATTCAAATAAAAATGTATTGAACTATTTTTATTTTTAAATTTCAGAGATGTGCTTGAACTTTGCTGCAATGTGCTTGAAAAATTGCTTGATGCATCTGGACCTTCAACTGTTTTTCAAAAGTACAGAGAGGAAATATTAAAAGGTCTCAATCATCCTCATGTAATGGTGAAATGCCTTTGTTTGCGGCAGGTAAGTAGTTATAACAATTTCTTATGCAGATGTGAAGTGCTCAGTATGCCCCAGTTTTATTCCTGCAAATTACTTTTATGAAAATAAGTGTCATAAATTTTAAACTTTTATTTAAATGTAAATTTTGAAAGTATATTTAGCTTCATGTATTCTTCATACAGGAGTCATGTACAATGTATATAATAATTGATTATGATCACATTTTTACAAATTGCTTTAATTAATATTTACCATAGAAAAAGTTAATTTTATTCCCAGAGAGAGAAAGAGAGAGTGTGTGTATCAAATGTATCAATGAGATGTAGCAGCATTATGGATTTATTATGCTTTAGATGTCAAGTGCATCAGAAGAAGTTATTGATGAACTATTGCCACACAGGGAGGTGCTCCAGAAAACAGCCAGCTTGCTCTCAGATGAAATTCAGGTGGCAAATCTGGCCAGCAAAATTCTCGTTAATCTAGGTACATGAACATGTATATGGACAGCTATTTTCAGTTCATAAAATAAATTAGAACAATGACGCCAGTACTCATAAGTTAAGAAAATTCAGGGTATTTTTGGTTGTTAATACAGGTAGGACTCACCAAGGATTGGCTGTTCTGTTCAGCAATCAGATGTTTCATTGTTTGGAACAGGTCAGCAACATCAGCGACACAGTCAGGTTCAGGGTGTATGAGGTAAATGTACTTGTATATACGTACTTTCCAGGTTAATTCAAATAAATTAAAAAAAAAAAAAAGGGATGAAAAACCAAAATTTTTAGTACTTGTAATATGTTTCATTAAATTTTTAAAATTACAGTTGAACTTCGATATCTCAAATACAGATATCTCGAATACAATGGATATATCGAAGTAATTTGAATGTCCCAACCACTATTTTTTTTAAAAGTATTTTATGATATCTCAAATACTCGTATATCTCAAAGTTTTTAAAAAACAGTCCTATCTAGATCGAGATAACGAAGTTTGAGTGTAGTTTAATTAGCATAATAATCTCATTAAAACATTTGCTTAAAAATTTCAGATGTTGATCCAAATCTGTAAGCTTTCATTGGCGGCCCTGGAGAACACACACAACAGTGGACTCCTTCAGCAGCTGTTGAATGAGGTCCATAAAGATGATGTCCTAATTCACCTGAATGCCATAGAGATGTTGTCAGACCTGACAATGGTGGACCATGGATTGGTGTATCTGGATCAGCAAGGCATTGTTGGAAAGTTAGAGAGCATGATGGGTGATCTAGACTCAAATCCTCTCGGCAACCTACTCCTTCCAGGTATGGAAACTGTAAGGTTTGAAATTTTGTAGTGGCAATAATTTTTTTTATTCATGGGAAGTTTTTTTATTTAAAAAGAAAACTGGATAGATCACACATTCAAATTTGATGAATTAGAAAAGGACTTGTCTTTGAACTGCAGCAATAACATTACAACATATTCAGTATTGGTTTATCGAATTGCTGTTATCCAGGTTTGACAAAGTTTTTCGGAGGAGTTGCTCGTTTTCATCCAAAGGAGGTCTGCAGCAGTAACAAGACATTTGTGAACACTGTGTTTGAGGGCTTATCCTCCAGGGATCTGACACAGAAAAGCATTTCTGTCCAAACTGTTGGTTTTATTGGTGAATCAGTGGAGGGGAAAATGGCTCTTGACAAATTAGGTTTGTATAGAGTTTATATCAAAAATTGTTAATTTGGAATATTCTCAAAATCATGGGTTACAATTTGCATAAAACTTATACATGGCTATTATGTTTGTAAGATTTATAGATAAGATAAAAAATGGTATATATTCCTTTAATTGAAAGAGGTGATAAAGAATCAATTCATAATTGTTGTAAAATTTGTAATATTTCAGGAAACACAATGATTCATGGTGTAAAGTTGATAGGAACCATGGTGCGGGAAGCTCCATCAGAACTACGCATAAAGGCCCTGGACACTGTCTGTAGCATCACCAAACTACAGGTAAAGTGACCTTTCCATTGGTAAACTATTAAAGTTATAATGATACTGAATGAAGTTTTGGTTTGTTGCAATTGTATAATTATCAAGGAAAGTGGAGTTGCTATTGCTTATTTAGACATTTTCAATTGTAAGGTACCATAGTTCATTCCATTTGCCTGATGTGAAATAGCATTTTCTATAGCTCTGTAATTAAACAAAAAAAAAAATTCTCATTTGGTTGAGGGTGTGTATGTGTACTAGTTTCAATATATTCTAACCCAGAACATGTACTATTTTTATGCAACACTTGATATTTTATGATTTGTATATAGTGACACATAAAATTGTGCAGCATTGGTTGTAATTTAATTGACACAAAACATTTTAACAGATTGCAGAACAAACAGATGAATTACAAAAACTGACAGAGAAATGGTTTAATTTACTGAGCAATAACTCGTTTGAGACACTGATGTCTGTGGTGAGACAGCCATTCACTGACCTGCGATGTTCTGCACACTGCGTGTTACAATCCCTGGCATTACAACCGTGGGGACAGACTCTTATGAACAATTACCCTGGGTTTACGGAATTCCTATTGGATAGAAGTACAGAGAAAACCAAGGAAACCAAAGAATCCAAGTTTGCCATTATAAGAACCATTGCGGAGTCACCCACTTCAGTTGATGTGTTTGGACAGCCTTACATTGTTCAGGTGAAGGCATTGACCCTTCAAGGACCTTTGTTTGTTCAGACACAGTCAGAGGTGGCGTTTGAGGGGGAATGATGCATTAAATGGGTACAGCTGAATATGTTTTGATTAAAATGTCAGTAATATTTCTGTAACTTAATAAATTCATATTAAAAGGAGCTATTGGGCATTTATTATTTTTGCTATTTCTATTGTAGACTGATTAGATTTTTTGGCCATTAATGTTATTGATAATTAGTTTCACTTGTTGTTAAGATTGACAAGTAAAGATTAAAAGCTTTGTGTGTTTTCTGTTGCTAATAATTACAAGTTAGGATTGTAAGCTTTACATGTTGCTAATATTGGTTTGTCAGCTTTACATGTTGCTAATATTGACAAGTTAGGATTGAAAGCTTTACATGTTGCAAATATTGACAATAAGATTAATAGCTTTAAATGTTGCTAACATTGACAAACTAGGATTGATAGCATTACATTTTGCTAATACATGTATTAAAAAGTTAGTACATGTATTGATATAGCCTACATTTTCTAATATTGACAAGTCAGGGTTGATAGTTTGACATGTTGCTAATAATGACAAGTAAGGATTGATAGTTTTACGTGTTAATAATAATGACAATTAAGGCCTGATAGAATTGACCATGCCTCTCTCCCATTCTCTAAAGATTTGACCTATCGCAAGAATTGAAAGCAGAGCTATTTTTAGTTGAAAGAATGAAAATGAGATGGTTAAGCAGGTTTTTTTATGGATAGTTCATAAATAGGCAATATTTCTTTAAAAATTGTAATATTCTGGACATGATTAATAACACAATAATAATATTACTGAAATGCAAATGCTAAGATAAGTGAATTGCATAGCAATGAGGTCAGTTCACTTGCACTGGTTCCTCGGAGATTACAGTTGTCTGTAATGCTTCCCCTATTGGTGCTTTGTAATGACAGCAAAGCAAAAAGCTGTCAGCAGAATCCATGCCAATTCTTCTGCAACTAAAATCAATTTCTTACATGCATATTTCTAGAAAAGGCCATTTAGATTCTTTAAGGTCACTGCTCAAATGTCATATCGTGCTGTATGATGATTTTCATGGCATCGCATTACACTCATTAAACAAAATCTGAACACAAGATTTAGTCGCTGTCAAACTGTTTTGCCAATGATGACCACGTCCTGACATCTGCCTCTGTCTCTTCTTTGACTGTGACCTTTTCAATGCCCGGCACCTTGCTAAGGTCAATTTCATCATCACTGTCATCCATATGAGCTTTCCAATAGTTGAATAACCCAATGTTGAAGTACTGAGAAATAATTTTTTGACCTGGAATACAGAATGTAATAAATCTGATGACCCAGGGTTTTTTTTTACATTGTAATGCATGTACATAAAATTATATAAGTTTGAAAAAATTTATTAATTTTTTATGTACATATGCATTTAGATGTTATTTATATAAAAATGCATTTTGTTGATGTTGGATATTGGAGAGTATAAAGCCCAGTGTACAATGAGAGAGTAATTTTACCCTTTTCAGTTTGATCACCATTCGCAAACACTCTAACCATACTGGGTTGGACAAGTCGTTGTATAAACCTTACAACCTGCAATATAGATAAAACACGGTTATAACAAGCACGCTTATAATGATGAACTGACGCTTACAGCGAAGTGATTTTAATTCCCCGTGACTTTATTACATGTAAACTTGACGGATATAACGATTTACGCTTATAACGAAGTAAAATTGCCCGTCCCTTGGACTTAGTTATAAGCGTGTTTTACTGTAGATAAAACAGTGAATTTGGGTACATTTCTATTGATTAGAGCTTTGATATTTAAGTGTTTGCATATTTTAATAGCTTGTTCAGGCAATTATTGTTGGAAAATGACCTTTTCATATCCTTTTAAATTTTATTTGTCTACATGTTCATGTCATTTTCAGCGGAGTTTTTTTTTAATAAATCTAAATGCAATCAATTTGAAGTATATCTCTATGTTCATTTTGTTAAAAGATAGTTTACGATAAGAGAAACATCTTAACACAGAAAAGTTGTAATGTAAAAGATAGTCATGGTTCCATTTGTATATACTAGAAGTGTTTGAGATTTGTTGTATTGTGTCAAATTTTTCACTCCAACGTCAAACAGAATTTCTCGTCAGTACCACGTATGTTTCTAGAATTCATCGATTTAAATGGTCTTAAAAGTAAGAAAGCTCACAAAATAGCCGTTCCCAAGCCATGAATTGAGATTTTCCCTTGCCTTTGAATAACTGGGATTTGTGAATGAAAATTCAATTATAGAGATCCTGCTTTATTACAAATTTAACTCTCCAAGTGACACTCCAAATTCAATTATTTGTAGCGCATTTGTTCCAATTTATTATGTTTTGCATGGTAATTGAACTAGTTTTTATAAATTACCTCTCTTCCCTGAAAGCTATCTTCTAAGGTACATCCAGAAATATGAATTGCAGATTCAGTTTGGTCTATTTTGCTAACATGGCTACTCAAAGCTCTCCAGAACCTTAGGAAATTGGAAAAAGCAAATTCCATGTATTATTTTTCATATTTGAACCAGTATTGATAGCTTGATGTTTGAACAAATGAATAGAGACATGGACCCATCACATATGATTTATTAATACACAAAACGCATCGTTCGATTAATTCATATCAGAGTCTTTGTAAACATGTAACAAGGTCTTACTCTCTGACACACTTGTAGGACTCTTTCTTGAGTTTCTGGGGAGTGACAGCGAATTTCCGTAGAATATACAAATAGCCTGGTCCACCCTGTTGTTGTGAATAAAACTGAATTGTAAGTTGCAACCATACACATTGATATTGCATTGTACATCGGCAGAACTCGAGTTTGAGGTAAAGAATTAATTATACCAGCACTTTCTATTGAAAGTTCGAGTATATTGTTTGAATATGTGAGAGTAATAAAACATAAAGGTACAAATCTATTTTACAGAGTTTGCTTTATTTTCTAGATAACGTTGCATGTATTCTGAAGCTAGAGGAAACAACAATCATTTTATATGGGTAAATCCTAAATTGAAAGTTATCAAATACTGACCCTTAGATGGGGTCAGTTTTTATAATTAGTATTCAGAATTTATTTTCAAAGACTTGAATGCAAAAACAAAATACCCCCCCCCCACAACCCCCGATTTTCGTGTACCTGACAAAGTAGGAGAATGGACTTTGCTTTGCATCCGGATTTGATGCTTTCCAATTTGCTTGATACCATTTCTACAATATGTTGAATTATAGCTGTAACATGTTGTTGTATATACAAGTGTTTTGTGTAAATGATTTGAATATCATCTGATTTTGCTTATCAGATTTACCTAATATTTCATTGAAATTGGAAACTTCAAAGTCCTGCAAGGAAAATTAACAGTGATCAAATTTTTTTGTCAAACAAGTATACATGTATATATACTGTATTAAATAAAAAAAATGACCAATTTTGTTCAAGTTCTATTGATAAAATAGCCTTTACTTACATAAACAATGTGCAAGACATTATGAGTCAACAGCATTTTGGGGACTACGTGATGTTTGGGTATTTTGGAGGAAATGAGCTACAAACAAAATCACTGATTATATATAGTATCCCTAAAATACAACAGGACAGTATGTGCATATGAAATATCCCTAGAATACAACAGGGCAGTATGGTTATATATAATATCCCTAGAATACAACAGGGCAGTATGGTTATATATAATATCCCTAGAATACACAGGACAGATGATTATATACTTAGAATACAACAGGGCAGTATGGTTATATATAATATCCCTAGAATACAACAGGACAGTACGGTTATATATAATATCCCTAGAATACAACAGGGCAGTATGATTATATATAATATCCCTAGAATACAACAGGGCAGTGTGATTGTATATAATATCCCTAGAATACAACAGGACAGTATGATTATATATAATATCCCTAGAATACAACAGGACAGTATGGTTATATATAATATCCCTAGAATACAACAGGGCAGTATGGTTATATATAATATCCCTAGAATACAACAGGGCCGTATGGTTATATATAATATCCCTGGAATACAAATGGACAGTATGGTTATATATAATATCCCTAGAATAAAACAGGACAGTATGATTATATCCCTAGAATACAACAGGACAGTACGGTTATATATAATATCCCTGGAATACAACAGGAATGCCGCATTTTATGAATGTATAAACCAATAATACCGTGTGTGATATTAAAACCAGGATACAATATACAACTACTAGTGTCGCAATTACGAAAATTAAAACAAAAAGAAAAAAAGGAATGAAAGATCTTCCAAATATTTTGGACAGTAAAGGTTTATCTTAGGTCTATAGTTAGCTATGTTTAATAACCCAGTACTGCAATAAACTGTATATTTATGACTGAGATCAAGACTGCTGATAAACCCAAGCTGCCCTCTAGCGAGTATTTCCAGCATTTGGTTGAACCGAAGCATGTCTGGATTATAACTATTTACTTCCGTTCACGTTTGGTATGTTTAATACGAACAGCAAAGTCACTCTCATGCTTGTTTGCAACTCATCACAGGATACCACTGTTATTTGAGCATTTATCATTGACACTAGTTGGAACTTTTGCACTACAATTGATCTTGGCAATTCTCGTTTTTCATTTGAACACTCTCCATTTATTACGGCATATTGAGCGCTATCTTGACGAATCAAACCCCATAACAAAATTGAACCGAGGTTGTTTGTGTTCACTATTAATCTGGGTACTTACTCAGTAGCTGCTTTGCTAAAATATTTTAATAGTTGTATTATTAATTTGTAACTTATCACATATGACTAGGACACTTACTATTTAATCTGGATATTCCAAAGACAACCCATTTGAATTGGTACCTTAATGCTCACCCCGTATTTGGAGAACCAAATACTCGTCTTACTTATTAACAACATATCTGTATGACGACAAAAATGTGTAGATTCACATTCTCCGGTGATTGTGGGATCAACTTCATAAAAGCTATAGTATTCATTACCAATAGCGACAGATCATATTCAACCAGAAAACATTGACGATTCGAACACTCACCACAAGTCTGGGCGGCTCAAAATTACTGCCCACCAAAGCCTTCTCAAATTGTTGCTCTGACAGCCACTTAACCTTCTCTGCTTCCGTCAGACAAAACTCGAAAGATTCCTCAGGATCCTGGTCCACTACTATAAGTAAACGTTTTCCCGTTTTTGTTGTTATTGTTTTTAACTACCATTTAACGAATACAAATATGCAAGTTTGACGTTCAGTAACCGTATCTTTATTCGAGACGAAAGCAGCTATTACACCAAATGATCTTGAAAAACTTGGATAGCGTGTACTTTAACGACATTATGACAATACGTGGACACTATCTCCAGGCAAAAGCTCATATTATTCAAAACAAACATGATACAGAACTTTGCAACTAATGAACTGATGGGTTGGAGATTAATTGCAGTACAATAGAAAATTTTACCTTTGCAAAACATTCTGCTTTTTTCTGTGTTTCGATTGGTCAGTATTATATTATCAAAATGGCCTTATAGAAATATCGATGCATGATACGTAAAAACGTTGTCTATACGGCAATTTTATTACGAAATTGATTTACAGTATTGAAAATGTTTGATACTTGTCCACGAGAACTATAGGAGCCATTAACAGTATTATAAGCTTCCGGTAGGTAAAAAGCTTTGGTGACAAATGAAATTCTCGCACATTTAAACAAATCAAAAGCACATCAAATGAACTACTTTCGTCACAATTTGCTTTACTCTGTAGGCCTATTTCTAAAGTAGGACAGACCTGTACAGCCTACACCCACTTTTCCAAGCCTTGGCTGCACCAACAAGATTTAAATAAACAATGTCCAGGTTATGTACACAGTGCTGTGTAATTACCAATGCTTTTAAGCTTTTGCGTATCCGTAACTGTATATGCTATTGGTTGAATTATTATATTTAATTGTATGGTTCATGCATAATTCATCTTTTTTCTATAGGTCACGTGTATTTGTTTCATTTGTAAATGACAATATTGAACACCTATAGTATTCCCGCGAGAGCAAAACAACGTTACAGAACAAATAAATGGACCAGTTTTTAATACGCGTTCTAATTAATACATGAATATCTTCATTACGGAATCTTCATACATAGATTGCGAAATAAATTGATTGTATAGCAAAACAACGAACTTCATTATTTGTATTTGAAGCATAGTCAGCGTAAAACTGTAGGATAAACAGAACCCCACAGCTATGGTGAGTGCATAGGTCCTCCAATGGTATCTAGTGACGTCACAATCTGAGCTTTTAATGTCTTGTTGGCTCAATATGAATATTAAAAAAAGATTGACAAACTATAAATCAAACAAGTAAATATAATTATTACACGCAAATATAGTGAATTTACTGTAATAACAATTGGATCGAGATGCCTTTTCATTTCTATGAACAGCCAAAGATTCTTAAAATTGCTAAGCGTGCAAGCATCGCATAATTTTCTTATAATTAAAATAAGGCGTATTTTTCATGCATATACCTTTATTTATGTTTAGCTTATGGTGTTAATTATAGAATAAATAAGCTTTCAGCAATGTACGCGTCATTTCACGTACATGAAGAGGAGACCATTGCTTTTCTAAGGCATATCCTCAGTCGATTTCAGATAAATCATTAAAACAATGTTTATTATTGTTAAATAATTATACGCTTCTAAAAAAACGTTTTTGTCGAAGCTGGAATAATTGCATTTTGAAGTCAATTTGCGTGTTTACGTCAAACGGGATAGAATCTAATTTATAGCAAATACTGCATCGTGCTGACTGCAAAAGTTATGACATATCTTGTACAACATACGTTTTCTTTTTCGTCATTTTTTTCTTAGTCTCAAATCTACAGTGTTAATAGAGCATATATAAGTCATACCTGGATTTTCAACAACATTTTCCGTAATCATTTCATTGATAGGATGAGCCTCGGACCAAGGCTTCGGGCGTTGGTGACGTTTCTCCCTCCTGACGTTGACGTCGTGACAACATTCACACTCCGCCGAATGTTCCCCTTGCGTTTCTGTCTCTCCCAGACCCAAACGCGGCAGAGAGAAATTCTTCTTGCTTTTATGGTTTTTTGGTTCTGTGCTACTTCTTTGCGATCTGAAAAAGACACACAGACGAACGAACATAAATCTAAAGAAACGAACGTAAAATCACGGGCCGTTACTTCCAGAAAAAAGCTATGCTTCCCTGGTCACATCGATATATGATTGGTGTTTAAAATTACAAAATCTCTCGGTCTTCAGATATGCCACTAAACCATATGCTTATCACGGATAAGTGCAAGAAATAATAGTCTTCCAACACGGTCTGAGCAAAAGTAACAATGATGTACTTTTGTTCAGGACAGGGCAATGACAGCTCTGATTGCAGATTCTAATAACAATCGATGTCAATATGGCTATTTGGATCCATCGAAACCTTTTGTTTGTCAACTCGGTTCTGTGATATTTGCTTTTCCCGATCTCAGAAAGCGGTTTCCACGTCCACCAACAGGTTTCTCGTAATGATGCGGTATTCTCTACAAAGTTTATCGACGATAATTCGCCGCAAAGTCACCATAAAACTTTAGTACTAACGCAGATTGGTGAATTCCTGGCTATAAATGGTAGCATCGAATTGTCCGTTTAATCAATTAATTAATATCGCCTGTTCACGTAGATGAAATTTTACTGTATTGAACAATATCAGATGTTGCATTAATTTGCAGTGTTATTCAACGCAGCAATGGATTGGTATAATGAACAATAACGGCGAATATTAATTGGTTAAAACGGATAAATAAATTTCTGGAGGGAGACAAGCGTTATTACTTTCGGAATATACATCAGGTACGCCAAACGTATAGTAAACATCATATCCCTTGTATGGATTATTTTATTGATTTTACGAGACCATATTCCTAGCTCTTCCGATTATAAATGTGGTAAATTACACGTCTATTAATGCAATCAATTTGACAAATTGTCTGTAACAAATTACGGATTAGAATGCGTAAAGAAATTAATGAACTTGTTATAACAATACTCTATGCAACTCCTTACACATTTAAATAATAATACTACCCGGTACTTTTAACGAAACAAAACTTAAAATAGACGATGCTCAGTGTCCATTTACATAGGTATTGGTTCGAAACTGTGAAGTGAACGTACTTCAAAACTAATATTTTAAAACTATTCTCCCCACAAATTAGATCATTTTAACACGACTCTGGCTCCTCCGGACTGTAGAGATCACTAAAATGTTTAGCTGTCAATAACCGGGAATAGCCGACTCCTCTGGAATGGTAAAATTAACCGAGTCCAAGTCCTATCAGCATTTCAACATTTACTAAAATTAATTTCAGTTATATAACTCCATGTAGACAAAAAAAAAATGTGTAATGCCGAGGAAATATCAAAAAATGAGTATTACTCGTGATTACTGAACAGTTACTATAGTTACTAAAGAATTGTACAGAACGTAAAACCGTCGAGGGCCAAAATGATAAATAATGAAAACCTTGAACACCCTTGTTATGATTTGGATATGTAAAGAATGAAGGATTACCTCTCTCGTTATAAGTTAGATATAGATGAATGGAAGCCCGATATTAAATGGAGCCATTTGGTTAATTGGCTCTCTTATCTCCGCCGACCTATCTATTGGAGCTCAACTTTGGTGTGATTAGGGGACTCGGAGCCCCCCACTTCACGATAGCTGGGGCTGCTGGAGCCTCGGTAGTGATCGAAAATATCAATATGATAGACAGGGTAACAACGACGCTCGCCACAGAAATCATAGAGAAGAAAAACAATTATTTGTCTTAAGAATGAAGGCTCGGCAATGCTTAAAATGTTACTTTTTTTAGCTAGTTTTGCTTCCACAAGAAAAAAATACTAACAAATAAAAAAAAAGAAGACGAAACAAATATCAGTAACCTCATTTAACATTAGGTTCGTTTTGTTAAAAGTAAACTCGTAGTCATACCGTTCATATTGACTTTTACTAAAAAACGGGATGTCGGATAACTAGTACACCCAACTGATGTATTATTATTATTATTATTATTATTATTATTATTATTATTTACATAATCATTTGATTTATTGATTTATAGGGTCTCTCCTCCTATGAATGTACATGTATGAATAATATTTTTTTTTAGAATATTGTATAACGTCAATAGCGAACTGTTTGCTTCTGATTGGATAGAGTGTAGCGATATATATTTATAATTATGTACATATGTTTCAACTGCTTATAATTCATATGAATTTTAACAAATAAACAATACAATACAATACAATACTAATTAACAATTTTTAATTGTCAATGATTCCATGACTTATTAGTCATGGACTCATTGAGATTAAAAATTGTTAATTAGTAAAAGACACGGCCTGCACCCATTGGCTAAATTTGGGCTTGAATCGCAAGTAAGGTTTTTTCACCTTCGCAATATTATGGCTTATAAATCATCAATTCAATTCTTTATTCACTCAAGACAAGTTCACTGGTATTTGAGATTCAAAATAAGTATATACAAATGTACACAAAATAACAGTCAAGGACCACATATGTACAGTAGAAGTAATAAAGATAAAAAGAAGTTTAGTTTACAAAACAGTAGGTTTTTGTACACCAAGGACCTACAGAGACACCAAATATAGTCCCGGTGTACTGTTTACGAAAGGCGAATCCACTTTATTTAAAAAATATCTCATTGCTACCAAATAAGATTTCGTAATTACGAGAATTTCTCACGTACTTTCGAGATGGGTTTTTTTTTTAATTTTTACATAATTACAAGATTTTCTCGTTATTACGGGATATATAATTTTTTTGCATTATTCGTTTCTCTGTTTAAAATCCCATTAAAACAGTTTAACACTGACAGTTATCTTTGAAGGTTATCTTTGACCAGGGACCTCAGTTTAGATGGTCTGATCCCCCATGCATGCCATCATGGTCCAAACGCAATTTTTTTCCTCAATTGGTTTTTTTTTCTTCTTCCAGTTTTGTCAGTTATCCTATCTTGTTGGCCAATAATATGCACACGATCTTTGATTATAACATCTACATTACATGTTTTACCTTTTCGGACAATACATCCTTTTACCTTTACATGTATCAGGAACACAGAATTCCCTCCATTGAACAACTGGAATTATATTGACAAACCTGACATTTAACATGTACAAGAACTTTGTTTGTTTTTTTTTTCTTACTTTATACTTGTCACTAACATTAAAAAATAACCGCATTTTAAGAGTATTGTCACCAGAAGCGTGTCTATCGGAAATGTCAAAGAAAATAGTTCCATTTGCGTTTTTAATGTATATTTTACCTCTAATTGCCATGGTTTTATAAAATGTCGCCTTTAAAATACCAGCACAATGTCTACATTATTAATTCATGTATAAAAGCGGAGGTGGCTGGGACGTTCAGCCCCCAAGAAAATTGATACCGAAATTTTCAATTTGTGCACAACGGACTTATGAAGAATACCATTCCATTTTGTTTTATGGAGGTACGCGTGACTTTGCCAGTGAATTTTTCATGTTTGCCTTTGTTTTACCACGGTATGTGAACAATGACCAGACGTCCATTTCAGTTGGTTATAAACTTTATACTTATCATATAAATACAAGTGGGTTTTACATTTCTATTATTATTATAAATACTCATCACATAAATCAAACACTATTTAGAAAATTGAAGTATTGTTTTAATCTTCAGATATCCTGTTTCATGTTCCGGCATCAAACCGTCTAAAGTCTCTCCACAAAAAAAAATTGAACACATGTTCCCAAGCCGTGTAACCTTTCTCTAAATGGTTTCTGTTAAAAGTCTCTATTGATTTTTTTAAACGTAGTGATTTTGTAACCTTTAATTCTTCTTCTTTATTAATTACCAGAGTTACATAAATCTTTAATCAACCTTTGGGTTTCCAGTCACAAGAAATGTCAAGAAAATCTGTGCAAGAAATTTCTGTACCCCAAGGAGCTACAGAGACCGATTTATCTAATAGACTTGGTACAGAATAGAAAATAATGACCTATTCTGTTCGTTCCTCAGTCATTATTGGCTTTGACAAAAACAGATGGCAATTCCCTCGCTATTTCAAACATGAAGAAAAAGTAAATGACAAACCTTTGGGTGAATAATTGAGAAAAATGATCAGCAGATGCTGGTGGTAGACCCTTCCCTAATTGAAGAGAGAGAGAGAGAGAGAGAGAGAGAGAGAGAGAGAGAGAGAGAGAGTATTACTTCTCTTGGAGGATTGTCATGTGAAGCGCTCTTCTGTGTTTCTTCTCTAGATGTTTCACAGATTTGTCTATGACGTCTTTTGGGAGGCCCTCGGAGCTCAGAATTTCACGCACTCTTGACGGCATCATGAAGTCCAAATCAAAGTCCTCTAGCCCTGCGTCCATGGTGGCTTCCCGCTGGAATTTGAGTTTGCTGTGTTCTGATTGGATACTGTCACTGGTTGTGTCGTCATAGTGATCGCACTCGTCCTGCCAAATTTCGTCAGAATAGGTTTCATTGGCCACCATGAATTGTTTCGGAGCGTCAAACATTTCCACAACCTTAATTTTTGCCACCTTTCTGTTTTGGTTAAATAGGCTTGTCCTTTTGAAGTGGTCATACTTTCCGTACGTCTGCATGCTGGTTCCTTGGTAAACTACAGATTCCCGTCTGTATCGTTAACAAACAGAGTTTACTAGTTCCAGACTACTAATAGTTCAAAAACCTATCATTTTTCCTATTGTTCTATTGATTCGCAGGTAACTGCATGATTAATTTCGACTGGAACGGGAAGGACTCGGAAATCTATTGTAGAAAGTAATAAATAATAGACAAAGCTTTATCCTTCCATATATACGTTCTGGCCATTAAATTGAACGCATCATGCAAAGCATAACGCCCTGTGATGACTTCGGTATGTAAACCCGGGTAGCTTTAATACGTAGTTCGTGAATATTAAAAGAGGAACTGATCAAAGGAATTGAAACTGTGTTCCCTTCCCACGTTCTAAAACAAAAAAAGCAAAATCACTATTCATTTTTAATTAACTCCTAGTAACTGTCGATCGCGATTTTGCCTGATTCAACGTTAACTACCGGTATATTAATAATGTCACTTAAATTTTTCGTATCCAGTGCTTGTTGTTTAGATGCAAAATTAGCAAGGCCTTCCTTTCGTTTGAAGATTCCTGGACACATCTGTGCTATATCAATAATTAATGATTAAGTTTGCATGAGAAATTTAAAACATTAAACAGCTATATACATAATACCACTTAACAGGAATCAATCTGCGGAAATCTTAAACCACATGAAGGGTTACTTTGTTGTTGGAACAGACTACGCAACAGATTGCAAAGCATGTAAATCATAGTGCTCTTTACTGTTTGACACTTTAATGCAATTTTCAGCATGTGCATATGGATTCCTTTTCCCCCTCTTGATTAGCGTTTTAACAAAGCTAGGATAATTTTCTTCAAATATACTCCATTCTCTCTGACTAAGCGTGTATTTCCAGAATCTCTTTGGTATTTTTGTTCTCTTCAAAAGGATTGGGTTTTTGTTAACTTTCCTTGTCAGAAGTTGATAATATAAATATGATTTATTGATGCATGTATACACCACTTGTTCGTTTCGCTGTATTAATCAACTTCAAGGACAGTTTGGAGCAAGCCTTATATAATCCATATTTATATGTGTATGCACGTTATGTTGAATTGAACATATTTTATTGATCATATACAGAAGGATTAGAAACAAGTTAGAACAACTTACGAGTTCTTCTCCTTAAATTGTAAATAAATGTAACAATTATACAACTGTCATTGAAACTTGTACAAATATACAGAATATGCACAATTAAAAGTAAAATGTAGTTAATTGATGAGGTATAATTTCAACAACTAAATCTTCCGGAGTCTTGAATAGACGTCCGGACAAAAGAACAAATACAGTTACATGTATTTAGTTCGGTAGGTAAAGTAGTATCGCCACAAAGAAGAAGGTGTGTATCTATAATAGTCAACTCATTTAACCTTAGTAATATATCCATGAATTTATATCTAGTATTTGAATAATTTTTACAAATAAAGAAAAAATGATACGCGTCTTCACGCATGCCACAAGAACACAAAGGGATTCTTGATGTTGTTAGAGCTAACACTTCTTGCGATATTGTTTAATTGAAGTGGCCTGCCTTGATTCAATACTAAGAGAGTTATGTTTGGTTAAACTCTTTCGTGGTCACGAAGTTAACTTCTTTCTTTGATCAAAGACAAAAAATCAGGAAAACAAATGTTATTGAAAATTTACTAATTCATATCAATATAAAAAAGATAAATGTATTATCAGTTGGGAGCACATACTAGCATAGTGGATAAATTATACTACCTTCTGGTCCTAAGCCTGGGTAAGCGAAGATTTTTACATAATTTTTGTTCTTCTTTTTGAAACTGGTGACTGCAAAATTGATTTTTATAAAAATAAGATAAATGAGAAGGAATAGTTCGAGAAGTGTGGATAATTATCAATTGTGGTGAAAAGAAGTCGCGAGGCATGGACTGAAATTCGACTCACCATTTAGCGCCATTCAATCGGACAGAAAACTCTTCCCTGGGCTGCTGGAAGTAGGCTAAGTCCACAATCCGGTCCAAGACCCGCAGTCTACGGTCTCCCAAAAACGCTTGCATTGGTCATGTTCCGCTTGCCGGTTATTATATCATCTCTAGTCCACTCCTGAAGTCAAACTCGCAAGAACGTCATGTACTTTGAAGCCCAGGTCGTGATTTCGTTTATAGTCTGTCAGATACAGAATGATTTGATCAAGAATAAATGAAATTAATGGAAAAAAAACTTGGCTTCTTTTTGTCGGAACCTGGTCTACCAGTTACATAACATCTGTGGGTAAAAAAACATCGCTTTAATCGGATCCAAGCCTGTTTATGCTGTCTTCGCATGACAAGAAATTCACCAATTCATTCAACGAAATCGACATCAAAAATCACTCTTCTTTATAATGCATGCTGAGGTCACCGATGGATTTCACCTAAAGCTAAAGTAGAAAGGCAGGATATCATGAAATTGGTAAATTTGTTGTGATTTTATAATAATAAAACGGCATTTCCTGGAGAAAACAGTGCCATAAAAAGACTGACATAAACTAGATGAGATATTATGCTGGATGTTTATGGGACTGCGGACAACACGCAAAAGGTTTAATGAAAGAGTTGCCTGTTTTCTGCGATATGACTTTTCATGTTATTTCGGTTTTATGCAACATTTATGTACCAATATGGACAATAATGTATTTCACAAACAGTAATAAAAACAGCAGATTAGACTGGTCTATTGCAACGATTCTTTTTATTCATTTATTTTTATTGTATATTAAAACATTGTAAACGTTATAAAAAAAATCTTATAATATCATTTCATAAAATACGATAAAGAAAAAAAGGGGAAAAAAGTCAAATTCTATGATACAATAAATGATTAATAGATTGCTCATCTTGGACTTACATTATATGAAGACCGTTATATAACACAATTAACAACATGCAACTCCTCCTCATCCCATTTTTCAGGCAACAGACAACAAAAGAAACCAACTTAAGTTCTGACAACTTACGAGGTCTTCACAATTAAAACAAAAATAAATTGTACAAAAACTTACAACTGTTTGACAGAATAAATGTACGATTAGAATTACAAAATAAAAGAAACATGTGGCACAAGCAAATACTCAATTGAATCTACCATTTTTTTGTATGAATACCTGAAGGGATTAAGTGAACATACTGTGTGGTTGGTTGTTGAATTTGGTGGCATAATCTTAGATATCAAGAAATTTCATTTTTCCAAAGTAATTTTTCCAATTTTATTTATAGATTTTCAAGAATCGTTCAAAAATACAATTTTGTTGTTGTTTTTTTCATATTTTTTTCTTTGTAATCTTGGCTTTTTGATAAAAAATGAATGTGAGGCCAGAAAATGATTTTGTGGTATTTTTCGTACAAAAATGTGTGATCCCTTTTTTTCTACACTGAAACTCAACGTGCATCTTGATTACAATTAAGTCATGATACACAATTATAAGATGGTTTTTATAATTTTAATATGACTGCAAAGATATGTCATCTTTTTGAAATATTATTCGGATTCTCTTCTAAACAAAATTGTTATTGCTTAGATATACATGTATAAATGAACAGTTAAGCTAATAATGTGCACGTGAACAAATAAAACAAGAGGCCCACGGGCCACTTCGCTCACCTGAGCAACAAAAGACATGATAAAACCAGCTTAATGGAGTCATTATACAAAATATCTAGACAATGTAGCATAATACATGTAGATCCTGTATAAATAAAAATCCATTCTTTCCCCCCTGGATATTCTTATTTTTATAATTAAGTCCCTTTTCTAACAGGATGATTTAAATTTTAAAGTCATATCACATGTTGAGCATTGCAGTTTTCAAACAGCTTCTAAACAATTGTATATATATATATATGGGATATAAACCTACATCAAACTCTGAACCCCTGGTTAGGTTGATAAATCGTCCAGGGGTGAAAGTCTAAACAATGTTAAAAAATCAGCAATATGTCAAAATGCTTGCATATAAGTTAAACCATATGTTATAACATTTCAGTGAATAATTTAAATGTTTTCCTTTGTAAAATTGGATCCCCAATGTTGCCCCACCCTTCTCCTCAAGGTTTTGATTTTAACGAATTTGAATCTACACTATCTAAGGTTGCTTTCACTAAAGTTACAGCCTTTCTAGGCAAACGGTTTTTTAGAAGAAGATTTTTTAAGAGTTTTCTCTATATATCCCTAAGTAAAAATTTGTCCACCCCCCCCCACGTTGTTTATTGTGACCCCACCCTACCCCCGGGGATCATGATTTGAACAAACTTAAATTTAATCTTCCTGAGGATGCTTCCACACAAGATTCAGCTTTTCTGGCCAATTGGTTTCTGAGAAGAAGATTTTTAAAGATTTTCCTCTATATATTCCAATGTAAAAATTCAACCCCCCATTTGTGGACCCACCCTACCCCCGGGGATCACGGTTTGTAAAAACTTGAATCAACCTTACAAGTTTCAGCTTTTCTGGCCGATCGGTTATTGAGAAGAAGATTCTTATATATTTTTCTCTATATATTCCTACGTAAAAATTTGACCCTCCCCTACCATTGTGGTCCCACCCTACCCCCAGGGATCATGATTTGAACAAACTTGAATCTACCCTACCTGATGATGCTTCCACACAAGTTTAAGCTTTCCTGGCTGATAAGTTCCTGAGACCTATTGGTTTCTGATAAGACTTTTAAAGATTTACTCAAGATATTCCTATGTAAAAATTTGTGGACCCCACACTACCCCCTAGGATCATGATTTGAACAAACTTGAATCTACACTACCTGAGGATGCTTCCACACAAGTTTAAGATTTTCTGACTGATCAGTTTTTGAGAAGAAGATTTTTAAAGATTTACTCTATATATTCCTATGTAAAAAGTTGACCCCCCATTGTGGCCCCACCCTACCCCCGGGGATCATGATTTAAACAAACTTGAATCTACCCTACCTGAGGATGCTTCCACATAAGTTACAGCTTTTCTGGCTTATCAGTTAAGAGAAGAAGATTTTTAAAGACTTACTCTATATATTCCTACGTAAAAATTCGACCCCCCATTGTGGCCCCACCCTACCCCCGGGGGTCATGATTTTCACAACAATATATCTACCCTACCTGAAGATGCTTCCACACAAGATTCAGCTTTTCTTGATAATTGGTTTCTGAGAAGAATATTTTTAAAGATTTACTCTATATATTCCTATGTAAAAAGTTGACCCCCCATTATGGCGCCCCAGCCTACCCCCGGGGATCATGATTTGAACAAACTTGAATCTACCCTACCTGAGGATGCTTTCACACAAGTTACAGCTTTTCTGGCCAATCAGTTTTTGAGAAGAAGATATTTGAAAAATACCAATAAATTTTCAATAATTCTAAATTATCTCCCCTTTAAAGAGGACGTGGTCCTTCATTTCAACAAACCTGAATCCCCTTCACCCAATGATTCTTTGTGCCAAGTTTGGTTGAAATTGGTCCAGTGGTTCTGGAGAAGAAGATGAAAATGTGAAAAGTTTACAACAACGCCAACGACAACGACGACAGACAACGGACAAATTTTGATCAGAAAAGCTCACTTGAGCCTTCGGCTCAGTTGAGCTAAAAAAGGGAAGAGTGAACTTTGTGTGCAAATCTTACTTTACTGTATGACTTGGGATCCATTCGATGCATTAATTCTTTAAAGCTGCTTGGTCCGATTTTATATCAAATTTTGTGTACGCTTTTAAACCATGGTAAAGCTAAATATGTGTATAGTAATAGACATTACAGTAGTTTTTCCGGTCAATTAAGTCATATTTCTATGAAAAAATAATGTACAAAATTTGTTTTACAAAACAAACGACATAAAAAGGGTATCGCGTTATTTCGCCTCAAATCAAAATTCGCCCCTGGCATCGAGGCGGGGATGATTTTAATTACACCCATGACAACGCTTTCATTAAAATAAAAATTTGAGTAATGTTCTGGCAAATCAAAAATAAACATGTGTACATTTTGTTCACTATTATTTCTGAAGTTTTTTTTTTTTTTTACAATCGATAAAAAAACATGCGGGTTGAATAAACCCAAACATTCGGGGGACGAAACTATAAAAAGTTCCCCTTCCAAACAATCCCATAATGCATTTTGGTTTGTTTGGTTTTTTTTAGAGGGGGGGGGTTTGGTTTTTTTTTTGCCCAAAGAAAAATTATTTTTATTTACTTTGAATATTTCTAACTTTGAAAGGAGACCGATTCTGCTAGTGTAATTAGGCAAAAGTTTATAACTTTCTAAGATAATTGGTTTGTATGGAAAATTATTTGATACTGTGATAGCCAAAAAATCGGCCATGCAGCTTTAATTTTCACAGAGCTGTTAGTCTAAGTAAAGTTCTAAGAAAAACAAAACTCATGCACTTACCAAGTTACTGTTTCTATTTTCCGAACACGTGTAAGACTAAAACAGTATCGCTTTAAAATGATGAGTAAATAAAAATTCTCCTTTTGAGTGCGTGCATGCAGTTCTTCTGATTAGATTACGTAATCCAGGTAGGAACTGTTTTCATTATTTAGTACAAAAGAATCTATTTTCCAAGCTTAAGAAAGACACCCTCTCTCTCTCTCTCTCTCTCTCTCTCTCTCTCTCTCTCTCTCTCTCTCTCTCTCTCTGTGTGTATGTGAACCCGCTACCTGATTGAAAATCGGTATTTAGAGTAAAAGGTATATTTAGGTCTACTGGTCATGCATTTACACTTATAATTAAATTACATTTGTTGTTTATAACTGTTTTGTAATATAAAATTATATTTTGAAAACTTTGTTAATTCAAAAATGAAAGAAAGAAATGCATCTAATGATCAAATGTTAATTGAAATTATTTTTTCGATACTATTCTTTTTTAATTATAGAATATCCAAATTTCTTTTTAAAAAATAATTTAAAAAATACAAACCATTTGAGATTTGTCCACCTGCACTCGGTTCATAATAAATAATTATATAAATACATAAATAATTATGATATTTTTCAATTCATTTTTTAAACAAACTCTATAAATTTTGCATTTCAAAGGGTTCCTACGGGACTGTACACGTGGATTGCGCAATATTTGATGCAAAACGTGCATGTACAATTGTCTACATGGTATAACGTTATATAACGTCATGTATAATTAATATACTTTCTATTTTTTATGCTTGTTAAAAGTTTATGTTTAAATAGCATGTGGTCCTTTGAATAGTGAGTTTTCCTCCTGAAAGAGTGGATTAAATAAACATCACAATAGAAAAGATCTAAACTTCTTTAGACTTGACACTTTCGATATTGGTTAGCAACAACAAACACGGAAACTGCGATCCAAGTTAGACAAGCGCTTGACAAACAATTCGACAGCGAAGAAAAACATTTTAAAGATTAAGACAATCTTACGAGAAAGGTCGAGGACGTTTATGAAACCCGGTACGTCCATCCAAACAGAAATGGGCAAGGAAGTATACAGCGATGTCAGTATGGCAAAAGAGAATAGACATTACACCGTAGAAGAGATAAAACGACACAATAAAAGGGACGACAACTGGTTAATGATAAACGGGAAAGTGTACGACCTCAGCCGCTGGGCAAAGAAACATCCTGGAGGTGCCAAAATCCTGGGGCATTACGCAGGTGAAGATGCAACGGTAGGTTTTGTTGGAACATTCAAATTGCATTTTGCTGGAAATAATCACGAGTCAGAAAATAAGTTGCAACTGACGTTAAACGCAGAGTTTTATGTATTCATAAAAAATACATTTCTCTATGCAGATTTTCTATATAGTAATGACTAATCAGTGGTTAATACAGACACCATTATAGAATTAATGTCTAGGTTTTGAAAATTATATTACGACAGTTACCTTTATCAATTTTTAGTAAAAGATAGTTCTCGTTCAAACAAGGGTGTAGCCACTGGTATCAGGAGAAAACGTACCCAGGAGAAAACGTACCCAATTTCTAGGGTACGTTTTCTCCTGGAGAAAACGTACCCGGGTACGTTTTCTCCAGGAGAAAACGTACCCTATGAAAATCATAAATATACAACTTAATAGTTTTTAATACTTTTAAATACTATTTTACACCATAAATATTCCGGAAAGTATAAATTTTATAGATATATGAATTTAATACCTTATATATTTAAAGGGTTTGGACATATTAAATAGTTTTTAAATGCTACTTTTATGCATATTTCAATGCATAAATATATAGAAATATATTCATTATATAAATAAGATCTTTATAATAATTGTAGCAACTTTTATTTTAGTACGAATGACCTGTCATAAAGTGTTATCAGTCTACTTTTTCTAAGTTTTCCATTTACCGTTAGCATTACATATTTGAGTATCTCTATGCGAGATCCCCTGATTGCCTTTTAATTATAGTGATAATCAATTAAATACCTGAGCAGTTATAATTATGCAATATTATGTATTGCCTCCCCGCGCTAAGGAGGTAGAAATATTCACTCCCCACACATTATACATGTCAGTGGCATCGGAAGCAAATTGAAAGTAGAGGGGAGGGGGGGGGGGGGCTAGACTTATTAGGATTATTTATTTTATGATCAGGATTTTATATATTTACTAAGACAGACTGTTCAATGTGTTGTAATTCATCTCGTTGTCATTTTCATATATATGAATCAAACAAATATTTAAAAGACTTGGACTTGATTTGAGCTAAACATATTCAACTTAGTTTTAAAAATAATTTTCAATAGTTGATAGAATGTCCATGTTCGTTATAAGTAATCTGCTAGACCTTTGGGACTTTCAAAGTATGGTCAATTCTAGAGACATTTCAGCAATGAAAACAAAAACACCTAATATAGGTGACATATATAATTTATTTCGTTTATTTACAATCTATATACATAGAACATGTAAACGGTAAAACGCGCTATCGACTTCTTGGGATACTCATCATTTATAGTTCTTCAAATTAAATTGCAATAAAAACTAATTATATAACAGTTTCGTTTATGATGGATTAATTGCCGACTAATTAAACTGCTCAGGCGATGTTCGTGTATATGTATGTAACAAATTATTGTCTAATTAAACAAAATCATTGTCTTAATAATTTATGTACGTGACTATGTATTTAAAAACAACAGCAACAAATGATACAAATGTTTATTGTATATATTTTTTTGTTTTATCTAAGAATATTTATGAAAACTATAATTTATGATTTTCATTGGGTACGTTTTCTCCAGGAGAAAACGTATCCGGGTACGTTTTCTCCTGGAGAAAACGTACCCTAGAAATTGGGTACGTTTTCTCCTGGGTACGTTTTCTCCTGGGTACGTTTTCTCCAGCATTCTAGCCACTCTAGGCAAAATAATGGGAAAAGGCGCTATACCGCCTTGATTTGTAATTAAGAGGTTAGAATGTAGGTAAAATGTGGACAGAAATTGAGCCCAAAACAAATTCAAAACAATTCTCACTGAGTACAATAACAAAGCATTTTTCTTCTGGTATCTGAAATTTAAGATCTGAAAAATGTAGGTCATCAGTTTGAATTACAGTCAACTCGTAACCAAACTGACTCATACCCAAACAGAAGTTGAGTAAAAAATGACTTCAATTATAATATTATGCCTGCCTTCAAAGAGTTAGAAGAATTTATAAATTTTTCAATCTAATTAATTGGTCTTTAAAGAAAAGATTGCATGTAAACAGAAATTTTCTATCAAATGTTGATATAGGGACCTCTTTGGCAAACATATAGGAAATGACATTATATTACAAAAATTTTTACATTCATTTATGTCATAATTTCTTAATTGTAGGTTTTGGTATACGGTAATTACAATAATTACCGTATACCAAAACCTAACCTTAACAGATTATCTTTTACATTTACAACCCAAGTATCATTGTTTACCACCGGACCAATTGGTTTTTAGTCTGTGTGGGTACAACTCGGTTTGGGTACAACTTCACTTGACTCCATCAGTTTCCTGTTCTAATCATTTGTTTAAATCAATGAACAATAAATGAAAACTACATATCTGCTTATCTTAAAAATTAGAAATTCAGTAGACTGATATAGATTAATCAGACAAGATTGAGGCTAAGCAATAGCAAAGTTTAGTGGAACAAACTGGAACTACTTTTACTCTCTAACTGAATTATGAAAACTAAAACTTGGTCACATGTTTACAGTTTTGACTTGCATACTCAATTCCCATATTATAAACTGCAAATGTGATACACAATGAATATTGTTGAAGAAACAACTGCTAACTCCTGTATGGTGTTTCATGAGAACCAGTATTTGGCCAAAGCAAGTGTCAAAATTTATTTTAAAAATTTCAATCTCTCTGTAATGCAGTATCATTTTCACATAAAACAATACATGTATGTGTTGTTGAATTCATTGTACATGCTCTATTTAAAGTTATCACTATCCAAACAGGATGGGTGCACTTTGAGATTAAATTCACATCCTGAATCAAGAGGTTTTAGCTCCTTACTTGCTGTTACATGTATTTCTATGTTAAGGACTGTTGCAACATTCCTCAGTTTTAGATAATTTTCCTTGATAGATTATTTCTTCTTTATCTTGTTTATTTGAATTTAAATTTGTTCATACCCAAAAATTCAGGTGCACTACCAGACTATTTTTGGAGTTTTGGAATATTTTGATTTTTTTGTTTGAATAGCATGCAAAATGCAATTGAAGGCTTATTAATAAAGTCATAGTATATATTTTCAATTGAAATGATATATCCAAACTGAAAAATATCATTGTCTGACCTTAAAAGTCCTTCGACCTTGAAAAAGAGTTGGGGGTGTAGGGAGGAGGAAAGGGGTCTATTTGAATTTTTTAACTCACCAAGATGAGCTTATGCTATACCCCCGGCGTCAGCGTCGACGTCTGGACCTGGTTTAAGTTTTTGGAGGAGGTCCTGTATGTAAGTTATTACTTGTCCTTCCTTCACCAAACTTGAATGGATGGTGCATCTGGACCTACTTATGAACTTACTAGACTTTTAAAAATGCTATAATTTTCATATAATATAATAAAGGTGGTCTCATAAAGGTGATACCTCATCTTGGTTAGCTTTATAATATTTGATTACCCATGTTTAAAGCTTGAATTCTAACAAAAACCAAATTATTTTATGCAGGATGCATGGACAGCTTTTCACAATGATAAAGGATATGTATCCAAGTTCATGAAAGCTTTGTATATTGGAGATGTGGAAGATTGGGACCAGGTAAGAATTCACTGGTACATGAAATTATACATTTTAAATGTGAACCGATTTTAGAACTTTTACTTTTGTAACACCCATACATTCACAGTGTACTACATTCTCTACGTCTTCCCATATGCTAATAAGGTAAATAACCTCCGAGCAGAAATGCCTAAGTTTACAATTGCCAGTTATAATGAAAACTTATTTCCAGAATGAAACAGAAATTAAGAAAGACTTCCGTAAGCTGAGGAAGTATGTGGAGGAGAGCGGCCTGATGAAGGTTAACCCTGTGTTCTACGTGATGCATCTCCTCCACATCCTGGCTCTGGAGGTGCTGGCATACCTGGTGGTCTGGCATTGGGAGGGGAGCATGGCTGCTTTCTTTGTTGCTGCTGTACTACTAGCCACTGCACAGGTGAATGATTGGTTAATCTTTTATGATGAGTGTGTATAAATCTTAAATATGATATAATCCTTGCAGGCTCTGACCTGTTATGATTAGCTTTAATTACCACGTTTCCTAAACCAATGCCTAAGCAGTGCTTGTACTTAGTACATACATGTAATATCCTTTCTCGGGTTTGATAAGTTGGATAAGTGTTTTTAAAATATCTACATGGTTTAACAATGATTAAAACTGATGATTGAGATTTAACCAAATCTTTCAAAATCAAAAGAAATTGTACATTCCCATGTTTTAAAGCTTACTGTTAATTATAATAGTTATTTATCAGAGATGACACTGTAAGCATTCCTCAGCTGCCCAGGCCTTGACATCATCAGTTTTGAAATATTTGTGTATTTCAGGCGCAGGCAGGTTGGAGTCAACACGACTATGGACATATGTCCGTGTTTCCTAGTCACAAGATGAACCATATATTTCATCATATTGTTATAGGGCATATTAAGGTAAATATACAGGTGTCAACATGACAATCATTTACTGGCCATGAAGACAATATCAAGATGGTTATTTATTCCCCATAACAAAGAAAAATATTACCTAAAATACAGTTAACTTATTTTTGACCGCTTTAAGTGTGAAAACTTGTGGTACCAAACAGCCATTAGTTGATATCAAACTAAGATTAGCGGTAATTGTTACAATGATGAGAATGAGACAATATGTAGATCTAGTGAAAAATCTAGCAATTTTTATCAAGAAGTTATATCTTTAAATAATTTAATTCTTGTAACGCACTTTCTGAATGGCTAATAAGTATAAAGAATGCTGCCTACATTATAGTAAGACTAACGTCAAATACGTATCAATCCACCCGACTTATGTTTGAATTTTGTACAATTTGACGTCATTTTAAAGGTAAAATGACTGTTTTTATCTACAATTAAGAGTAAAAAAAATTAAATCATAAGCAATGAATTCAATATATATTAGTTTTCTACAATATAAAATGGTTTGAAACAGTTTACGCTTTTTTATAAATCGCAGTTTATAAAGCGTAAACTGCCCCAAACCATTTTATATCGTATAAAACAAATAAATATTAAATTCATTCCTTAAATAAATTTTAAATGATAAGCTTTGTACCTTACAACTTGATCATAAACTACATGGATTTATTTCTTGCAGGCTGCATCATCTCATTGGTGGAACTTTCGCCATTTTCAGCATCATGCCAAACCAAATGTGATAAAGAAAGACCCTGATGTCGATATAGCCTTTCTATTTTTAATAGGAGATTATATTCCCAAGTCTTGGGGAAGCAAGAAATTAGGATTCATGCCATACAACTTTCAACATAGTTACTTCTTTTTCTGTAAGCATTGCAAATTGAAGGTTTCATATAAAAACCATGTGATCTAGACTTTCCCAAGTAAGGTCCTTCCTAAAATTACATGCTTATGGAATACTTTTGAAAATACATGTATTTTCTTTCTTTGTTTCAGTGGGTCCTCCTTTGTTGTTACCAATCTATTTTCACATTGAAAATATCTTTTTTGTTTTCAAGAGAAGAGATTATGTTGTAAGTACTCATATACTCATATTATGTATCAAATGTTTTTATTGAGAAGACCTACAGCACCCTAGGTTGCAGTCTGATTAAAACCACCTCCCTTTCCATGTCTGTGATGTTGGGGTACAGTGTATATTTAGATTGTATGCAAATGTAGAGGTGTGAAGATGACCTCTTATTGATACCTGTCAGACCCTGACAAGTGTAAGGAGAAGGGGAATGGATTTAATCAGACTGCCTGGGTTGTATAGAACATTGTCAAAAATATGACTTTGGTCTTCTTTAACAATTTATAAAATTCCAATAGAGCTCAGGTTTCTTACAGTGATGCCGTCAGCAGAAAAAAGGGTAGGTTATGGGTTAATTTAGAGTTGTTTTTGTGTTCGACAGGACTTGCTGATGACTGTAACATTCTTCTACAAGTTTTTCTGGCTGTATGGCCCATATTATGGAGGCTGGGGAGCTTTTGGACTCTACATGTTTATGAGGTAAATCACATCAGAACATTCCAGCTCATTCTCACTAAAAAATTATATAAACTGTAATCCATTGAAATTTTTTCCAGGTGTTTGTTAAATAGTATGGTAAAAATCTAAACCTCCTTAAAACCCCCTTTTTCAGATTCCTAGAAAGCCATTGGTTCACTTGGGTGACTCAGATGAGCCACTTACCAATGAGGGTAGAGAAGGAGAAGGAGGAAGACTGGTTCTCTCTTCAACTCGCTACCACCTGTAATGTGGATTCCTCACCATTCAACGACTGGTTCACTGGCCACCTCAACTTCCAGATTGAGCACCAGTAAGTGCAGCCCTAGAAGATAGCTCCCTGCAAAGAATAAATCACCTGAATCACTCTGAAATTGTCCAATACTGAAAACCAACATATGCATGTGAAAAATATTCTTGAAATATTTGCTAGAATTAGTTGTCATGAACTACAGCAAGTATAAAAGCATATAATGCATAGTGAGTAGATGTTGTCTTTAAAACAGTTGTGAGAATTTGTTGTCTTGAACCACTTTGATACCTGATATCCATCAAATGAAACTATTGCTATACAGTATATTGAGAATTGGTCACATTACCACTTTCTATTTCATACTCATAAACCAATTTATTTCAATACATCTTTCCAATGATATAAATCATATTTTTATAATGAAATATGTTATTCATAATGATTATTCTACATTTTCAAATTTTGATTTTCAGCTTATTTCCAACCATGCCAAGACATAATTTAGGGAAGATAGCTCCTCTGGTGAAGTCGTTATGTAAGAAACATAACCTGCCTTACAGATGTTCGCCTCTGTTTACAGCATTTGGAGATATAGTCAGGTAGGCTGTCACTAAAGAGAGTGTGTATCAGATACTGTTGAATCATTAAAATTCGCCGTGGCTCAATTTTCGTGGTATTCGTGGGTAGCCCTCCCCCACGAATTTACATCCTCGATGAAAACAAATTTAGAAATAGTAAGTTATCTTACTGATACTGAAAACCGACACATCCACGAAATTACATCCCCACGAATAAGCAAAAATCCTACAATCCACAAAAATTGACCCCCACGAATTTAATTGATTCCACAGTACATGTATTCCTCAAAACATTGATTGATTTTTTTTAAAAAAGGGGGCTCAGGGCTCAATAACTAGTTTCTAAATATCTTACTTTGGTTTGTTTGATTTGGGCAGACTGATTTATGTCCTGTATCTCCTGCTGTTATGAAAAACTTCGTTATAAGGAGAGCATAAATTACAATTTTTAAAAGCAATTAGACGACCCAGCTGACAACATTATAAGAGAGACCATTAAGCTACAAGAATTATGAATTGTATTGAAAGTTGTCATTTTTCTTAAGGTAAAATGCAATTTCTCATTGTAGGATGCTCAAAAAGTCTGGAGAGATCTGGTATGATGCCTATTATCATGGATGACCAATCCTGGAATGTAAAGAACAAGGAATGCAGTTTGCATCAGACAATGAGGGAGAAAATAACTCAGATTGAATTGAATCAGTTGGCCAACATTCTTTACTAACTATGCCTGTTTACCTGTGATACCTGTGATACACATTATCTGCAACTAAAAAAAAACCCAAAAACAAAAACAAATAATAACAGATTTAAACAAAAAAATGAAACCAAATCATTTTAAAATCTTTAAATGAATTCTAACTCCTTTGTTTCTTGAAAACACCTACAGGTGTATAAAGTTGAAGTTAATGAAGAGAAACTACTTGTACTTTTTAAGCATAATATGTTCAGGTTATTATTGTTCAGTCATCTTTTAGATATCATTCATATGTTATTTTTACTAACACTTAATCAAATACAACTTATTTATGTATTTTCTTTATCTATAAAATTAGTTTTTGTCTTTCTGATTGGCCAAATTGGACAGAGTTGTTCCCCTTACTTCTCTTTGCAACTTCTAGGTCTGTTGTTTTTTTTACACACATCTTTTGTTTGACAGTATTCTATATGGAATATAACAATTTTCTTAATTTATTTTATGTTCCTTCATGGGGTAATGTGTGTTTTATAATGTATATATTTCTATATACTTTTTGAAATAAATTTTTTCACACTTTTAATAATTACAATTTTGTTCATGTTTTCATAACATTTACTATTTTTTATTGAATAAAATATTTTCTAAGTCATATTAGTTTCGTTAGTATTATATGCATCCTCAAAGAATAACCTAAATTTCATTGAATTAAAAGTATGAACATTCCATGGAATGATACTGGCAATACAGTAAATACAAATTGGTGCGAGAACAACAAGCTCACAAGACAACCGACCTTGTGCAGAGGCTCTGGCTAGTTCTTATACGGATACCAATAGTGGTTTTGTCACGCTTTATCATAAAATGAAAATAATTATACTAAAGTGATTCTTTTGACTTTTTAGCTCACCTGAGCTGAAAGCTCAAGTGAGCTTTTCTGATCAAAATTTGTCCGTTGTCTGTCGGCGTTGGCGTTGGTGTCAGCGTTGTCATTGTAAACTTTTCACATTTTCATCTTCTTCTCCAGAACCACTGGGCAGATTTCAACCAAACTTGGCACAAAGCATCACTGGGTAAAGGGGATTCAAGTTTGTTCAAATGAAGGGCCACACCCTCTTTAAAGGGGAGATAATTTAGAATTATTTAAAATTTGTAGGTATTTTTCAAAAATCTTCTTCTCAAAAACTATTAGGCCAGAAATTCTGTAACTTGTATGGAAGCATCCTCAGGTAGTGTAGATTCTAGTTTGTTCAAATCATGGTCCCCGGGGGTAGGGTGGGGCCACAATGGAGGGATGAATTTTTACAAAGGAATATATAGAGAAAATCTTTAAAAATCTTCTTCTCAAAAACTATTAGGCCAGAAAAGCTCAAATTTAACTGGAAGCATCCTCAGATAGTGTAGATTCAAGTTTGTTTAAATCATGGTCCCCGGGGGTAGGGTGGGGCCACAATGGGGGGATGAATTTTTACATAATATATATAGAAAAAAATCTTTAAAAATCTTCTTCTCAAAAACTATTAAGCCAGAAATGCTCCAATTTGAGCGGAAGCATCCTCAGATAGTGTAGATTCTAGTTTGTTTAAATCATGGTCCCCGGGGGTAGGGTGGTGCCACAATGGGGGGATGAATTTTTACATAGGAATATATAGAGAAAATTTATAAAAATCCTCTTCTCAAAAACTATTTGACCAGAAAAGTTCAAATTGGAGCTGAAGCATACTCAAATAGTGTAGATTCAAGTTTGTTTAAATCATGGTCCCTCGGGATAGGGTGGGGCCACAATGGGGGATGAATTTTTACATAGGAATATATAGAGAAAATTTTTAAAAATCTTCTTCTCAAAAACTATTAGGCCAGAAAAGCTCCAATTGGAGTAGAAGCATCCTCAGATAGTGTAGATTTAAGCTTGTTTAAATCATGGTCCCCAAGGGTAGGGTAGGGCCACCATGGGGGGGGGATGAATTTTTACATAGGAATATATAGAGAAAATCTTTAAAAATCTTCTTCTCAAAAACTATTAGTCCAAAAAATCTCAAATTGTAGTGGAAGCATCCACAGATAGTGGAGATTCAAGTTTGTTTAAATCATGGTCCTCAGGGGTAGGGTAGGTCCACAATGGGGGGATGAATTTTTACATAGGAATATATCGAGAAAATCTTTAAAAATCTTCTTCTTAAAAACTATTAGGCCAGGAAAGCTCAAATTTGAGTGGAAGCATCCTCAGATAGTGTAGATTCAATTTTGGTTAAATCATGGTCCCCAGGGGTAGGGTGGGGCCACAATGGGGGGGGTGAATTTTTACATAGGAATATATAGAGAAAATCTTTAAAAATCTTCTTCTCAAAAACTATTAGTCCAAAAAATCTCAAATTGTAGTGGAAGCATCCACAGATAGTGGAGATTCAAGTTTGTTTAAATCATGGTCCCCAGGGGTAGGGTGGGGCCACAATGGGGGGATGAATTTTTACATAGGAATATATAGAGAAAATCTTTTAAAATCTTCTTCTCAAAAACTATTAGGCCAGAAAAGCTCGAATTTGAGTGGAAGCATCCTCAGATAGTGTAGATTTAAGTTTGTTTAAATCATGGTCCCCGGGGGTAGGACGGGGCCACAATGGGGAGATGAATTTTTACATAGGAATATATAGAGAAAATCTTTAAAAATATTCTCGGAAAGTTTTCAGTCCAAAAAGCAGTAACTTGTGTGAAAGCACGGGTTGTGCAGATTAAAGTTTGATGAAACCATGATTCCCTAGAGAAAAGTGGGGCCACAAAGAGGGGGGAGGGTTATATAGGAATAGAGAAAAATATTACAGGTACAACAACAAAAGGGGCTTGGTATTTGCCATAAAAATATGTGGATAAAAATCGGCAGATATTTTAAATATTTTGAGCAATATCTACTGTACTTAGTTGTCAAGATATTTTGATTTTGATACTGTAATGCTAATTTGATCAGAGTTAAGACTATTGTTCCTCAGGTGAGCGATGTGGCCCCTGGGCCTCTTGTTTGTAATTTTGATAAAGGTCCATCGCTGCAAAAATGCATTTTATAACTTTTTTTTTACTCGCTTATGACTAAGAAAATAAAAAATGTAATGGGATGGAATGTAGTCACATTGCTGTTAATGCAGATTTTGTATGATATTAATTTTTTATTTTTTAGAAAAATCATACTATTTTTTTGATAAGGCACTTTTTTCATTATACCAAAAATAATTAAATTTTGGTTGTAACGCGCTTTCCGATTGACTAAAAAAATTATTTTATATCTTATAAAGAATGTTGCCACAAAAAAACGTATCAATCCGCCTGACGTTACGTTTGAATTTTGTACAATTTTATGTAATTTTAAAGGTCAAATGACCGTTTTAATCTTCAATTGATAGCAAAAAATTAAATTATAAGCAATGAATTCAAATATTAATTAGTTTTATACGATAAAAATGGTTTGGAACAGTTTACGCTTTTTTATAAACCGCTTCGGGGTTTGTAAAGCGTAAACTGTCCCAAACCATTTATATCGTATAAAACTAATAAAATATTGAATTCATTCCTTAATATTTACATTTGCAAATATGCTTCCTTATATGAACCTATAGAATAGCAATGTTAAAAAGTTCAACGGGATATGAAGTTGGTTGGTACGTGATCAAATCTACTGAGAAGCCCTTCGGGCTTCACATGATTTGATCACGTGACCAACCAACTTCATATCCTGGTGAACTTTTTAACATTGCTGTTTATTTCTTAAATAACACATAAGACACCTTCTGAAATTAGCGGATTCTTACTTCATCCGTGACGTCACAATGCTCTCTATGACGTAATGTAATTGTGAATTCATAACAACATACAAAACCCAACACGATGATGGAAATGGATGCAAAATTGGATTCGAGATTGAATGAACTTTTGTCTTGGCTGCGAAACAGTCAAAAAAATAATGACATTTTTCATGAACCGCCATTTGTTGATCCGCCAAGAACAGTTACACCACTGACCACGTGGAACACTTCAGTTGTCGAGAACGCAACGACGGCGATTCCATTTGTCCACAACAGCGAAGATCCCAAGATATCCGTGATAAAAGATGTCTTAATCTTTGTGGTCATCTTAGTCCTTTGTTGTATAAATGCTCTCATCGGATACGGAATTCGTAGGTGCAGAAAATCAAAAAGAGAAGCAGATGAGGAGGAAGGGGGGATACCAAGATGTCAAAAAGACGGAAGAAATAAGTGCGAATGTACCTTTTGGCTGCCTGAACTAGTGGGGGAGCCCAGCAACAAACAAGAGGGGTTCGTGACCCTCTCAGAGAGTGGACATGCCATTGATGTGAAATACTGGTCACACCAGGAGCTGGACGAGTGGTTCCGGGGGAAATGTCACATGAAGATGGCGGGAAATGGTCCATGATATGATATTAGACATTTCCAAGTCGAATTTGCAATATTTTGTATAACATATAATAACCATCAATTCTTTTCTTGTGGTAAAATGGGTAAATAGTTATCTTTTAGAGTGAATAAAAAATCAAGAACTGAAATCCTAACTGTTTTTATTCACAGAATTTCAATATATAAACTAAACTTTTTTGAATACACTTAATCAATGGTCTGCACTGCATAAAACAAACTACCGGTAACTTATGATATACTGTGAATTTAATTATTAGTTTTAAAATAATAAACGCTAACGTGAATGAATAAGGTAATCATTTTAAATATGATTTTATCCAGAGAAATATAAATTTTAAGAATTGGCGTAACAAAATAAACGATGTTTCAAGACGCCTTTTTCAGTATAAGCATATATTCATTACCGTTCTTGAACCTTTTCAAATGTTACTTCAAAGAAAGCATCTGGGATGGGTAATAATATATGCGTAATGTGTTGAACGCTTCTAAAGCCATACATTTTATGGGTTTTTTTTTTATCAAGTTCTGCACAGAATCTTACAATGCAACCGGAAATAAAATGCCGCAATAGCTAATACTACGGTGCAAGCTCAACAATTACATGTACTAAACTATCCACTGAAGGAAAAGGGTGCTAAAATGTACCAAAAGAAGGACAAATACAGTAGTACCAGAATATATATGTAATATTGAAGCATGATGATGTCATAGAACTCTGATGATACATCATAGTGGCACACTGTACCATAAAACATGTATCTAAGGACACACGATGCCAGAGAGCATGCGCTATGTCTTATCAGTTCACGCATGTATTATAAGAACACTCGGTTCAAGAGAACTTGAATAATTAAGAGAATATGTATTAGGAACGATAGCACTGTATACTACACGTAGTATCCCACACAGTACTGTATCACTGTTAGTTTAAGGTTTCTGTACATTACATTTGGTTCTATTTTTATTACCAGACAACGTTAACTCTTTGCATGACGTAATCTTTTGCAGTGACCACTCATCGATGTTTGAATGCGACAGGAATTCTGCTTATATCAAATTTGAAATTCTTTCAAGTCAAATTATCATTTTTATTTCTTTTTAAATTCTTGCTATTGAATGCAAGAATATCATAAAAGTGAACTAGTTTTGCAGTTTGACTAAAGCTAGCTAGCTCTATTCCCTCTTACAACGAAGTGAATAGAAGGGACTGGCTTTAGCCAGACTGCCAGTTTTGCCAATTAATTAACACATGATTGAAACTTTCAGGCATTGTGCGTCTTTTGTAAATATTGACTTTTCAATGTGTTCCGGTTGATGATTTGGAAGCAGGCATTTTTATTACTAATTAGACATAACATTGTTTAAATTTCGTCATCTGGAATAAATTGGATTACATTGTACTTTGACGTTTTCCCCTCGATATCTTAATTGAAAGGCAGTTTATAATTAATAATAAATGTACAGTAACGCTAATTTGACATCAATTTTCAGTTTATACATCTGTTGAAAACACTCACCTACAATGGATACTGTATAAAAATATGTAAATGTACAAAACACTAGAGTACATGTATTTTGTAAACTTAAATGTAGACTATTTCAACCATAACAAACAAAATACTAGCTAGTAATTAGCTCACCAAGACTAAAAAAATCTGAAAGCGATGTTGTTTTTGTATATTTCCATCTAAAAACGCAATGAACTGAATCTAAATTTAGTTAACATTAAATATATCCTAATTTACCATTGCTTCACAAAAAATACCTATCTACCTGAAAGCTTTTCATTACTGTCAAATTATGCTGAACACGTCGTCAAGAATTAGCAAGACTTCCTGAATACGGTTTATTTTATTCATGATAATGTACAAATGGGAATGCCATTTGCATAGTGCTTTCAAGTTCATTTGAGATTTTGTTATTCTGTCAACCAGCGAACAGAAACAATTGCAAGGAAAGTGGCGTATTGATTGGAGGCTTTTTAATTATTCCTTTTCAACACCTACATAGAAAACCTTATCTGAACTTTTTATTCAACTGTTCGGTCTTAATATACTCTACTTAAATCCCTTCCAAGCAATGTAATTTCAATGTTTTAGCATATTTTGCGTATTACGTTGGATTTTAATTTTTTGCTTCAGTAACATCTTTGAGCATTATTCCATTGATCTCTGGAGCATTAGCAGAGAAAGTCCCGCGTGTCCAATGGAATATCGCAGACAGCGGAGGGTTGCGGTACTTACCATATTGAGCAAGCAGCAGCTCAGCCGCATTGAACTCGTTAAATCTAAAAATGAAAAAAAGCATCCCTTGCGGATTGATAACAATCACTATTTGTCCTCAATCTGTTCAAATAAATATACCGTAAACCTAAGGTCTAGTATCGAACGCGTCCTTTGTTCAAACACAATGCTGTGCTATATGGTAAAACAAATTGTTAATGTTTCTCACTTCCGGTTAACCTTGCTCGATGTTGCTATTAAGGGTGTGTACAAAGAGGATAGATATGTAATATGGAAAGACGTTTACGAAATGTATTGGATGACACATCGCTTCATTCAAGTTATGGGCAGGTTTTCAATCAAACTGAAAGGTAAACCCTGTCTATAACCATCTAGACGTACAAAAGAAGACCCAATGATGAAGTGAAGGTTAAAATTTTAGCAGCGGACCACATGTCAAAAATACTGTTAGTTCCAGACACATAATTAGTAACAATACTATATTGGCGAGGATTATCATTTATATAAATGCTATTTCGAATATTTATTTCTGCATATATTATCAAAAATCTTTATGCGGGAGTATGTTATGGTATAAAATGTTCCAAAATAGTGAATGAATAAATTGAAAAGGCTATGTTTACAAAACATTTTTAAGAAAATAAAATCGTTTGTGGGTTTTATTCTTTCAATAATTTAGAATTTTTAGTGGATGAAAACATAATGGATAGATATTTTCTAAGCTGATGTTTCTGTCAAAACTATGGTGTCCGGATAGACGGAAACGTTTAACCGCCTCTCATTGTTGCGTTGGAACGCGATATATTCACATAAATATATTGTCATATATGATTGTTTTAAAGTTAACAAACTTTATTTAGTGACACCATTTCGACATGTTTTTGACGTCTTAAGCACTTTAATCTATTAAAGTCGAATTCCGCAATGTCGCGTTGAATTATTGCGTATAAACTATGCCGCCAAAATTAAATGTCGCAGAATTTATTGCAAAATAATTGTTTGTCGAATTCACCTAGGCGACTTATCTAAGTCAGAGGGAAATTTTGACTAAAAATTTGAACGACTAGAATAACTAATTTACTTATATATATGTTGTGTGTGTGCGTGCGTGCGCGCACGTGTGTGTGATTTCTTATATTCTTTTTCGTTACCATCAAATAATTTAAGTTATTATGGTTCCCATCACAAAGGATTAATCTCTCTTTTTTACTTTCAAATTAAAGTTTACGAAATATATATACAGCAATCGGAAATGCATATTTCTTTCAGTAATTTTATATTTAATCTTTCAAAAGCACTTCGAATGATATAGAATCATCATTAATTAGGTTTAGATAAAACTCTTCAAATATACATCCATACATGTATTATTTGAAACCTAATTAAAATTTACTAAAAGTTTCTTCGTTTTGTATTACAAATTTAGTTTAAATAAACTCATGTGTTAATTAAAGTATTTACTGAAATAATAAAAAAAAAACCTGTTTAAATCTTGGTGTATCATCTTTGTTTTATTTTTTCATTCGTTAATTTACACTTTAAAGCTGTTGGTTTTTTTATTACTAAAGAATGCTTCGCCCTTGTCTCTGTTTACTGCTCTATATTATTGTGTTTATAATTGCCATTGATTGAGTTAGATTGTTTTTTAAACTTAAGACGACAAACTTAAGTTGACATTCCTTGTAAACAGACAAGAAGTCATCAGAATATGGACGCGAAAGCCTCGCAAATTGTACAATTTCAACATAATTAATTTTCAATATAAAAGATAGCGAGAAAATTTCTACGTATTTATATAAATACGACAAATTTATAACGCAAAATAATATTATGACTTAATCAAAGTCAACAAAGCTTGAAATGAGAGGTTAAATCATCAAAGATATATCGACTTGTTATTTACTCATTGTATAAGTCGACATAATTTTGACAATATATACATATTATAGGAATATGGCACTAAATTTAATTTGCCATTAAGAGATTTAAAACAACATCAAGAGGCGGTTATACGTTTCCGTAGGATAGGGCCATTTGCGTTAGCGCGACATCGCGTTCAGATAAACGAAACATCGCGCTAACACACAACACGCCGTCGCGCTAACGCAACTTATCACAACACGCCGTCGCGCTAACGCAACTTTGCACAACACGTCGTCGCGCTAACACACAACACGCCGTCGCGCTAACACAACTTTGCACAACACGCCGTCGCGCTAACGCAATTTTGCAAGTTTCACAGTCTAGTAGGAAGTCGTGTCCGGAAATATCAGACTGCGCATGTTGATTGTAATCCACGTGTTAATTAAATTCTTTATTCACAAAAATATACGCTGTTCATAATATTATTACATGTTATAAATTCAAATAAGGTGCTCTGTATATTACCAAAACAAAGAAATTTTGAAATGTACAATTACAGGTATATAACATGCCATGGATATATTATTGTTGAATTTATGAATTATATTCAATATTTAAAGTAAATTTATCAATTGGTAGATTTATTAATATTTTACATGCATGCTAGCATATCCTTATACAGTGACATACAAGTAACTATATTTCTATTCATAGGTATTGATAAAAAATGAAAAATATATATATATATTTTAAAGTACATTTAATTTATTTTGGTAGCTAAACACAGTTTCGTATAAAATCCAGGGTGTTTTTCTCTGGGAAAAAGCATGACGGGTAGGGAGTTTCCTGCTATTTTTATGCGGTATACATGAAAATTAATTTTTTAAATCCTCAGTTGCATAATATAGAGGGTTATCTTTCGAATACATGCAAAAAGTATGTAGAAAAATTTTAAAAATTAATTTTGTGAGACTCTAAAACAAAGGGAGGTAACTCCAAAAACATCCGGATTTTACGCGTGCAGAATTTCATGAATTTTTTAGCGGGTAATATAGCTCTTTTAAAAGCTGGCGAATGTACCCTAAAAAAATACTATAAAACGATGCCTAAGGACTTGCTCTTGAAAATGTACAGAAATTAAAATAACTGATTTATTTGCATTCTGCTTTTAGGGGGGAGCCTAAAATGCATGGATGTACTGCATTTAGACGCAATCTTTCGTCTATTTTCCTTATGTTTTGAGTGCCAAATGAATTCTAGCATTAAGTTACATGTGCATTATTCTTAAATATTTGAAAAATTCATAATTTTATCTTTCCATTGATATATAGATATTTATATAACATGTTTTTACAATTTATTTTTATAGGGGTCAGTTTTGCTTGTCCCTAATCTAAAAACGTCCTTATAACGTTACATATAAAACTGTTTTGCGTAAGCGCGACGGCGTGTTGTGCAAAGTTGTGTTAGCGCGACGGCGTATTTTGTGTTAGCGCGACGGCGTGTTGTGCAAAGTTGCGTTAGTGCGACGGCGTGTTTTGTGTTAGCGCGATAGTGTGTTGTGTGTTAGCGCGATGGCGTGTTGTGCAAAGTTGCGTTCGCGCGACGACGTGTTGTGTGTTAGCGCGCCGGCGTGTTGTGCAAAGTTGCGTTTGCGCGACGGCGTGTTGTGCAAAGTTGCGTTAGAGCGACGGCGTGTTGTGTGTTAGCGCGATGTCTTGTTTATCTGAACGCGATGTCGCGCTAACGCAAATGGCCCTATCCGGACACCATACAAAACAGCCAATGGTCTCTAAAGTGCACTTGTTTTTAATCATATGTGTTTGAAGTTTTTTGCATACGCCAATGCTGTGAAATCGAAAATGTTGGTACTATATTTGCCAAAGGCTCTATGCAAAAGGAATATTATGGAATATAGATAATGATTCAATAACTGCAAACCAACTTTTATTAGCGTGCGAGAAATTTTTACGCGGTTCGCGAGAGTCTCGTCGTCGCGAACACGTACTGATCCTATGGTTGTTATTACAACACGTGTGAAGATAAGGCTTGGTTACGAAAGTTATTCGCCGCGAACCAGTTTATCTCAGGTTTTTCGCGAAATAAAGTCATCGCAAATAAAGGTTGGTTTACAGTTAATTCTTCAAGTATAATTACGATCGAAAAAAAGTAGTATAATAAGCAAGTGTGTTTAGTGGTGTCCCTTTATTTATATGACATATATGTATGATTTGCTCTTACAAGTATTTAGTCATTATATAAAAATACTAGTGGAGTGGAAGCATGAAAAAACTAATGTATCAAAACTGTTAATTTTTTTTTGTAAGCATTCAAATTTTAGTTTGAATAAAGTATCATAATTGTTAAATGGATATCAGCTACTCAGGTGGTAAACAGATTCATTGGATTTTTTTAAAGCAATGTGTTTTTCCATTTTTTACCAATTTATGCATTAACCAATTATTTGGAGTTAAAATTGTGTTCGATTGGCCGTCACGCAACTTCGCGCAAATGTTTTATAAGGGTTCTCTGTTTGCTGATTTACGTTTATCCTGACAATCGTTTACACCCATCTTAAACGTGCAGCTCATGTTGAAACATATCAAATAAAACACACACAATCAAACGGAATTTATTGTATATTTTCCTTCAGCAAAAAATTCCTAATTGATTTCATAATGTATTGCTCTCTTCATGGAGCGATAGTTTCCTTTTGGATGCTGTTCGGATTTTATGTTTACTTTTGCGGATATGCAATTTATAGTAACTCGAGCGATGTGTCTGCCTACAGCCAATCAGGGCCTTGCTTTCAGCAACGTGTCATGTTGTACATTTCGTATTTTCTGCCACCCAAATTACAACATGACAACGCCTGACTAAAAATGGTTCAGCGATTTAAAAAATGCAAATTTTCTGATATTCGAAAATAATCCTTTAGTTTAATTTATCAGTACCATTAAAACTTCAATGTTTAACTGACTAACTTGAAAGAATTTTGACAAATTCTAGATCTAAACCAAATACGGTATACAAATTTTCATTTGTCTCTTTTCTAAATCGAATACTAGCACATGTTTATGGATGCCTGTTTTTCTTCAAATGACTGTTCAGTTTTTATTGCAAAATCTCTATAAAGATTTCTTTGAACAATTTCCTTAATCGACTTTGCCAGATTCGTTATTCATTGATGTCATCGGATTATTGGGTTGTAAAAAAATATCAGCTCATTGCACCTCTCTCTCTCTCTCTCTCTCTCTCTCTCTCTCTCTCTCCTATGCTCTCTGTAAAATTTTAATTATTTTTCAAACACAGTCGATGAAAGGAAAAAAAATCAGATAAATGTCAAAGGCTATATAGATTGCGGCATGTGATGTCCTCTTTAAATCAATCGTGATCAGATTACAAGTAAATGCGGAAAACTTGCTGATTGTTCGGAATCTGCCCTTCTAAAGTGTATCAATATGTCAGTCATGTCTCAGAATACGGTTTGCATCAAAGAAAACCATAGTCAATGCGTTAATATCAATACCTTAATTAGGAAATCGTTACATTTCGCAGACCTGTACTTAAAATATTGAAATGGGACTAATTGGGTAAATAACATCAAATTATTAAATCGATCAACATTTTATCAGGCTCTTCATCTAGAAACCTTCATGCCCAATTTCTGCGCAAACTTCTTTGTCGTATAACATAGTGGCACGGGTTTATAGCCGTTTTATTGAAATCCGCGATGTAGTCATTTAAAATACGGGGTATAATAGCCTAGTTGGTTTGTTGGAAATCAATTAGATGAATTGCTAGATGATTAACGCGAGGTTTTATGCAAGGCTTTCAAACAAAAGGGCCCATTTTATAGAAATCGGTCATTGATAAACTTGCTGGGACAATACTATAAGCTTGCTTTCATGTATAGACACAAACTTTCGTCCAAAGATTCTCAGATTACGAAAATAAAATCAAAAATTGTAACAAATATACGTAATCAAAAATTGCAGGAAGTCATTAAGTATTGATAAATGATAGTTTACTTTTTGTTCGCAGTCAATTTTAGGCCGATCACATTTTTGTTTTAATTGGAAACACTTCATATTAGGTTTCAGAGCTCGTTTATCGATCCAGACACCAACAAAACAGTCAAACATTGAACGCTAATCTAATAAATTGGTGATCATTAATATGCAGCAATAGAACCTTATGTAGAGCACGAGTGACTTTCTTTGCTATATTGTACATTATTTAAGTCCAACTCCATTGCACAGTTATAGTGGTCTTGTGTCACTTCTAGGGTCTTGGTGATTTGGTAATCATTTACTGAAACTGGCAAGGATTGACAGCCAGCAATCTTCCCCTTAACCAAATATAGCTCTTTTCTTTTGCATTACATGAGAGAGAGAGAGAGAGAGAGAGAGAGAGAGAGAGAGAGAGAGAGAGAGATATCGAACGTCCCTTCATAAAGCTAATAAAGTACTCAAAGTTACTCACGTAGACAGTGCTGCCAGCCATACTTTTGAAGCATGGATTGATCTTTTTTTAGTTACAGAGTTCGGTTTAAAGTAGGGACGGATAGAGTAATTTATATTAAGTGTAAAGGAATGTCGGGCTTTTTGATGCATAAAAATATCATGTCTGCAAAATAAAACTAGATTCAAAAGGCTCTGGGCTGCAGTTGTCCTAATATATCGACGTTTCCTAAATATATTTTCAAAATAGGTAATGATATTTGCAAGTCTTCGATGTTTGATTAAATTTGATAAAAGGGTTTTAAAATTTAGAACGAACGCAAATATGTGAATAAGATGAGTTTTTGAAGTATGAACTATAATTGAGAGCTATAATTGAATTGCTTGAGTATTTTTAAAGATGCTCACTTAAGTATAACATTAACATAAACGTTACTTTCTTTAAATTTACTTTTTGTGGGGCTCAGTGTACTTATTAAAGCTGGGCCTGATGGAAATGGTTCATCCCTTTATTTGGTCTGCTATTTGTCAGTAAATTATCTATGCAGATGGAGGAAAATGTGATATTAGGGAGGATTAAGCCAAAATATTTGCTGCAGTAAATGGGCATTTACAGTTTATATATATTCATACAGTATTGAAAATAAATAAAACTTTTAAAGTATTATGAAAACAAACCTGTCGAACATAAGATGCTACAAATCCATGTTTGTCTCATTTTTCATATACTGACCAACGGTGTTGAGAACGGAAGAGGTTTCACTCAAGTTTGGACCCAGGATTGTGACTGAAGACCGTAAGATATACATGCACACTTGTACATGCATGGTCCCGTGTCGCAACTAGCGTTAATCGCTGTTAAAATTGGCACGGTATACTAGTAGATTCTCCAAAGAGTATACCACGTGAACACTCGTCAAAAGAACCATTCTAGATCTGTATTGTGACATGATGGTACGTAGATTTGAAATAGTCGGAGGCGTCCAAGGAAATAAATTGTTTTAAGCACAATATACTAGATATAATAATTACAATAGACATGTACATGTTCACAGTCATGATTTTATACCAAAACTACATCAAAAATTCATGTAGTAGAATAAATAGTTACAGTTATTTCGGCGTGTTATTTTATTGTCTAAAATATTGCAACATGCATCGACTATAAGAAAAAAACACAGAATTTTTATACATAGAGAACAAACAAAACCTTTAAGGCAGAATTGTTCGGTTTCACGAAATACTGTTAATATATATGAAATCTTTAAAATATCATTCTGGACGGTTCAAAATGGACATACACAAAAATTATGTTCGTTACACACAAAAAACATACAATAATATTGTCCTCAAATTCCTTAAAAATCACTTGAACATATTGCTATGAATATCGCTTACAAGCAAATAAACTGATTACGAACATCAAAACTTAGAAGACATGTTCTCTCGACTTCCCTCGAAGTTCCACCAACTTTTTGCCGCTATCGTCCTCCACCACCAGTCGGAGTATACTCCTCGCAAAGGGGAATTCCTGCACCTCATTGTCGGCGTTCTTATTGGCGTCGTTGACTGCCTCCGCTTTGGTGTTGAACCAGCTGCTGGATATCTCCTCCTTACTGGCGAACCCTCCCGGCCCTGCCAGGAATTCCGCGGTCCAACGGAACCTTGGAGAATCCATTGTTTTGTTTTCTGAATCTGTCGACATATTTTCAAATTTGTTGAAATTTTTTGTCTCTCGTATCTCGTATCCTTTATAACCGGTTAAAACAGAATATACAATGCTCAACACATGCACAAATTTTTCTGTCGCACGGCAGAAGACTCTCTATAAATCCATTGATTAATCTGATCTACTGTTAGGGCTAGTATCCAGGAAGATTTACCTGGTGGAACTGAATCCTCGAACGAGATTACACAGAATGGTATTATATTATTCTTGCCTTGTCAATCGTAAGCGAAACAGGACCAAGCATCAATATTTCATGAATGTCGAGCGATCCCAGTTACGCTTCTCTTCATTTACATCCACCCTTGAGTAGCCAGGCGCGTGGATCTAAATGCAGACGAAATCGATAGAATAAATTTCGATTTTTACGTTCTGGAACAATGGTACGTCTTTTTAACCTAACGTCAACAAAATATTTATCTCGACACTGCTTTGTAATACTGGTTGAACAAAAGTAATTGTAATCCAAACACTCAAAAACACTCAAAACTACCAGGATCCTGTGCTATATACTGTAATTTGACCCGGGGACAATGGTCACTTTAATGAAGAGATATATCTTACTGGCAAGGACTGTTGTGTTATAAAATTAGCGACATCTTACCATTGGAGGTTTTTAATCCCAAACTTATAACAGATCAATATATATACTCATACATGTATATTCTTGTTTGTTTACCACTATTTCACAACAATACGGTTTGCATATTTTTCAAATTAGACCATAATCTAAACATAATTTTTAAATTAAAGGATGAAGAAAAAAATATCCCAGGGTCTTTCGGAATGATATTCTGTCAATTTTTTAACTTCCAGTGGGTGATTATTGCGATACAGCCATACACCTTGATACCTTTACTCCACGGCCTATTTACAAACATGATTATTATGTAATATCTCATCGTTCATTTTGAGACTTAATGGGACGTTATTGACTAGACATCACCTCAGCCATACAGAGAGTGCGTGTAGAATGGCTGTAGAATCCGGTGAGACGTACATTATGTGACACTCCGAGGAGATTATTGTACAGCATGGAATATTAATCACGCAGTGAAATCGGCATCAAAGAGCAATACAGTAGTATAGTATTAAGTAAAGTTCGGGAGGGGGGTGTAACATTTTGTTTCATACAACTGATTATATATATATATATATATATATATATATATATATATATATATATATATATATATATATATATATATCGAAAACCATTGTCAACCTCCGCTTCGCGTCGGTTGACAATGATTTTCTCGGGGTGTCAATTTCAACTGGTACCCTTCCAAACAGGCACTATTTATATAATATGACTATTTAGAGAGAAAAAAGGTGTTCCTTTTGTGAAAAAAGTGACACTGTCCAACAAGAGTGGATATGGACCTTAATCCATGACATCGAGCTGTGAAATTTACCTTTTACGGGACCAAATGTCAAGTCTCTATCTTGTAAAGTTCAAAACAAATAACCAAGATTAATGTTAGGGGCACACAAAGACATGGAAAATACAAACAACATGTCACAATCAACGTTGCACAATCTTCGGTCTCTTGAAAATTAGAATGAATCCAAAGAATTTTTAAAGAATCACATTCGTTTGGGAAAATTAAAATATTTAAAACCCCCTAAAGTCTTTTGACAAATTTAGTAGACATGGTATTTCGACGATCATGGATCAGATTCCAGCATCAATTTATATTGAAATCATAATGTAGTATACCTTATAACGGGATCGTTATTGCCAGAGAAAGGTATTTTAATAATTGATATAAATAAACCTGCCAAATATCAAGTTTCCTTCTACATTGGAACCAAATTAAAGGTGATTTTTTTTTAAAGTTCTTTGTTAATTGGTTTTAAAGTGTTTGCATTTAGATTTCATATTCTTTTGCAAAGGCTGTTTTAAGAATTACTGTAGTATTAGTTTTGTTTGTTCCTTTACTTATATATTATCCATAAAAATATGTATTATGTACAATACTATCTACTAAGTAATAAATCTATAAGTCCAAGCTTAGAACTACGAATGGAAAAGGTACTTAATTGCAGAAATTGATTTAGATTGGCTTGGTTAGTTTGTTTGAATATTGAATATAAACTTGAAGTAATACATTTCTAACACAAGGAGTAAATTACAACACTGACTATGTTAACGGATGTTTGGAAATAGTTTTTTTTATATTCAATGCAAGCGGTTGTAGAGAACTTTAACAATACGCTGTTTTGAAAATATTCACATATTAACCATTTCCAAGCCTGACTGTATTGAAACAGTTTCGATCGTCTTCAAAATAATTATTGACATTTACTTTTCTTTAATATTAAATCGAATGTTCTCCCCAGGCCTTGTCGATTATTTTCTAATTATAAGCAGCATAACATGCTTACAGCTTCGTCTGACATTTCAATATCATGCTTTATATATTCCATTCATAATTTAAATGCATTTAAGAAGTAAAAATTGCATTTGCCCAAGTTTAGAAATATATTTTATGCTTTAAAGTAAATGTCAGGGAACAAGACATTCTCTCTCTCTCTCTCTCTCTCTCTCTCTCTCTCTCTCAGAGTAAAAAAAAGACAGGTTTATTGCATCTCAATAAAAAAGACAGGTATAGTTTACGGGAAGACGGAAAGACTCACTCTCTCTCTCTCTCTCTCTCTCTCTCTCTCTCTCTCTCTCTCTCTCTCTCTCTCTCTCTCTCTCTCTCTCTCTCTTACACAATATGATTGATATCATAACGACTTTCCCAATTTTCGCACAAGGAGAACTGATCAGGTGCTGACATGAATGAGAGGAACGCTCTAGATTGATGAGAAACATCGCTAATGAAAATTTTGTATTTCGGAAATAGCTTCAAAACGAGTCTATTCGTTAATCGTGTTTCAGGAAATTGGTTTGATGGATCCTTGTATGGAAACGTCTCTTATGAAAACGAGTGCCTGGGTACGTGATCAGCATCATGTACAAGATTTCTGCTGTGACTTAAAAGCTTGTCTTTTTCAATTTTGTGGGAGCTATAGTGAATTCTTTAGCCTCCACGACATTATACCTCCATCTCCGTGCTCCCACAATCGAACGACTACTGGGAGCCTAATTTGGATCAACAGACTGACAACCAATTTTAAATTTTTAATATCTAAAGCATGAATTAAGAAAAAAAATTCACATGAAAAAAGAAACTTCTTACCTAACTCTGTAATTAATGAAAGACAGTCAGTATGGGTAAAGCATTTTCATTTTTATAAAGATTTTCCTCCATACTAATGAAATTATATGCATTTTTTTAAAATTGCAGATACATGTAGTTTCATTAGTATTGGACCACTTGTTTTCGCCAAAAAAAACTAGAAGTCTGATATTCCAATGTAGTTTGGGATAATTCCACATTTATTTGATTCAATACAGAGACTCTTAAAGTTATATATCCTTCATTAAAAAAATATCGCTTTATCGATGACTCTAAAGAATACAGTAAAACATGGTTATAGCGAAGTCCTTGGGATCTGTGAATTAACGTGGTTTTATCCGTGTATTCTAATCGTTATGTCGGTTTCGTTACAAACACGTTTTACTTACTTTGTTCAATAGATTAAAAAAAAAGGTAAACGAAACATATATACAACTGCCATGAAGATTAAAAGGTTTTATATTGTAAAGTAAAATATAAGTGTGTATGTATATTAAAACATTTAAATTTCGTTATTATTAACATATACGGGGTATTAATGTATTACTATATAGTATCTTTATTTGTAAATTTCGTTATGACCCTAAAATTTTTCAAGGAATTGATTAGAATTATATGTATACCAAGTACTCAAAATACTCCGTAAATTTGCTGTAGATATATTCGTGTTCCAACAAAACGAAGTTATACTATATTTCATTCTATAAGCTTCAATAGATTAACCCTCCTCGTTCGCTTCCCTAGTAGTTGGGATGTTTATTTCGTCAGCTACTAATGCCATACGGATATTCGATTTATTTATGAACGGATAATCATGGAATATCAATTCTCAAAGGAATGTAACAAACTTGTACATGCATTATAACAAGTAAAACCTTCTTTCTGTTTTAGACTTAAATTTTTTTTTTTGTACTACTACTGTTTATATTCTTGTGGCAAACAAGACCATTTATCTTATTATAACTATTTTCTTTGTGCTTACAGTTTGTATCAAGATCAGGAAAGAAACAGATGCTATTTTGTAAATATGAAAATCTATATTTTTTCTTCAAAACAGCAAATAAGGCTGCTATTGTTAGGATTTCAATGACCACTAAATAAATCAATTTCTAGAAAGTGAAAACAATTCAAATTTGTTTTTTTCTACAACACCTGTATATGTTGACATTGTTCACTTGCTTCGTAAAAACGCTAGATGTAATGAGCTGTACTTCATATGGTGAATTTGAAAATAAAAAAAGCGAACAAATGTGTCATAGACATCATTAAAGAATATTTAATATCTTTGATTACTAGAAACATCGATTTAATCATGAAGTGTAAAGTTACAATTTTCTATCGGACAGCTCACTGGAATGCTAGTCTTTTTACAGTATACCCATCAGATCGAACAACAGTGTTAACTCTACATTAATAAGCGTAGTTTCATCCCCATTAATCTCACAACCCGGAACATTTCTCATTTCATTGGGATAGAATTTTCATGGCACATTTTCTTCCTTTGTCATGTGACATTTCCCCCGGAACCATTCGTCCAGCTCCTGGTGTGACCAGTATTTCACATCAATGACATGTCCACTCTCTGAGAGGGTCACGAACCCCTTGGGTTTATTGCTGGGCTTCCCCACTAGTTCAGGCAGCCAGAAGGTACATTCGTACTTATTTTCTCCGTCATTTTGACATCTTGGTATTCCCCCTTCCTCCTCGTCTGCTTCTCTTGATTTTCTGCACCTACGAATTCCACATGCGACGAGTGCATTCACGCAACAAAGGACTAAGATGACCACAAAGATTAAGACATCTTTTATCACGGATATATTTGGATCTTCGCTGTTGGGGACAAATGGAATCGCTGTCGTTGCGTTCTCGACGACTGAAGTGTTCCATGTGGTCAGTGGGGTAACTGTTGTTGACAGTTCATCAAATACCGGTTCATGAAAAATATCAATATTTCTTTGACTTTTCCGCAACCAGGACAAAAGTTTATCCAATCCTGATTGCAAATCGTTCTCCATCACGCTGTTTTTCCGCTGTTGCTAATGATGTCACAATAGAACATAACGTCATAGAAAGCATTGTGACGTCAAGATGTTTTGCTCCAGACGTTTTGTGTTACGTCACATCTGTGTAACATTGGCGATATCCATCGCATAATTATGTATATGTGATATCCTCATGCAGATATTGGAGCAAACATGATATCATGTGACTTTGATTAAACCTATAATACATTTGATTTATCTCATTTAGTTAATTTTGAAGACTTTATTCATTTTACGAATTATTAAAAAAAAAGACTAATAGATTACATGTATATGGTTCATTGTGGTTTCATTGTGGTTCATTGCGGTTCATTGTGGTTCATTGTGGTAAAAAGACGCTCCGGATTATAGGAATGATTTTTTAAAAACGTCCTTGTGTTGACGTGGAACTCCCCTTTTCTCCCTTGCACCCTGAAAGATTTTCCATGCAGAAGACCAATCTCTTGAATTCTGTTAATGTTTCGTTGATTTTTTAGACACTAGGATGGTCAGTATTTGTCGTAGCCCCCTCTGTGTTAAGTGACACAACAAAACGCAGCAATATAATTAAAGCCAAAGAAGATACTGTCTTTTACTAATTTACAATTTTTAATTGTCAATGAGTCCATGACTAATTTAGTAATTTAGTAAAAATTGTAAATTAGTAAAAGACAATACTTTGAACGGTGTCTTTGTGCACGTCACGACTATAGTGTCATTCGATGTCACGATGTTGTTATTATTTATAGGTGATTTGAAGTGTGCATATCAAGTAAATAATTCTCAGTGATCGAAAATGTCGTTTTTTCTTCAACTAAGCAATTAATTATTTTTTTAAAAAAATTAAATTCAACATGTTATGAATCTGGTTAAAGTTTATGTAACAAACTCATAAAAGATGAATCAAATTCCGTTCTTTGATGTATATATATCTTTCAGTCATTTTAGTTTTATTATGTAGATAAAAATACTGAACCTTTGAACATTAGGTACCATGACAAATTTATGAACGATGAAAAAAACACCAAACCAACATATTGATAATTAAATTTCTAACGCTACCAATGATGCATTACAAGTCAACCGATGTGTGATAAAGGAAATTACAATGATAAACTCATTTGTCATTGAATAATTTTCCTTGATGAACGTGAAAAAAAAATATATGGTCCACGGAACAGTTTACAAATACAAATTGAAGCGCTCAAATTGACAGTTTTCCGCTCGCACTACCGACATTTGTCGTTAAAAAAAACCCAACTGTATATTATCAAACAGAAAAATGAATCGAACACTGTGCATTAAAAAAAACCCTAGAAAAATCATGTATTGTGAATGGAAAATTAAGTAGTACAGTCGATTTTTAAAAAAAAATATCAAAATTTCTAATCCGGAAGTATTTGGTTCTTATTTTAGGTTGCACTCCATAGTTTCCTAATTGATTTCCAACACAAGTTCAGTCTTCACTTCAGAAAACGTTTACCGGTACCTTTGAATTACTGAGATAAATTCTAAAATCACAAAATGGACGATAACGAAAAAAGGAAGATAAAACAGCTTATGAAAGAGAAAGTGTAAGTCTAATGAAGAAGTTGACCATGTTGACTGAAGTGAATCGGTGTTAATCATGATAAATAGAACAGGTAGATTAACACAGGTGCGTTGGTCCTTGTCTATGTATGTGTATGATACATAATATACTTGTGTATTTATATGTGTATTAAATATGCATAGATAAAGACTCAAACACATATTGATTGAATTAACTAATTGGTATAAAACTTCGTATAATGTATGCTTAAATGTACAACAGTGTTGGTTGGGTATATTATTTCAACCTTTAACAGGTTGGCCACCACCCCCCGTTTGGATGTTTGACTCCCATTTAGTGGTTAAATGCCTAAATGATAAAGCTATTTTACCAACTAAATGGGACTAATTTTTTTTTCATCTCGGATTATGTTTTATCATTGTCACCAGGTTAACACGTGTGTGACTGTCAGTCAATATATCGGGTCCCAATAGCTCAGTGGTTAGAGTGCTGGCACGGTATGCCAGAGGCCCTGGGTTCGAGTCCCGGTTTAGACTTGACTTTTCACCACCTGTTACCTTTGGCGCTCAACGTATAAATCCCACGGTAACTCCCTAGGAACATGTTTCACAACATTTCCTTAACTCGTAGAATTCTACTCATAAATTTGAGGACAAATTTCTACCAAGAGGGGGAGTATGTCACCGGGTTAACAGGTGTGTGACTATCAGTCAATATATCGGGTCTCAATAGCTCAGTGGTTAGAGCGCTGTCATGGTACGCCAGAGGCCTTGGGTTTGAGTCCCGGTTGAGACTTGACTTTTCACCACCTGTTACATCATGTTCACCACTGGGGCAAGTACTCTGACATGTTAACTTCATGATAAAACATTCGTTTAAAATATTATATGTGTTGATTTTTCCGCTTGGGTGTTTAAAAAAAGGTCAAAATGAAATGCAACTTTGAAATCTTGAAAAATCGATTTTATTCACAATAAACATTTGTTTAACCTAAAATGTATTAGAATTTACTGTCATTAACAAGTATAAACAACAATACATGTATCTAGATATGCTAGCAACAGTATACAAAAAGAAGTTTTTGGTATGGAATGTGACAACTTTGAAATTTACTAAATCATTTGCTCTGATGATGGCTAGTAGAAAAACATTTTAACTTTATGTTCTAAAATTCACTAAACCTTTCATGAAAACATTAATTAAACCTTTTACAATACTTGAGTCTAAACTTTCACTGACATTGTGTTAAAAAGGCTGCAAATAAGTTCAAGTTTTATGTACATGTAATATGTAATATTTTGCAAGCAACAAAATAAATGAATGAAATGAAATGAAAACTTATGTGGAGAATTACCCTCTACATGTACAAGAATAAGTAAATTGTAAAAGCACTATGTGCGGTATTATGCATTTCTCGCCCACCCCCCCCCCCCCCACCCCCCAAGTTAAAGTTTTATAAAAAGCTTTAAAGATAATGTTTAAAATAGTTGAAATCATATTGAAATTATGTGTGTAAAAGTTTATCACAGTGACGTCATAATGTAGAAATGATGTCACGAAGATTGTCTTATTTTGATAAATTAATGTTTTGTAGCAAATAATGGGTGTTTTCCAATGGTTTTTCCACTGGGAAACATTGAGCACATGCTTGCTCAAATACCATTTTCAAGTATTATGTGCATAATTATATGATTAAAAATGTGAAAAATCGTACTTGGGCACACCTGCGCTCTATAATTCCAAATGCAAAATATTAATTAAAAAAAAGTGACAATATTTTCATTTGTTTGCAAAATTGCAGGAATTAGCTCATTTAAGTGACATCATTGATAAATAGCTAATCAATGAACCATGATGACAAAAATCAAGATTAAAATGATAGGCATCCTCTGTATGTTTATGAAGATTTGATTTTTATAAGATACTATTTAAAAAGTGGTTAAATTGGGGGCAGATATTTGACCATATCAAATATAGTCAGTATAACAAATGCTTACACAAAATTTGACTTGTCAGTGATTGGGAGGAAATTGATCTTTTTAGGGCAGGAAAGGAAAGAACCATGGAGTGGATGTACAAACAAAGTAAACCTGAGAATGAAGACTATCTGCTGGGAAAACGTGTTGATAAACACATTGAGGAGGCGGTGGAAACAGTTAAAGATGGTATGCTTTTTAAATAAATGATTACAGGTTATACTGTACAAGTACCTCTGAATAATCAGACATGAATTTTACAGTTTGCCATTTTTTGATATTTTTGTTGATCATCATGAAGGTACATGTATGTTCGTTCGCCCTAAAATTTGTTCACCCATGACAATGTTCACCCTAATTTCCATTCGCCCGAGGTCTGTTCGTCATAGATTTCAGAACTAGTACAGTATATTTAAATTAAATAATGAAAAAAAACACATTCTAATGACCAGACTGACCTAGCTGCTATGATAAGATAAATTATTAATTATGAATGAAAATTTTCAGGCTGTTAAAAATATTAATCTAAATCAAAAGAGCCGCTGCTCATTTTCTTATTGGGCCTATCATATATAACACTCTTATTTCTTTGTTTTAAACATGACACGAACATGAAAGAGACTATTCATAATTAACAGTATTAACGTAACTTTAGTTGAAGTAAATTAACTTTAAATTTATTGAACAAACATAAGCATTGCCCACACTTAGGGAAAAAAATAGCATTGAATGATGATGAATGTAAAAATGAAAAGGTTTTTAAAAAAAATATATGAGAAGAAATATAGATTGAAAGTTCTACTACTTGTTCACTGCAAAATTTAGTTCTGTATTTGAATTAAAATGACATTGATCTCCTATAATTACTGTCCAGGTAATTTCACCATGCACATTCATAGCCTCTGGTTTTTTAGATGACATTGCTTTATTTAATGAGAGAATCAAAGCCAACATTCAACTTGATATGCAAAACAAGGCACGAGAGGATCCATTGTTTGCTATCAGGTAAAAGACTCTATGTACAATCAGCTCTATCTAAATTAGTCATATGTACATTGACAAATTTAGCAGTCTTTGTAAGAAAGGGAAATAAACCGATAAATTTTTGTCATTTCAAGTACTTGTTATATATCTGTCAGTTAATGAATTGAACTTGTAGAAAGCGGGAAGAGGATGCCAAGAAGAAACTTCTTGAAAATCCTGTGAGAATGAAACAGTTGCAAAAAAATGTAAGCAAGTTTTGTTTATTAAGTGAAATTACCAAAGTGTAATATGTGAATTTTCTTTGAATCCAATTACCGGTAATAAGTTTTTAATAATTTTTATATGATTGCAACTCATCTTTAATTCTAGTTGGAAAAGCAGAAAAAGAAAGCAAAAAAGAAGCGAAAAAGCATTTCTGATGATTCTGATGATGATTTAATGAAAAAATACCTAAACATTCTCAATAAGAAGCAAGGAGGGTCTGAGAGAACAGATAAACAAAAAGGAAAACGCAAAGAAGACCATGAGCTAGAGAAGCATTCAAGACATCAAAAAGATTCTGAACATCATAGGGACTCTAGGTCTCAGAAAAAATACAAAAAGAAAGGAAGTGATGACTCAGAAGATGACAACAGACGAAGGTTAAGCAGCTCACGACAAATTAGGGACTCTGATGACAGACGTCACTCCTCAAAAGGGGATAGATACAGAGATTCAGCTGACCATGGCAGAACAAGTAGTAGAGATTTCTCAGGGAGGTCAGGACAAAGATATGATGGGTATGATAGGAGGAGGGATCAAGACCGAAGACGAGGGAATGATCGTAGAGATGACAGTGATTCAGATCAGAATCATCACAGAAAATTTTCAGGTAGACAAAGCAATAGAGAACGGCTAGATTCATCAGACAGTGAATCAGAGACTAGAAACAGGAGAGTGGGAAGAGACAGCTACCGGTCAGAGAGGAGATCAAAGTCTAACGGGGAAACTAGTGAAAGAGGTAAACAAAGTGGTCAACGGAGAAGACAGGACTCCTCGGACTCTGTGTCTGAAGCCAGAGATAGATCTCAGGGGAAACAATCCAGGAAAGGAAGAAGACGAAGTAGTTCTTCAGACAGTGAAGCGGTTAAAAAACTTAAGCATAGTAGAGATTCCAATAGAACAAGTAAATCAAAAAGACAAGACTCCTCTGACAGTGAATCAGATTCTGGAGGGGCCAACAGAAAGAAGAGCGAAAGGAAACATATAAAACACCAACAAAGGCAGGATTCTTCCGAATCTGAAGACAGTCCACCAGCAAAGAGGAACAAGCCAAAGAACAAAAGGACAGAGAGTTCCAGTAGCTCAAGCTCAGGCAGTGAGAGTGAAACTGAAAGGAAACCCATCAAACAGTACGGACTCATTGTAAGTGACTTTTGTTTCCCAACAGATTTCACTCATTAAGACTATGATGAGGCATTAAACAGCTCGTTGTAAGGTTTATTCCAGCATGCATTTAAATTTCAAAAAATAATACCAGATACTAAAGTAAAAAAAACTACTAATATTCCAATATTTTTGTTTTATATTTTTACACAGAAGTTAAAAAACACTGACCCACCTAAAGGAATCACCAAGTCTCCTGATCAAGGAAAGAGGGATGACATAAAGAAATCTAGATCACCAGATAGAAGAACTGAAAAGTATTCCAGATCAGAAAAAAGGCCAAAGTCACCAAGGCAACGATCAAGATCTCCAAGACCAAAGTCAGGGCTCAAGACTCAGAGAAGCAGAAGTAGATCCCCAGTGAAAAGGTATAACTTGTTTTTTAAATGTTTATTGACAGTATTATTAGCCCATTTATGTTTCCTTCAGGTATTTTCTGGTAATTGAAAAAAGAAATATAATCACTTGCATTCAGGAACTCCAGAATATGCAATTCTCAACTTCCCATATCTTTACAATTAGGAAGCTGACAGATGAGGAAAAGAAGAAACGATTGGAGGAGATGATGCAGAATGCTCAGTGGAGGGAGGACCAGCGTAAATCTAATGTAAAGAGGTATACAGATGAGGACAGAAAGGAGGAAGAGGCCCTGAGGAGTAAACAGGAGGCAGAGTTCCTCAAGTAAGGCATCAATATTGTATGCACACAATACGTGTATAATAACTACAGTAATTTGAATATACATGTACATGTATAAGTTGTCCACAGAGGTACTGTATACAGGCTTATTTTTGCCCCTTGTAATTTTCGCCCTTCTACACTTGCAAACAGTTTCGCCCCATCTTGAATTCGCCAGACACAGTTGTGTTTTAAGAGAGAAAATTTGAAACATTGGAATTCGCCCAGTCTTAAATTTGCCCTGTGACAACGATGGCATAAAGGGCAAAAATAAAACGGGGGCGAATATTTCCCTATATACAGTATATATTTTAATTTCTATCAGCTTGATAAAACAATATCAGCACAATAACATTTTAAAAAGGGAGAAGAGGCTGTTCATAAGGTTTAAAAGTTATCAAATTTTCAGTCATTCAGTTCACAAAGGCAATGCCAGTTTTGTCCCTATGCTTTATTTAACTATAGCAAGGAACATGGGGTCAAAGTGAGCTGTGATTCGATTGGTGAATTTGAAAGTGAAAACAGCTACCATAGACATAGTTTATCAAACTTAGTCAATTATTTGATGTTTTTTCAGTCCTTTGATGTCAAATCATGCAGAGAAGAGCTCTGTAGAAGACAGGCTTAAAAGAAACAAGTACAAGCTACAGAGAGGGTCGGGGGACATGGACAGGGGATTTCTACAAAAGTGATGCAATCAACAGCAGAAGTGATTACAGGTCTACGTTTTTGTAGATTGATTTTCAGTCTCTGGAGAATTGTCATATTTCAACATTCATTGAATTACCATGAATTATAGATTTTTAATAACCATATGGTATATACATGTTCGATATTGTCATTAAAGTACATTTACATTCACTCCTTGGCTGTAATATTTGTTGATTAATTTGACTGAGACTAAAACCGAAGATCTTCAAAGGATCCACAACTACCTGTCACATTTTTTGTTTTATTACTTCATATTCAAGTGGATAAAGAACCAGACTACTGACTATCCACTGAGTTTTGGAAAATCAATTTTTGTATCAGAAAATGTTATTTGTTCTGTCCTTTTAAAATTAGATTCATGCAAAACATCATGTCTTTAAAGATTAAAACAGTTCATGCTGATACTTTTCTCAAAGGGTTGAGGACCCTTAGACAGCCAGCTCAAATACCTAATCAAATACCTAATCCTGGTGATAAAATGCTTTTGAAGAATTGACGTCAGAGTTATGAGAACCCAAATATTTCATACCCTGTTAAATTAAAAGGTTGCATACAATGAAGGACACAAACTCATGTGATTACTTTAATCATTTATTTAACTGATACGAAGATTTCAATTTTCCTATCCTCTCTTTCCAAGCAGAGTCATCACAAGAGGTTTCGAGTTTCTGTATCAAAGATTCACATGACTTCTTCTCTTTCCCACTTAAAAACTGAACAGATAGAGTAAATCTCTGAGCCGAACACAAGCTTTCTAAAATCTCCAACACTTTCTCACTGTCTTGACTTTGGTATTCAGAATCTAGTGCTAACAGAAAATCACCAAGGAGGTTTATGTCAGTTTTGAATATCTGTCCAAGATGCGTCCCACCGATTTCCAGCAGATAGTTGTACTGATCAGCCGTTGATTTGTGATAGCGTCTCCAGTCTCGGGTAAACTCCTGGCTGTCTTTTGGCAAGTTGGAGCCCTGTAGTGAAAATGTATTAGAATACTACAATCTTTTATTGGTAACCTTTTAATGTTATGGTATACATGTATTACATGTTGTTGTCTTTAAGACTATCATTTTTCAATCTAATACATGCATATACACAAACATTATATAATAAATATAACTTTAAAAATAAAGTAAACATATTTTAAACTTCAATAATTACCGGTACCTATATATATTCACCTCTAAGCTAAACCTGTTCATATGAATCAGACTTGATATACAATAACATGTACCTTTATCAGAGGTTTTAGAGCACATAAACTAATTATATAATTCATACTTTTTTAAATTCAGTTGTGCTGTCTTTCGATTGGTTGGCTTTATTCTTGTCTGCAAGTGAATTCCACTTGACCTCAAATGTCATATTTTCCAAAGTGTCACCTTTTTGTAATGGCTTTATGTGAGAAGCCAGTACAATATCCCTGAAGGAAAAAAGTTTGATATATATTAATACAGAGTTTTATTTTTTGGTATTTTAAAAGTTACAATATGGTCTTATTTGCTGGTGAATATGAAGCTTTGTTCACTAATTCGGTACATGTACCAATAATGTTGAGAGCAGTACAAATCAAGGTCAGTGTTAATCGGTGCACCATACTTTCTTGTACCTAAATGTAGATAGTTAATATAGTATCCCAATATTTTGCACATAACTACGGGTAATTCATTATAAATTTTCATTACTATATATCAAACTAATAATGGCGTTCAATTTGATAAATCATTAATTGGTAAAGGGATGGGAGAAATAATGACAGGGATTTGAACCCAGGTCTCCTAAATCTCTTGTTAGTTGCTCTACTAAGTAAGCTTTCGATGCCTGCAAATGAACCAGTTTGACTGTCACATTCCTCCCGCTTATATAATCTTGCAGGAGTTACATGTATTAAACCTGTCAGTTCCATGGGTTGGTCACGGCAACAATTGTAACAGGATGGTCGAAATAATCAATTATTATGATGGACCAGGCAAGGATTTGAACACAGGCCCCATTATTTTCTATTTAGGTGCTCTACCAACTGAGCTTTCTTTAGCAAGCCATCTAACAGGTCTGACAATCATTACTATTTCTAGTCCCTCCCAAAGATATGTTTTGCTTTACACTTGATGTCCTGATTAGTGCAGCAATAATATTCATGATGTCATGATTAGAACCACAAAGTAATATATACAAATGTACCGGTACATAAAATTTCACTGTATGACATTCTTTAATCATTGTGATACATCTAATTTATCAGATGAATAATTTTCACCTGTTAGTGTTTATAATTATACTAATGTATTCTAATTCAACTATGAGATATATCTTCTTAATCATTTTAAATTTTACTGTCTTAAAATGCAAGACACAACAATTTGTAGATTAGTGACAATGAAACACTTGTTAATATTTTGGTATACTGCAAATTCCTTTTACGCATGTACTTAATACTGTGATTTGCTGTTTTGTATCAAATCGCGAGAATATAAAATCACAAGCTCTATTTTTTAGTTATAATTTCAGATACATGTAGTTCAAAACCTTCTGAAAAACAAGAGCAAGATTTAAAAAATCTGCGAGGGTTGCTTCTCGCGATTTTACAGAGATATTAATTCCTCGTGTTTAATTAGGAATCTACAGTATAAAAACTGGTAATTCATATTCCTTTTTATCCATTTTTCACGATCTCAAAGCAGCGCATCTTAATAGAGGCAGTCATTAATGAGGCTGTGTTCGGTGTTTTACCGAAGCGCAAATTAAAGAATTATTACATAATGTGATGGTAAATATCTGACTCTGGCATATAAAAGTTTACAGTAGCACTTGTGTACAGAACAATTCTTTATGTAAAAACTTGCATTATATTCTTCATTTATTATTTTCATTAATTAGGTGAACTCTAAAAGCTATACCTGAATTCTTCATATGATCCAACTTTCTGATGAACTGCTCTGAATTTCGCATCGTTTTCTCTGTTATATCGCTGATCTTGTTCCACAGCCATGGCTAACTCCTTCTCAAGTTTATTGAAATCCATAGTATCATCATCGTGGCTCTTTTTGTTTTCTGTCGACATCTATAATTTAACATACATTTAAGATAGTGTAAATTCGGGATGTGCTCTTTTTGGTACCGTAACATTTCTTGGTGAAATTAAACCTCGAATAGAAAATTAATTTCTTTTTTTATCAAAAAAGTAATATCAATATATAAAAATCAAACTACTTCTTTCAATATAAACAGTTAGTTTTACCTTTTCAGATTTCCTTAAAATTAAAACAGCTTGCCAACATGTAAACACTTGCTAATCTGTGTCATTTAGACGCTTAGGTTCTACATTTATTCGGCCCTTGGTAGATTCGCACACTTCAACCAAAATGATGTCTACCGGTATTTAACACTTAGATAACACATCGTTTGGTTTGTAAAACAAGTCTATGAAAATAAATAAGTATGTCTGTCTTTATTAGAAAGCTTAATCTTTGTCTTCAAAGACATAATTTTTTTTTGATACCTTTATTTGGGGGGATGGGGGGGGGGGGGGTCGGGGTGGGTTATGATTTAGATGATTTAAAACAAGAGGCCCATGGGCCACATCGCTCACCTGAGGAACAATAGGTATGATAAAATCAACTTAATGGAGTCATAATAAAAACTATATGGACAATGTAGTATAATACGTGTAGATCCTGTATAAATAAATATCAATTTTTTCCACTGGATATTCTTATGTTTATTATCATTAGTCCCTTTTCTAACAGGATGATTTTATAGTAATATCACATGTTGAGCATTTCCTCTCAAAAAGATCCTAAACAATTGTTTATAAATGGGATATAAACCTACATCAAACTCTGAACCCCTTGTGAGACCCAATTGTCCAGTAATCATCCAGAAGCCAAAATCTAAACAATATTAAATAATCACCTGGCTGATTAGTTTCTGAGAAGAAGATTTTTAAAGATTTACTCTTAATATTCCTATTTAAAAATTCCACCCCCATTGTGGCCCCACTCTACCCCCCAGGAATCATGATTTTTACAGCTTTGAATCTACACTACCTGAGGATACTTCCAAACAAGTTTCAGCTTTCCTAGCTTATTAGTTTCTGAGAAGACGATTTTTAAAGATTTACTCTATATATTCTTATGTAGAGATTCAATCCCCAATTGTGGCTCCACTCTACCCCTGGGGGAAATGATTTTCAGAACTTTAAATAAACACTACCTGAGAATGCTTCCACACAAGTTTCAGCTTTCCTGGCTAATTAGTTTCTGAGAAGAAGATTTTTAAAGATTTACTCTATATATATTACTATGTAAAAAGTTGACCCCCCCATTTTGGCCCCACCCTACCCCAGGGGGTCATGATTTTCACAACTCTGAATCTACACTACCTTAGGATGCTTCCACACAAGTTTCAGCTTTCCTGGCCAAATGGTTCTTGAGAAGAAGATTTTTAAAGATTTACTCTATATATTCCTATGTTAAAAATCAACCCTCCGTTGTAGCCCCACCCTACCCCCGGGGGTCATGATTTTCACAACTTTAAATCTACACTACCTGAGGATGCTTCCACATAAGTTTCAGCTTTTCTGGCCAAATGGTTCTTGAGAAGAAGATTTTTAAAGATTTACTCTATATATTCCTTTGTAAAAAGTCGACCCCCCCATTTTGGCCCCACCCTACCCCAGGGGGTCATGATTTTCAAAACTTTGAATCTACACTACCTGAGGATGCTTCCACATAAGTTTCAGCTTTCCTGGCCAAATGATTCTTGAGAAGAAGATTTTTAAAGATTAACTCTATATATTCCTATGTAAAAAGTCATACCCCCCATTTTGGTCCCACCCTACCCCAGGGGGTCATGATTTTCACAACTTTGAATCTTCACTACCTGAGGATGCTTCCACATAAGTTTCTGCTTTTCCGGCCAAATGGTTCTTGAGAAGAAGATTTTTAAAGATTAACTCTATATATTCCTATGTAAAAAGTTGACCCCCCCCCATTTTGGCCCGATCCTACCCCAGGGGGTCATGATTTTCACAACTTCGAATCTACACTACCTGAAGATGCTTCCACACAAGTTTCTGCTTTTCCGGCCAAATGGTTCTTGAGAAGAAGATTTTTAAAGATTTACTCTATATATTCCTATGTAAAAAGTCAACCCCCATTGTGGCCCCACCCTACCCCCGGGGATCATGATTTTCACAACTTTGAATCAACACTACCTGAGGATGCTTTCAGATAAGTTTCAGCTTTCCTGGCCTAACGGCTTTTGAGAAGAAGATTTTTAAAGATTTACTCTATATATTCCTATGTAAAAAGTCATACCCCCCATTTTGGTCCCACCCTACCCCAGGGGGTCATGATTTTCACAACTTTGAATCTTCACTACCTGAGGATGCTTCCACATAAGTTTCTGCTTTTCTGGCCAAATGGTTTTTTAGAAGAAGATTTTTAAAGATTTACTCTATATTTCCTATGTAAAAAGTCAACCCCCTTCCATTGTGGCCCAACCCTACCCCCGGGGGTCATGATTTTCAAAACTTTGAATCTACACTACCTGAGGATGCTTCCACATAAGTTTCAGCTTTCCTGGCCAAATGATTCTTGAGAAGAAGATTTTTAAAGATTAACTCTATATATTACTATGTAAAAAGTTGACCCCCCCATTTTGGCCCCACCCTACCCCAGGGGGTCATGATTTTCACAACTCTGAATCTACACTACCTTAGGATGCTTCCACACAAGTTTCAGCTTTCCTGGCCAAATGGTTCTTGAGAAGAAGATTTTTAAAGATTTACTCTATATATTCCTATGTTAAAAATCAACCCTCCGTTGTAGCCCCACCCTACCCCCGGGGGTCATGATTTTCACAACTTTAAATCTACACTACCTGAGGATGCTTCCACATAAGTTTCAGCTTTTCTGGCCAAATGGTTCTTGAGAAGAAGATTTTTAAAGATTTACTCTATATATTCCTTTGTAAAAAGTCGACCCCCCCATTTTGGCCCCACCCTACCCCAGGGGGTCATGATTTTCAAAACTTTGAATCTACACTACCTGAGGATGCTTCCACATAAGTTTCAGCTTTCCTGGCCAAATGATTCTTGAGAAGAAGATTTTTAAAGATTAACTCTATATATTCCTATGTAAAAAATTGACCCCCCACCATTTTGGCCCGATCCTACCCCAGGGGGTCATGATTTTCACAACTTCGAATCTACACTACCTGAAGATGCTTCCACACAAGTTTCTGCTTTTCCGGCCAAATGGTTCTTGAGAAGAAGATTTTTAAAGATTTACTCTATATATTCCTATGTAAAAAGTCAACCCCCCATTGTGGCCCCACCCTACCCCCGGGGATCATGATTTTCACAACTTTGAATCAACACTACCTGAGGATTCTTTCAGATAAGTTTCAGCTTTCCTGGCCTAACGGTTTTTGAGAAGAAGATTTTTAAAGATTTACTCTATATATTCCTATGTAAAAAGTCATACCCCCCATTTTGGTCCCACCCTACCCCAGGGGGTCATGATTTTCACAACTTTGAATCTTCACTACCTGAGGATGCTTCCACATAAGTTTCTGCTTTTCTGGCCAAATGGTTTTTTAGAAGAAGATTTTTAAAGATTTACTCTATATTTCCTATGTAATAAGTCAACCCCCTTTACATTGTGGCCCCACCCTACCCCCGGGGGTCATGATTTTCAAAACTTTGAATCTACACTACCTGAGGATGCTTCCACATAAGTTTCAGCTTTCCTGGCCAAATGATTCTTGAGAAGAAGATTTTTAAAGATTAACTCTATATATTCCTATGTAAAAAGTTGACCCCCCCCCATTTTGGCCCCACCCTACCCCAGGGGGTCATGATTTTCACAACTTCGAATCCACACTACCCGAAGATGCTTCCACACAAGTTTCAGCTTTTCCGGCCAAATGGTTCTTGAGAAGAAGATTTTTAAAGATTAACTCTATATATTCCTATGTAAAAAGTCAACCCCCCATTGTGGCCCCACCCTACCCCCGGGGATCATGATTTTCACAACTTTGAATCAACACTACCTGAGGATTCTTTCAGATAAGTTTCAGCTTTCCTGGCCTAACGGTTTTTGAGAAGAAGATTTTTAAAGATTTACTCTATATATTCCTATGTAAAAAGTCATACCCCCCATTTTGGTCCCACCCTACCCCAGGGGGTCATGATTTTCACAACTTTGAATCTTCACTACCTGAGGATGCTTCCACATAAGTTTCTGCTTTTCTGGCCAAATGGTTTTTTAGAAGAAGATTTTTAAAGATTAACTCTATATATTCCTATGTAAAAAGTCGACCCCCCATTATGGCCCCATCCTACCCCCGGGGGTCATGATTTTCACAACTTTAAATCTACACTACCTGAGGATGCTTCCACATAAGTTTCAGCTTTCCTGGCCGAATGATTCTTGAGAAGAAGATTTTTGAAAATTTGTTGAAATTTTCCATTAATTCCTAATTATCTCCCCTTGTAAGAGGGCTTGGTCCTTAATTTTCACAACTTTGAATCCCCTTAGGCTAAGAATGCTATGTGCCAAGTTTGGTTGAAATTGGCCCAGTGGTTCTTGAGAAGATGTTGAAAATGTGAAAAGTTTACAGACAGACGGACAGACAGACGACAGACAAAATGTGATCAGAATAGCTCACTTGAGCTTTCAGCTCAGGTGAGCTAATAAAAAAGACAGCACAAAAAGAAAATTAGGGGAAATTATAGAAAAAATATATAAACCCGTTCGTAAAAAAAGAACTTTTTTGCAATGTTCCGTTAGAAATCATGAATTAAATAATGACTCTCAGTTACTTAGATACTATACTTGGTTTATTGTACAAACATTGAAATACTGAACAATATACCAGTACATACACATAGTATTTACTGAAAAAATACACTTCTTTCTTATAAAGAAAGTCAAGCATCAATCAACATGCATGAGGTCAACACAGCCTCGGTTTGGCGGACTTGGTCAGTCTAAGTCGTTCAGTTTTCTCTAAATTATGCTTTTCCTCTACTTCTTTCTCCTCTAGTCTGTGTAGCACACGATTTCCCTGCTTCCGTATTTGCCCGCGCAACAGAATGTTTTCCCGACACACGCGGTTCAGGTAATCTTTGTTTGTCATGTTCTCTTTATACATTTCATCGTAGTTTTTTCCTCTGTACCTGAAAATCCGATTCAAAATGATAAGATTACCATACACATAACAAGCCGTTTTACTATTTTTATCTGGGATATATAAAATTTCTATAGAGAAACGAATATATTTGACGCAGAAACAAACAAAGAAATGTATACCGTTTGGTATAGGAAAACGGTAGCTACACTCGTTAGCTGTCAGATGGAAAGTAATAATAACAAAAGTGTATAAGACAAAAATTAACAACGTGTTCGAAAAGGTTTCTTGTTAAAATTTAAAATCGCTGTATACACATCCAGCCCTCACCCCTCTAACTCCTGAATGAGCTTCACGTTCTCGTTGTTTGCCTTATGAAGCTGGTTCTGCAGTGACTTGATTTCTTTCTCCTTTTCCTCCAGAAGCTTCTTTAGATACACTGCCTGTAGATTGGTAGCAGCCGAGTGCTGCTTATCACTAGGGTTGGCTTTTGTTTTCTCAAACGCAAAATCCTTGCATCTGTCAAATATATGATGGTTGATAACAATTACTCTAGTTCTTTATCTATGGTAAAAATATACATACATGTACATGTATATTAACAAATACATTCCAGTGGCGTCGGAAGCAAATTGAAAGTGGGAGGGGGGGGGCTAGACTTGTCAGAAATCTTGACAAGCAAAATAAAGGGGGATTATGTCTAACTTTGCAAAAAAGTGGGGGGGGGGGTAGCTTACCCCCCCCCCCCCCCCGGTTCCGACGCTTATGTATCCTATTTGGATACCGGTACATATTTCCTTATAACGTTCAGTTGCTATAAAACAGCAACAAAACCTTGAGTGGCCTGTTTACCGTTCGTTCACGGGCTTCAGCGATCTTGGACACGTCCAGATTGTTTCACTTGTAGTCTTGAATGGTTTGGATATCACCGGTTTATCCAGAATTGCAGCCTAAAACAGAGAATTCATATAAACCCTATCGTATTAATTTTTAAAGGAAATTAAAAGATTGATGACCTTAAATATTATCGACTACATTTGATTTAGACAAAATTTTGATTGGTCATTGCATGGGTAACATTGGTAAAACAAATACCTCAACACTTTCGGCGTCTTCAGAAATATTTTCTCCAGCGGAGGTATTCATTGATGATCTCTGTAATTAAATTATTATTCAATAAGTTTATTGTAAAGGTATGTTTCCTATATGACTGTCTTTCACTTTAGTTTGAAACTCACCAATAACTTTGTTGCCTTCACCAAACTATCAACGTCTATGCTTCTCCTGGAGGCTGGTTTCATTCCCAGAAACTGTGAGTAAATAAGAATATCAGGACATTGAACAAATTATAATTAATACATGCAATGCATTTTTTCTTTAACAATCACTACATTCGCAGCCCGTATGAACCACCAAAGAAAACATTTCACTGTTTCTAATGAAGTGAGTGAAAGTTCGTATATTCTTGATCCGCATGTTACATAGAGAGAAGAGCTCATTTTTCCTTAATTAAATGAAAGTCACTACAATGATTTGAGTCTGGTGTCAGTCCTTGTATTTTCTATCTAGCAATCAGTCCACATGGAATTTCTTATTCTCTATATACTATAAATAAATGGGGTATGAAAAAGAGCTGTGCTGAAAGAGACGTCCGTACAGCCCAGTATATAGATTACGTTTAATTTCAGAATGAAAATCTCCAATAGTTACCGATACTGGCAAATTTTTAATATTCTATATATGTACAAGTAGTACGTATAAAATGCACAAGTACTTACGAACACCGCGCCCTTTGCCTTTGCCCAGCGGGAGGGTAAGGCTTGTTGAGGTTTGACTGGTCCTAGCCAACTCCTCTTTTGGCGATCAAACGTACATTTGTGTAGAGGCTGTAAAATGCATTGGTCAGAAATATTGATTCGACAGTTGATTTGTTCTCATTTTGAGTAAGCAAGGACTCTCTGCCCTGTGTGTAGATTCAATAGGTTAGAAAGTGACAGAATAAAGATATTGTAGATTTATTATCAGCTGCAGTTAAATCGAAGTTCTGGGCTTATCTTTCCTTTTCAAATGTGGCTAGATTGTTAATCCCTCTGTTATCAACAAGTGTCTTCAATTTGTTTGTTGAATAAAATATTTTTATAGCAAGGTAAAGAAGGAAGTCAATGAATAATACAATTGTTCTATAGTTGAATACATTTACACACTGCAACGTATACATTTCATGCGCGGATCCAGAAAATTTCCCCGGGGGGAAGGGGAGGGGTCCGAGGGATAATAATTGTGTTTGCCGGAAGGGGGGGGGGTCCAAGGCCTATGTTTTCGGTACCCCCCCCCCCCTCTAAATTCGCGCATGTATTTGGGGGTCGTTACGTATACGTACGTTAGGTATACATGTAAGTATTAAATTGATTTGTGAAGGCAAGTCTATTAGGAAAAGTAAATAAATGACGATGTATATTGGTCTTTAATTAAAAAAATATGTACTAGTATTTATATGTGTCATCTCATGAGTTCGACGTTTTTAATTTAATAATTTTTTATTAAAAAGAAGGATTAGTATTCCCCCTGCCAGTATTCCGGAGAAAAGTATTACTATGAGGGTATTTACTCTAAATACCCCCCCCCCCCTCCGCCTCAATCCAGAACCGTGACTCCTCTTTGATACTTACAACTTTTTTGTTCAGTTCATACATGATCTCCTTTTTAGTCTTGGTAGACTTCGGTCTGCTGAGGGAGAAGACAGACGGTCGTTTCGTCATTTTTTCCATCGTGACAGTCGAGAGGGACGGTCTGCAATTGGAAATTCAATTTTGATCAACCAATCATGATCAACCATTGAGAGAGAGAGAGAGAGAGAGAGAGAGAGAGAGAGAGAGAGAGAATACATGATAATGATGATAATGACTTAAGCTTGATTTAATTCATATGCACTTGGCGTGAAGAAACGGTCATATATTATAAGTTGATATACACTATATTTCATTTTCCATACTATACATGGTCTGCTGATAAAGTAAGAAAAGTCATCTACCTATGAAATGTGATTTCTATGGTTTAACTTTAATAAGAATTTATAAAGACAGTACTAGTACTTAATCTTACTTGCGAAAGAAACTGACCGAAAGCCAGATCCAAATTGTCTTAACTAAGATACATTCTCCACATTGTAGAAGTCATTTCAGCAGTCGGTCTCCAATCAATATGCTGCTGAAGCTTTTACTTATGATATGTATTACTAAACGTTAAGTGTGTGTAGCCCCTAATCAATAATTAAAAGAAAATTTAATTAAGCAATTCCTCGTCACAGAATGTAATAATGACGTCTAAGAAAGGAAATCGTTATTTCTAATGTCAATAATTTATTGTGCTAAGTTAAATACCGTTCTTTTGAATTTGTGTTAAAGTTCGCCCCGTCGGCTCTAGACAACTTTATGATAGAAAAAAAAGAAGAAAAGATGCGACTTGTCATTTAAAGCCAATACATTTTGAGGGAATTGAATCCAGAATCAATTTTTCTGTCTATTCGCCAACGTATTTGATATTCAATTTCAATAAAAAGGGTTAATATGTTTGTCATAGGAAACTTTGGTTATTATTAAATTACCTATTACCATAATTTTATTCCATACGGTATTCATTTTTGGAATCATTGTCCATGCATTTGGCACATTGCCAAGCATTTTTTGTGTGTGTAATCTCTCATTTTCCTTATTCGCGATATATACTTTTACATACGTTTGACGAAAGTCAACGCGATTCAAAAAAGAAAAGAAAAATATAGCCAGTCAGATTTTCAAATGTACACCACTTGTTAAAAGAATCCTTTTCATTGTAACCCTGGTCAAGTTTGTTGAATGTACTTGATTTTTGTGAACCTTTAATCGTAAGCATATTTTCTTCTTTTGAAATAGATGTAAAATATATTTAAATATAATTATTTGAAAGTTTACCCTCAAGTTCTGATATAGGCCTTTGTCAAATATTAGTTGTTGTTTGAGGAGGTAAAAAACCCGGCGAGTTTAGTTATACCATGTATACGACAGAAAAATATTTATTGAGTATCCCCCCCCCCCCCAAAAAAAAAACCAGCGCTCCGGAATCATACATGATAGCATTTTATAGCAATTATTATTTATTACCGCCATCCGCACGTTTGGGTATTTTAAAGGTAAGTTTGTTGGGTTTTTGTTGTTGTTTTTTTTTTGCACCATAGTTATTTATGACATGCATTCATGATTAACATGATTAATACAATATTATAATAACAACATTGTATGTGATGTGTATAGACTAAAATTAACAGGTAGGCTATATATAAAAGTTTAATCGTTCAATTTGATTTGAGTATTGCTCAGTCTTTTGTTGTAAATGTTATTTTAAAAAAAATTACTTTTATTTATTTATGTATGTTCATTTTTTTATCCTGACTATAAAATGTTTTATTTAAATGGTAAGAGTTATCTCCACGTGTCTCGACTCTCTAGTGTTGAAAGCAGACTTCCTCCCATCCACGTCGTGGAAGTAAACAGAGCTGTCAAGTTGTTGTTTTCTGTTAATTCTCCAGATTTTTCGAAAAAGTGAAGTAACTGTGAAGAAGTATATAATCCGAAATGGCATCTATCGAAGATTTACAGAAAAAGATTAAAGAACTCGAACAGGAGTTGAAAGAAGAGCGGAGTAAAGGAGGGGCAATTCGAAAAAAAATTTCCCAGATGAGCTCTGAAGTGGTTGATTCTAATCCCTACAGGTATATAAAATGATATTTTGTAAGTATTTTATGTGCATACATATTTCCAGTTTCAATTCATTCAGACAGAGTTTATTGAACATTTGATTTGAACCTTTGTATTCGTACCATATGGGCAATTCATCTGAATTGTATTTTGTCCATATGGCATTATGATATATAATGTGTTAGAAGTTTACTGTTATCTTATCAAACTAAGGAAAACAATTTTCACATAATTCATAATGATAGTATGGTTTATATTTCAGTCGCTTGATGGCATTGAAACGTATGGGGATTGTGGATAATTATGAGGTACTATAAACATTATAAATCACATGTATTCATGTACATTTATTTTAGATATTTCCAAAATGAACATGTAGTTGGAATTTGATATTTAAAAAAAAAAACAAAACTTTATAATGAAAAAAGGTGGTTATAAAACTCAACTTTGTTTTCCAGAAAATCCGTGACTACACTGTAGCAGTAGTTGGAGTGGGTGGGGTCGGAAGTGTGACAGCTGAGATGTTGACGAGATGTGGAATAGGAAAGGTATTTTCGAAACCGATAAAGATCTTAATTATAAGATCTTCAAAAAGCTATATGTTTATCTTCCTTTAATTATTTAATTGGATTGATTTTAAAAGTAAGTGAGGTTCCATATTTTCAGTTTTAAAGTTTATTTATGACTAAAATGTCTTGTTACATGTAGCTCAATGTAATCAAGTGCATATATATACATATATCATACTTAACGAAACATGTAAAACTGTTAAAAAATTAAATTTTAGCTGTTGCTGTTTGATTATGATAAAGTGGAGTTGGCAAATATGAACAGACTTTTTTTTCAACCGCATCAGTCGGGCATGAGCAAGGTAGAAGCTGCTGAGAGAACCCTAAAGTAAGTCAATCATAATGAACAGGTTTTTGTCTTTAGACAATTTATGCTGTAGACTTTCATTTTGTCAAACAAACATGATTATGCAAATCCTTAAAGGAATGTAAATGATGAGATTTACTTTTTTTTTCAGAGATATAAATCCTGATGTAGAATTTGAAGTTTACAACTACAACATTACCACTGTAGACAACTTTGATCATTTCATGGACAGAATCAAGTAAGAGATGAACAGTAACTATATGCCAACAATAATTTTTTCATTATTTTCTTGTTCAACTTTTATTAGAAATAGACAGCAAGTGTATGCCAACAATAATTTTTAAAATTATTTTCTTGTATGACTTAAGTTTTGCTCAGTACACATTAGTTCGATGATATATTATGAGACAAATGATGACATTTCCCCTGTTAATTAATCGCCCGCCTTTCCCACTTACTGGTACATGTACTAACTTATCCAACCATCAGTCAAAGGAATTATATTGACTCAAATTGATTCTGTCTATACAACTGCTTTTCAAAAGGGTTACAGGGTATTTCATTATTTCTGAATCAAATGGTATCCAATGTTTATGATTCAATTTTTTATTTAAAAATGGGGTCAAATTCTGTTGAAGCCCAATTTCATCTTTGAAAAAAAAGCTTTATTAGGACTAAACCTGGAAGGATAAAAAAAATCTGATAAAAGTACATATACAACACATATTTGAAAACCCACAATTTGTCTCGTGTTCATTTTTAGGAAAGGTGGATTAACAAAAGACACACCGGTTGATTTGGTCCTGAGTTGTGTAGATAATTTTGAAGCAAGAATGGCAATAAATACTGTAAGTAGTGATTGTGTTTATATATATACATGTATAATTATGTAGTAAAAGCTGCATTATGTTTAGAAAAGGCATACTTTTGACAATAGGCTTTTGTAAAATGTTTTGTACTCATGACTTTTTTAAAATTTTAATTTGATCAAAGCTGTACTTCAGAGTTTGATTAGCTTTTTATGACATGATATCATGCAAACCGGTATTTGTACACATGTAAAAGCATCTTCTCAAGCCAACGGTTTCTGATCAAGTCTTTCCAGGTAGAGTTTTGATTGGAAACCCTTGGCTTGGTATTATGGTAGAGCATTGAATTCTGATTCTTGTGATTTGCAGGCTTGTAATGAGATTGGACAGACTTGGATAGAATCAGGGGTCAGTGAAAATGCTGTCTCTGGACACATACAGTTTATCATTCCAGGAGAAACTTCTTGTTTCGCAGTAAGCATATTACATTTGCTTCTATAGTACCATTGATTGATTTAGAAAAAAAGGTCATTTGAAGTAAATTAAGTACATTTTGAAATGCCATTCACAAATTTAAGAAAATGGAAATGGCTGTTATATACTTAGCATGTGTGTTCTATTCTACAATTTGATTTTTAAATTTCAGTGTGCACCACCACTAGTCGTAGCTACAAACACAGATGAGAAAACCCTGAAGAGAGAAGGAGTGTGTGCGGCTAGTCTGCCTACAACCATGGCCATTGTAGCTGGCTTCCTTGTTCAAAATACCCTGAAGTAAGGAGTTTCTATGTTCTTATGTAATACTTTTTATGGTCTGTTGGTATATGTAGTGTGACATATCAACAGGAAAATAACATGCAATCAGGGTCTGGCTGACCAGAAACCTGCATTCACATATTGTATTAATTTACATATTTACAGAAATTTACAATTAATGATAGGAGTAATTATGAAACGTGTCCTTGATAACTCTAGAGGCATATAGACATTTACTTACATGTTGGCTATCATCATCCCTTTAAAATATTTGATGAATCATTTAATAGGCATTTACCGGTAATAGATATGAAACATATTCTTTACCACTTATTATGTATATTTGATTCACCCTGGTAAGTATTTTAGGTTTTTCAAGTATCTTAGTATTAAATTTTTGATTGAAATTTGCATTTATTGGCATATTGAATTTTGTTAAGGTATCTTCTTAAGTTTGGGGATGTGACATACTACCTGGGGTACAACGCTCTTCAGGACTTCTTCCCTACGATGGCCATGAAACCCAATCCCCAGTGTGACGACAACCATTGTCAGCGACAACAGAAACTATTCCAGGTAATGAATTAGCTTCAACAGCGATAACTCAATAATTTGATGGAAACAATTGCAAGCATTGTTGAACCCTGCAATATGAAATCACAGGACATCCTTTGAGGGGGGATCAAAATCTGTTATACCTAAACAAAACAAGAATGGACTTTGTCAAAATTTACAATGTCTGTAGATTGTGATATTTTTAAAATGTTATTGTAAACTATATTCAAATCGTATAGAACAGTAATTTTTTTGTTGAAGGAAAGGGAGGCATTGAAGCCAAAAGAAGTAGTGAAAGAAAAAGTTGAAGAGGCTATAGTTCATGAAGATGAATGGGGTAAATGAAAACAATTGATTAAAAGAAAGCAATATGATTTTTATAAAATTCTGAACTGTTGAACTTCCCTTGAAAATACACTGACAAGTTCAATTCACCAATTTGGATGTAAAAGTTTTGAAAAACAATTAACTAATATTTTAGTTAAACATATTTTCACTTCTATCTATTGAGACATACCGGTACATGTAAAAGTACTTTTACATAACAGAATTGAATTCCTGCATTTCAACTTTACTAGGATCATAACAATGCACTTGCCTCTGCTGTTTACAGGTATAGAACTTGTGTCAGAGACCACAGAAGAGGAGCTCCAGCAAGCCCAAGGGGACATGCCCACCCTAACCCAGGGGGTTACTGTAGCTTACACAAAACCTGCTGCCACCAAGGTACATTTAGAGAGAGAGAGAGAGAGAGAGAGAGAGCGAGAGCGAGCGCCATACAGTACTATTTTATTCATGATAAAATTTCCACCAGGTATAAGATACTGAGGTTTCTGTTATTTTATTTTTATAGGATGATAATTCAGCTGTAGTTGAGGACTCTGGTGAGAGCTTGGAAGAACTCATGAAAAAGATGCAGAGTATATGAAGCATGCCTAGTCATATGATAACACTTTTCTACATGTCTTGCTGGACAAGAACTGGAACATCTATTGTGAACTGTGTGGCCATTACAGTCTAGACGAGCTCATGTTCCTTTGGACACTCGTTCAGTTTAGGCATTACATACCGTATACTGTTATGTGACTGTAAAAGGTTGTGCAGACAGATCTGATGCAATATTTTTCTTGGTGCATGATTGGAAGTACAGTATTTATTTATATGCTTGTACATGTATTTGTCTTTTTCGGAGTAAGATACAATAGAAATATTGCTTGCAAAGTGATCCCATTTGGTTGTTAGCGATTATGAATTAAAATTACATGTTCATGAATAAACTGTCTATTTAAACAATGTACTAAATGTATATGTATATAGATATACATGTAAATTTGTCAGCTTTTGCAATTAAATTGAAATAACATCTTGGGTGTTTTGAAATAATTGTTCATTGTTAACCCAATTTCCCAGGCAGAATTCCATTGTTCATTTCACCTGAATATATATAAGTTGATATAAGTTATTATTCTAGGCCAATGAACTTTCAAGTTTCTATCCAGCAACATGGGATCTAATAAGCTCCCAATCCATTTGTTGAATATAGTTTCACTCTATAAACGTCTACAATGTAATCTACATGTATACATACTTGCCAACCTCCAACATGTGAAAATCTGGTCATGACCAGATTTGGAAAGTAAAAAATCTGGTCATAGCGCGTAACGACATTCACGACATATTTACCATGCATTTCAAAGGTATATACAATAGAAATATGTGTTAAAACGTATGTGTAATATTTTATTGCAAAGAAGCATTAATTGTAACTATCAATTGCTGATTTTGAATTTTGTAAAGTGATCTGACACAAAAAATGGTAGGTTGTGTTCAGCTAAAAATAAAATGCAAAAAGAGTTTCTGCTACATTAACCTTGCTTTTGAACTCTGTAAACGATGGCATGAAAGTTGTGACTTGGAAGACTTTTGTGTATTAAAAAGCATTTTTTACATGACTTAGCGGTTTTGAATGTTTAGTCAGATTATTTTGGGCACAAGATCCAATAATTAAATGTGCGTTACATAGAACACAAAAGGCCTCGTTTTGTACTCGATTACTTTGTTTTATCCATGGGAATTCATTTTCCCAGATATGTTGATAGGTACAAAAATATCGTTTTCTTTTTGTTGGTTTTGATTCCGCTGGCCCCGATGAAGACCTTTTCTTATTGGAAGCCATCACACTTAATGATTTAAACCCTCGGTTTGTCAAAACAACTCACAATAATAATTAACACTTATCTGTTATAGCCATCGGCATTGTTTACGTAAATCCAAGCTCAGCTTGGGTTCTGATAACTGGAAATCAAACGCGCAACGTAATTTACGAACCAAATCCGGAAATCGGGAGATTTTCGGGTTGTTCGACAAATATCGGGTGAAAAGCATGACCCGCCGGGTCATAAAAAATAATCGGGTGAAGGGTCGAAAAATCGGGTGTGACCCGATGAAATCGGGTCAGTTGGCAAGTATGCATGTATATACGAATTACTGGTACATATGAAAACAAAGTGTATTGTTTCTTTAAAACATTTTTATTCAAAATAATAAACTGCTGAAAATTCACAGTGACATGAATTTATTTAGATTAAAAACTACTCGTAAACCTCTATAAAACAGAATATGTACATCCATTTTTTAATGACATTTGTAAAATATGTGACATTTTGTGTGTTAATCCACACGGTGATTATGAAATATGCCCAACATGTGAAAGAGACATGACAACTGAGATATGGTTACATGTAAGCACTCGATGATTATTCCACACAATCTGGGGTTTGTTGAACATTCCACAGATTTATACGTACAATGCCATTTACATACACATCTCATTTTATGAATTTCTAGTTTACAAATCAATATTCAAACAGAACACCTGCATTCAATACCATTAATACAACATGCATGAATATTCCTTTTAAAAAACACATTTATTACATTATTTGATTCCTAGAGTAAAAAAAATCATACATAAAATGTACTTAAATCGAAATTCAACAAAATAATCATATCATTATTAACAATATGCAAATGTTTAGTTTAAAAAAAAATTGTCTGCCATATTTTTATAGAAAAAGCAGTCACACATCCATATAAAACTTGCTGCCTTTAAATGATATCCACTTACTTTATCATAGTCACATTCCCACAACTAGTGTTTACATACCTGTATAAATTCTAGAAACTTTAAAACTTTCTTTCAAAATTCAATGTACATATGTAGTTCTACCAGTTATATCTTCCTGAAGTCTGAACAATGTCAAAATACATTCAGTGTATATATGATGAGCCACAATCATCTACTCCACAAAAGTTTGGTACTTCCTCTAAATAAGCACATGTTTTAACAATTGTCAAAATAATTACAGATTAAACTCATTTGATTTTTTTAGCAAATCTAGCACTCTCCTCGTGTAAGTTATCCACTTTCTATATGTGTTACAACACACAAATTTGCTGTTCCCACATTGGTTTATGAGCTGTACTGGATACCGATAAGTAGTCTCTCATTTATGTGCAACATCTGTCCATAATCTCTCAAAGGATTTTTTTATGGGGGGGGGGGGGGGGGGATTGTTTTATTCTGATTTATCAGTCAAGCCTGTGGTGGTTTCAGATGTCTGGTGAGCCTGTTTTACTGTACACACTGCCAAATTTGCCCATGTACTTCTTGACGTAATCTTTGGCCTTGGACTTGACATTTTCATTGACCTCCAGGTCCTCGACATGTCGACAGTGTTTCAGTTCTTTGGCCATTACATGGTGTGTTAACTGCAACAATCAACATACAAGTATAAAAAAAAAAAAATGAAAATTACATTAAACTAGAACAAAAGAAATTTACAATTTCACATGCATGTATTTTATATTGACTACAATTACTAAATCTCCAAGTTACTTGACACTTGCATTATAAAATACTAATAGTCTGAAGATATCAGTCTAAAGTAACAGTCATCACTGACATAATGTGTAAAGCTATAAAGGTACAGTATATACTGTCATCACAGTAGGATAATGTGTGCCTTCTAAGCTCACCTTCCTAGCCAGGTGTTTGAAGTCCTCGGTGGAGGTGATCCTCCCCATCTTACAGTCGGGCTTCCTGAACGGATTCAGACACACCACGATGTAGGAAGACATGGTTTTCCTGAATGTGTCCTTGATCTTCTTGGCCATCTCACTGGAGGTATCTGCTGCTGCTGTTGTTGTCTTCTTACTTTTCCCCTACAAAGAAATCAAAGGTTTACTGTTAATGATGATAAAAAAAAATCTGTGTAATTAAACTGGATTATACAACTAAAGAAGAGAAAGATTTAAAATAATGGCTACAGCAAACTTTTTTTTTTCAAAATCCATTATCAATACATTGTATTGTACTAAATATAAAATGTTTTACTGCGTGTATTATATCATAAATTCAACTAAGAGATGTCACAGTCAGTCAGTTGACAAAAGGCCCAATGGTGTCTCCTTACCTTCACAATTTCCTCATACAGAGGAGATTCCAGATCCATTGCATCATCAGGTGCCACTCCATCCCAGGTTGGTGGGTCCCACTGAGTTTGTCTAAAAATAGGTAAAACAAAAACTTCTTTATTTCATTCTGTATATGTAACATTCTAACATGCAGTTTTGCAAAAATAATTGCATGTTCTATTACTGGCACTGTATATACACTACAAACCTTAACAAATTAGCAGTAAGAGGTTATACAGGTGTTAATGTGTTTACAAAATAAACATCCATGTAACTGTAATTTTAGTCCAATGAATAAGCACATTATCTTCAGATACGAAAAAGCTCTGTATTATTATGTAGAAATAAAGACTACAAACAAAGCTGGTTCAAAACACAACAAACCTTTTGCCCTTGTGGTACCTGTGATTGGACAATGTAAGGTATACATACAATGTGAGGGATCAGATGAAACAAACTCCATACTGTACGTGTATCAGTGTATCAACTGTTCTCAAGAACAAGCGAAAACCTGTTCAGTGCTTGCATAAAAAGACTGAAGCTAAAACTCATCATTAAACATACAAACCTTGTGACAGTGTGGTAGTAGTAAGCCTTTCCCTCTGAGTCCTTGGCAGATTTCCAGTTGGGTGGTAGCTTCTCTACTTTTGGTTTTGGGGGCGATGGTGGGGGAGGGGGTTCATCATCATCCCCGGTGGAAGTGGTTGCTATGGCAACAGGAGGAACAACTGCTAGCTGTGTTTGAGTTCCATATGGACCAATCTGTAAAACAGAAATGTTTAGAAAGGATGCAAAAAAAATTTCTACAACAGTAATTGCAACATTTTAAAAGTGAAAACAATTTGAACATCTGCAGATTTATTTTAATAGTTTATTGTAATAGTTCTGGACTACATCATTCTGAAACTCTTCAAAAACACCACCCAAATAATAGATAATGCCACACAAGCTAATATGGTAAAAAAATATGCAGCTTTAGTTAGCAGAGTTTATATACTTTCTATGTACTTTTTTATATGAAGTATTGCTGAAACTTGTATGAATATAATATTGATAAGTAAAAAGTGCAAAAAAAAGAAATGAAAGCTTCTGAAGATCTACAGTAAAGCAACAACACAACACAGTCTTACTGTAGGGCTTGTGCTTTCCATCTTGTAAACAGAAAGAGTAAAATATTACATGTAGCCAGAATACACACATTTTGCCAGTGGCATCATGTATATCTTTTTATTTTCTTATATATACATGCATGCATATATACATACTTATAAGACAATGCCACAATCAAGAAATTTTAGAATATAACCAGAGAGAGAGAGAGAGAGAGAGAGAGAGAGAGAGAGAGGGAGATGAGTGGCTATCTAACCTGTTGAAGGTACACTTGCTGACCAGGTATCTGAGCTACCTGGGTGTGAGTGCCCGAGACCTCCACAGACTGAGCCAGGAGCTGCTGCTGGGAGACCCCTGAGTAGACCAGGTGTTGGTCCACCTGGTGAACAGACACTAACTGTCCCTCAGCATTCACGTACTGCTGCTGGACCTGAAGTGTAAACATCAGATCAAATGAAGTTAAACTCGGTAGAGGGATGTCACTATTGAATTCATACAAGACAAAAGTAAATGTAAAAAAGATCAAACTTCTATGTCTTACCATGTTTACTTGTCTCATAAAACCAAAACGGTTGCTATGAATGAATCTGAATATTGACCTTGAAATACTTGAGAAGAGATAGTGATTTGTACAGGGTGGACACGTACCTGTTGCTGGGGCCAGACTTGCTGTATGGGCTGTCCATCCTCAGTATACATGACCTCGGGCTGCTGCTGGTGCTGGTACATGGCCTGTAACTGCTCCACCGTGATCGGGATTCCTGTGTTAGGGTCAATATACTGCTCTACCACCTCTGTAATGTGGAAAAAAAACCTCATGACCACAATATAAAAATAAACCATACTTTACAGGAGATAGGTGTTAGGACACACCAGACACATGTTAAAAATGTGTTAAACCCAAGACAACTGTACAGTCTTTCACAAGTTCCTTCTAAAAAAAAAAATCTACATTTGGTAAAATGTAATTATGAGTTAAGATTAATCATGAGAGCTGTACTGTCTTACCCTGTGAGTTGTAGCCCTGCACCATCTGGTACTGGACCTCTATGGGCTGGGACTGTAAGATCTGTAACTGCTGGTCTGGAGGCAGGCCGTACAAAGGGTGGTTGGGGGTACGGTTGAAGTACAGGATGTTACTTGGATCACTGTAAAACTGGTTCACGAATGCCTCCTGCTGCTGCCTCTCACGAATAGCCATCTCATCTCGAGCCTTAACCCGTGCCTCAAACATCTTGCGGTGCTCTGCTTTACTGATTTTGGGTGGCGTTGGCAAAAGTACTTTTCTAAAAATGATTTAAAACAAATCCCAAGGTTTTCCTACCTCAACTTAAAATTTTACTTTTTTCGTTACATTTACAACTTTATTAGCTACAACAGGTAAATTTATACATATATACTTATCATGTTTACCTTTCCTCATCCTCCAATGATGGTGGGGGAGGAGGAGGGGGTCTTTTTCTCTTCCTTATACCTGTGTCCCAGCCAGCAGCTACATGTAGAAATGAAACATATGACATACATGTACATGCAAATAAATGCAGAACTAAGCAATTTGTGTTCAATTACACACCAATCATGATGATTATGGATAAGCTCTTACCTCTTTGCTTACTCTTGTCTTGAATCATCTCTAGTATCTCCAAGTCTTTATCTTTGGGCATACCTGTTAAGTAAAATAGGAATGAATCACTCTCCATAAGACATACTGTCAGGTTTAACAAAGAAAAAGCAGTTGGGCAAATTAAACTACTGGTACAATACATGTCCTTACCTAGTTCTTTTTCTATTCTTTTTCTCTCTTCCACTTGTTGTTTCTTTGGAATTTTGAAAAGCTCCTTGGAAGAAAAAAAATGTGAAAGAAATAGTTTTAAGGCTATGATATTACATGTTTGTAAAACAAAATTTGTCTTATTTAACTTTAAACTTTCATTCATCTTAAACCTGGGAGGTGAATAAAATTGAAACCTTTATGTTCAAAGAAGGTTTTAGAGACAACAACACAGAAAGGTTGACAAACATGCTGTCAAACTTGCATCTCTTTGGCAAACATACCGGTAATATAAAGTAATCAATCTCACCTTCAAATCTCTCCATAAGAACAAGAGTTCCTCTGCCTGTAATTCAATGTCAGTCTTCATCTCTGTGACCTCTTCATTCACTTCTTCCTGTTCAAACTCCATTTTCCCTTCCTTGCCATCAGATGCTGTATTTTCCTCACTCTCACTCACCAATTTTTCCTTACTTTCAGAGACAATGTTTTCCTCACTCCTAACCTCACCATCTGACACATCCTTAACCTCCTCTGACACATCTTTAACCTCTTCTGACACTTCGCTCTTTTTCTCCTCTTCTTCCTCTTCTTTGTTTGTAGAATCTACAGAAGACATGGATACCTCTGCATTTCCTTCTTGGTCCGTATTTGCCTCTTCATCCAAGCTTTTATCAAGGACTTGTTTGTATAAGGACTCAGACTTTGGTCTCGGTCCAACCTCCAGTTCTAACTCACCAGAAGCTGTGTCACCTGCAGTGTCAGTAATACTGGAATGGGACTCATTATCAGAGCTTGAGGCTTCATCCGCAAACTTCACTCTCTTTTTCTGTGACCTGTCTTTTCCAGCTGAGGTGGACAATATGGACTTTGTCTCCCCCTTATGTCCTAGGTGAGAAGACATGGGATTTGTCACCGTTGACAAGTCATCGTTTTCATCGCGCCCAGCCAGACGACAGATCAAAGGAAGGATTTTACTGTCTTTCAGAATATTCTTATTAGTAATGGGAAGCTTCTTCAGCAGTGACAGTATCTACAAATAAAGAAAATGAGTAAACAATTTTGGGGAAATAAAATACATGACTGTACCTTTTAAAATCCAAAATGGACACAAAATAAACTTCTGTTAAATTCCCTTTCCCACTTTTATAGAATTTTATTGTTGATGATTTTTTGCCTTTACTCATTAATATCACACTGAATCACACTGACCATGATCTTGACATCCTCTGGTCCTTCCTTGCTGTCTGTGATCCAGCTCCACAGTAACTCCAGTCCGTGATAGTCCAGGAACAACCGCAAACAGTTGTCCTCCACAGTGTCCTAACAGAGGCAATGTGGAAATGTTGCTCTACTTTTACTAAACTTCATTCAATCAACACTACATGTACAACTAAAGCTAATCGAAGAAATTTAAAGAAGTATTGTGATAATTTTAAGTTTGTATACTGTAAACACCTTTCATATCACATTTAAAATTACACGATTTTTTTAACATAGCTATGAAACAATACCATAACTTAAAATGGCTTCATATACTTTATTTGCAAATGTAAATGTTTTTTTTTTTAAATTCAATTTTTTTTTACAGTACAAGTGGTACTCTACAATAGAAAACAAAGACATACTTGTAAACATTTAAGAATAGTGATTCTGTGCTCTGGGTCCTCAGCCCTCACCATCAGACGACAAATATTGAGGACATGGTCCTTATTCCTCAGTCCATTCTCCAGTGCTGTTATGGCCTCAAGCTCCTCATCAAGCTTAAATAAAATCATCTTGGTCATTTTTTTGAAAATTATATCTAATATCAACCTATTACATGTACTTGTATATGCTAGTATATTTTTTGCATTATCCCCCTTTAATCAGTGTTTTTCCACACAATGCCATTTCTATTTTGCATTCTAAAAGAATTTAAAAATCAATTACTTCTCCTTGTTCATAATACACTGAAGAATTTTCTTACCAGATCATCTTCAAAGTCCACTTTTTTCTTGCGTTCCTCCTCATGTCGCCTGGTTGAGCGTAGTGGGGTGGTTTTATTGCCTCCAATAAATCCCCGACAGTTCTCTGACCCACAAAAACACTTCTGGGCCTCTTTTCTGAAATGTAGTGAATAGTTTTAAAATTCATGATTCTAAAGATCTTTTCCCAATGACTCAAGGAAAATGTTCTAAAATGCTTAAAAAACTTACCCATATCTTTCAAACTGATAATCAAAATTCAGCTCTGTTAGGGGTTCCACAGCTTTCTTGACAAAAAATCCCACTCGTAGAACTCCATTTACTGTCCACTACAAATATATACAATTTACCCCATATACCGGTAACAATTATTATCGCACAATGTTTTAAATTCAAATGATTTTCATTGCTTTACTGGAAGCCAAATGTCAAATTGTATACAAGATAATGTGACCCACCTTTTGAGTCTCACAGTTTGGATCACAACTATGGTTCATGTATCTTGAGACATTCCCTTTGTATGAGGCATCAATGACTTCGTCTGAGTTTAAGGCCATAAAGTAATGATGTTCCTGGCCCATCTTGGCTTGCTGTTTGACCCGAGATTTGAACTGTTTATAATCCAAAACTTCTCCAACATACTCCATTACAAAGTCACCTCTGTAAGCCAGAATAGAGTCCAAGTATTAAAAGAAAATTTTTTAAACAAATTACCATAATATAATAATATTGTGATATTCCAATATCATATTGAGGACTTAGTAGTTTTAAAAAATTAGACTTACGGTTGTAATGCCGCTGTAGCCCTTAAACCCATTCCTTTCCAGTCTGTTACAAATGCCTCTACATCAGCATATTGTTTCTGGAAAAACAAATTTCATGTAAGTGATTTGTATAGGTTTTTCTTATAGCAGAGTTGTACATTTGATCAGTGACCACGGACTTTGAATTGAATGCTTTAGAAAGCCCTCACCTTCTGAAATCTCTTGTTTATACAGTACTCTCCACAAGGACACCGATTTCCACTGAAAATAGATCACAGATACATGTACCGGTATACAATATAACTACCGGTAATAAAAATTCAAATGAAAGCTTTTTGTTCCTGTTTTTCTTATTTTTCATCGAACCTTCTTGTACACACACTGCAGTAACTTGTAATATAATGAGAATCTAAATACACCAAATATATCGTACATGTAAGTTGCAATTTTTTCAAATATATACCAGTATGAGGGTAGATGAAAATTTATCAGAAATATTAGATTTAATATTCATGTCAACAGAAAAGGTTTGAACAATTTTGTCACCACTTCCCTGCACCCTCAACCCCTCCCCCCTCCCCCCCAAAAAAAGAAACAACAAAAAATTAAGTAAAAATCAGAGACACACCACTCGATGTACAACATCCTGTTGAGGCAGTCCTCCCCGCAGGCCTCATAGCCCATGTCTCGGTCCTCCTTACTGGTGGAGCAGTCACACACCATCCTCCTCACATCCTTCATCTTCTTGTTCTTCTTCCTGTATAATGTCAACCCATCAGTATTATCAAACAATTATACATGTATAGATAAAGTTTTCATGATGATACAGTGATAAATCTTCTCATATTTTTTACCATTCATTGAATTCCATATCACTATCTAAATAACAAATTCATTAATCTTAAATGTAACACAAAATGACCATTTGTCAAAACCTTTTCTTTTACTACATTAACAGTTCCCATCATTTCAATTTTGTTGTGCGTCTTATTCATCTAAATAATCATAACTAACAAATCTCTACAATTATAATTTCATTTGTCATTTCACATGATCTCACCTTTCACAAAGATAGATGTTATCCTCAATAGGTTCAAACGGTGGTCTTTTGGACGCTTTGTCTTCCTCCTCTGTCTTGGTCTCAGTGACCAGAGAAGTAGTTGTGTCAGCATTTTGTACGGTTTGTTTTTCCTTCTCATTCTTCTCCTTCTTCTGTGCCTCATTTCTTGTTATGATGGTTGATGCCAAAACAGGAAGATCACACGATGGATCCCAGGCGTCGTAGTTCTCCACCACTTTCTTGATTACAGAAAAGTCTTTCTCATCCACATTCTCTGTTTCTGACTGAGATGTAGAGGAAGACACACTATTGGCATCCATGGACGGCGACATTGTATTCCGAGCTGGACTCTCCAAGTCCAGTTCACTACACCTCCTCCACCTTGACTTGACTTTTTCTGGCTTTCCATCTTTGACCTGAGGAGAAGTGGGAGGTGGGGGATGCTGTCCTAGTTCAATGTCCTTGATGGCCTGTTTAAAGCCTAGTTTGATTGGCAGATGTCTATTGACATTATGTGTGGGTTGGGGAGAATCCTCGGAGGTAGTCACAGATTGTGAAGGCTGTGGCTCTGCCTCTTCTCCTTTCTCATCAGCAGTTGCAGACTCTTCTTCATCTTCCTCAGAAGGTGTAGGAGTTGTATCTTCAGCTCCTCTAACATCAACAGTTGTTTGAGGAGGAATGAAACCTTTGGGTCGAACTGGCGCTGAGAAGAGTGAAGGAGAGCCTACCCTTTGAGGTCTTACAAGTGTACTAGGAACCTGGGAGGGAAATCTTGGGGCACCTGGTTGAAGCGGCATACTAATTGGACGAACTGCACTAACTTCAGGCTGCATAAATGGAAAATTCATTTAAATAATAAACATTTAGAAATGTAATCAAGTAGAAAAATGTTCAGAAATACGCAAATCAATGGCTAAACAAACATGAAAAAGAAATAAAATACCTGACTATGTACCTGGCTTGCTGCAATATTTGGTACCACTGGACGAGGTGGACCACGATAACCGGGTGTATTGACATGTAATGAAGGTGGTAAAGTGGAAGATGGTGGAACCCCTGCTGGTGATGAAATAGCGGAGAGGATACTGGGCTGAGTGGGTACTTGTCCATAAACAACAGCTGCCCTTGGTGCTGCAGTGGGAGTGGACTGAACTGGAGGCCTGAGTGGGGTCTCTAGACCATACGGAATTCCCTGCTGTATTGGCTGTCCCTGAGTATTGTAGACTGGAGTATTTGGCACGTTGTACACATGTGATGCTTGTGGCAGTGTTGGCTGCAATGGAGGGTATGCATCATGAGAATAGACTTGGGGTTGAGGAGGTGGTGGATATCCAGTGTTTTGATCTGAACTTGGATACTGAGGATATTTTGGATAGGCACTCATGGTATTTGCTTGGTTTGCTGGAAGAGGGTAATAATTGCCATATGCATCTTGGTAATATTCTGGTTGGGCAGGCTGCGTGGCTGTTTGCTGAGGCTGAGGTGTTGTTATAGATACTCCTGCTTCTGCTAACATTTTCTTTTTGGCTGCCAGTTGGCTCTCCAACTTGAGCCATTCATCAGTGAGATTTCTCTTCTCTTTCTCTTCCCCCCTGTCTGACTTGCTCTGTCGTGACTTGTGTCTTGGCGATTGTTCCTCATCACTGCTATCTCTGCGTCTTCTCTCTTCTCTTTCATGTCTACTTCTCTTGCCTCGCTTGTCAAAATTACGCCTTTCTCGGTCCCTACTTCTGCTTCGAGATCGACTTCTGCTCCTCTCTCTTGATCTTTCTCTAACCTTTTCTCTGTACCTCTCTCTTGATCTGCTCCTTTCTCTACTCCCTCTTCTTTCCCTTCTCCGGTGTCTATCATCCAACTCTCTATGTCTATCTTCATATTCCCTATCTCTATGCCGGTCCTCATATTCTCTGTCTCTTGATCTGTGTCTGTCCTCATGTTCCCTGTCCCTATGCCGGTCCTCATAATCCCTGTCCCTCGATCTGTGAATGTCCTCATGTTCCCTGTCTCTAGATCTGTGCCTGTCCTCATGTTCCCTATCTCTACGTCTGTCATCATATTCCCTATCTCTGTCTCTACGCTTTCTGTCCCTATCCCTACTGTCTTTATCTCTATGGTCTTTATCTTTGTCTCTTTCTCTATATTCTCTTTCCTTGCGGTCTCTCTCTCTATGATCTCTTTCTCTGTGTTTATCAAAATCATCCTTTTCATGCTTGCTGCTTTTATATTCGTCGTAGCTACTTCCCCTGGAATCTTTCTTTTCAGTCTTTTTCAAAAACTCATCAACCTTTTCCTCCAAACTTGGCGATTCAGGTTTCGGTTTCCTCACTTTTTCCAAGAACTCATCAAACTTTCTTTCCACAGTTGTTTTAGGCTTTTCTACTTTCTTTAGAAACTCATCCACTTTTTTATAATATTCCTGGTCATCATACCTCGAGTCCTCTGATTCTGAGGCACTTGATGTTGGATTAGTGGGGATTTCTGCTTTAGGATTGTCCGACATCCACATGCTTGGATGAGGATCTTTCTTTGGCAACAAACCAAAACCTGAGGAAGTTGGATTGGAGTGCTCATGAGGTTTTTCTGATACTAAGGGAGAGATTGGAATGTTGCGAAGTGACTCAAAGGGACCTCTATGTCTATTTGGGTCTTCACTCTCCAACTCTGATTTCACTTCTCCATCCTCTGATGATTCACCGATCACAGTGTCCAAGTCTTTCCCTTTATTCATTATAATTGGGCCTATCTTTATCATTGGTGTTTTCTTGATGGGTAAACTGGATTCTGATCCATCCTTTGATTTCTCTGTACTTTTCTCAGCAAAAGGAGTGTAAGAAATTCTCCCTATAGTTATCTTTTTTTCTTTTGAACTGTCTTTTTGTTTTGAACTGACTTTGGCTAACAAGGCTTGCTTGGACAATTCTATGGAAGATTTATGAGGTATATCTATGGAAGAAGCCTTTTCAATCTCTTTTGGTGTGTTTTCTGCATGTTCATCACTTGCATCACACAATTTACCTTCAGCCTTCATGGCACTTTCTTCTTTACCAGCCCCTGCATTTTTTTCAGTAGGTTCAACATTTTCACTTGAAGAGTCAAATAGAGTGGGTTCTTTTTTGACTGAAGTATTTTGTTGATTTGAAAGATAGGTGCTAGGATTTTCAAATTTCCCTATTTTTATTGGTTCATTTGACTCTGAAACTTTTGATAGCCTACTAGTTGATGGAATGACTTCTGATGGAAGACTAACACATTCAGGTAAGGGAGCCACAGGTGCATTTCTTACTTTGTCCTTGCTTGGAAGAACAAATGCCTGTTCTGCTGGCATGGGAACATCAGATGGATTGACCTTTGTAACTGGAGGTATAGGAATATCTGATGGAAGAGGAGGTTGCTCAGCTGTAGGAGGTAAGATGAATGATGATGTTTTAATGCCTTCTTTTGATGTGCTTCTCTCAAGAGGTGGGGGTGGCAATGGAATATCTGTGGGTAAAACTGGAAGTGATGTAGATTGGGGGAGAGGAATATTTGGGGGTGGACAGGAAATAGGGATTGGTGGAGCATAGTGTACAGGTAGACTGGATGAAACATTTAACGGTATTGGAATATGTGTTGGAGTGTGTGCAAATGATGGAGGGACAATTGGCCGAGGTGGAGGAATAGAAAAATTGGGTATCTGTGGAGGGTTAGGTGGAGGCAGTGGAATATCCATTGGTGGAGGGACATGGAGAGGTGGAAGATGCTTTATTTCAGTGGATGATGGTTTATCTTTGAGAGGCATTCCAAAATCAGGAATCATGGTCTCTATGGAAATGCCCTGGGACAATTTAGGGAATGTTGTCATAGGTGGAGGGGCTGGAGCAGAACTCTGTGGGAAATTGTCATTTTCCTGGAAGATAAATGCATCTTGGCTGTTTGAGTTGGAATCGCATTCCATGTCAACAGTTTCAATGTTGTCCTCTCCACTTGGAATATCTGAGGAAATATTTTTATCTTCCTCCACTCTGGCCATTAATTTGTTGTCCACGATTTCCTTTGCTTTTCTCAAAGCTGTCTGAAAAATGTCATCGATCCTTACAGGTTTCTTTCCTTCTCTTTGAACTGACATCCTTTCATTGGATTCTGCAGACTCTGGGACTCTTGGTTTAGACAACACTGGATCAGTAACAATTGAAGGTACATCAGGTTTAACAGTCATCTTTGTATCTTTCAGTTCAGAGCTTTCTGTATCATCTGACTTTGCCATGTCATCTTGTTTTGCAGTGAACCTTACTTCAGGATCGTCTTTGCCAAGAATTAATTTTGGTTTTGTCTTTAAATCTTCATCATCATCATCATCCCACTTTACTTTACTAATCACATTCATAACATTAGAAAGAGCAAATTTAATTGGAGTCTTTATACTGCCTTTCTCTATTCTGATTGGCTCCAAAGTGACACTAAGTTTGGGTAGAGTGCTAGGATCAGGAGACATGTCAATTGGGCCTGATTCCGTTTTCTTTTCTGGTATTGATATCTCGCTAGTATCAGCATCGTTACCAACATCACTAAATCTGCTTTTCCTTTTTCTTTTGGCTGGATTTTCTACAGGTGTTTCTTGGTTCTCCTTTATGACCTCAGCATTCAACTTCTCTGTCTCACTTCCGCTCTGAAGTAGTTCTGTCTGTGAATTTTCACTCTCTGACAAGTCCTCTGCAGGGTTTGATGCCTTTGAATATCTGCGAGTTGTCCTTTTAAATGAATCATTTGATTCGCTTTCAGAATCTTTTTCAGTGGAGTTGAATGATCTTCTTGACCTTCGTCTTGGTTGGTACCCTTCCAGGTCAAACGTACTTTTGACCATATCTATATTGAGCTTCTTCAGTTCTCTTTTGATTTTCTCCTCATTAGCATTAGACTTTTGTGGCTGCTCTAAGTCTCCTGGTTCCTTGATTTCGGATGCATCTGCAGAGTCAGTCACTTTTCCTGTAATGGATAAAGCCCGATTGTCAGCTTTCTCTTCCTTATTAGATTCTACTATCTTTGGTGCACTTGGCTTTGTATCATCTTCTAGGTCTGACTGTACATCACCTTTTACCATGAATTGCTTTTCTGGGATTGCACTAGAAGAAGAGTCTTTTCCAACAATAATAGGCTCCTCACCAGGCATGGGAATGGATGATAGATCAGTTATAGTAGGCATTGGCTCCTCTGGTTTCTTTTCTTCCAGACAGGAAGATGATTCTTTGACTGTCTCGGAGATTAGCTCTTGTCCTGGCAGAGGAATGGCACAAACATCCACTGTGACTGTCTTGTGTTTTGTAGAGGCACATTGCTCCTTTGAAGTTTGTTGAGATTCCTCATCACTATTTGACATTTTAGACCTCCCCGACTTTTTACTCCCTGGACTTTCAGGATCTTTTTTGCGATCTTCTGTTCTATAGTCTTCAATTTGCTCTCTACTCTTGGACTCTGAGATTCTTTCTTTTATTACATCCACTGAATTCTCATCAATATCCAAACTCTCTGTGCTAATATTAAAAGATGAATTGGAGGTTTCTATCTCATCCTTCTCTCTCCTTCTCTTTTCCTTAGCTAGCTTCTTAGCTTTTTTCTTGGCTTTCTTTGCCGCCTTTCTGGCTTTCTTGGAAAGCTTCTGGTCACCACTAGAGTCAACAGACCTGCTCCTAGATCTTGAGAGTCTTTGTTCAGGTGACCTTTCTATTGTGAGAGTAGAGGTTATAGAAGGTGGGGGTGTTGCTACTAGAGGCTCTGTCAATCTTTCTTCCATAGATATCTCCTTCTTAGTCAAACTTTCAGTTGTTTCTGACACAGCTTTCTCGATGGAATTCTCCAGCTTATTACTGAGAGATGGCAGCTCTCTTTTTATTGGCTTACTTACATTCATTTTAAAAGATATTAGTGGTCTAGACTCTTTAGAAAGGTCAGGAGATCCTTCTCTCGGAATTCTTTCCTCTGGCTCGGAATCTTGACTTTTCTTTGGAGAACTCTGTGGAGATTTGTCTTTGGTTTTGTTAGATTTTTGCCCGTCCCTATCTGACTGGTAGGGTGATAATGAACCTCGATAATGAGTCTCTTTTCTTGAGGAGGATCGTTTACTTGATTCTGGTGAAGATGAATTTCTTCTTCTATATGGTGACACAGAGCTGTTTCTGCTATAGCTTGGGGATCCCTTTTTCCCTCTTCTTTGAGATAAAGGTGATTCTGATTGTCTCTCAAAGGATTTTTTAGTTCTTTCTGATTTGGAATTAAGAAAAGATGGACTACGGGACCTATCTGGGGAGTGTTTATGCTTTTTCTTCTTTCTTTCTGATTTCTTATGTTTAGGAGAAATAGATCTGTCTTTGTAATTATATTTTCGTGAGGAATCCAGAGACCTACTTCTTGATCGACTGGATGAGTATGAATCACTACGCTTCTTCTTACTTTTTTTTTTATCAGTTCTTTCTACTGATCTAGATCTGCTGTGTGATGACTGTTTACTGTTCTTTGGTGATAATGATTTTCTCCTGTGCCATGAAGATGATGTTTTTTTGGAATATTTTGCTTCTATTGAATCGTTTGATCCACTTCTTGACCTACTTTTTGATTTTGAGTGTTTGGTTGAATGTCGCTTTGAGGACTTCATCATTCTTCCACGGTCTTCATCGGAATCAGCAGACCTGCTTCTGGATCTATTCTTAGACGACTTTGATGCAGTTTTTTCTTTCCTTAAATAACTATCTTTGGATGAAGATCTGCTTCTTGACCTACTTTTGTATTTGGATGATGACCTAGATTTTACATCAGATTTCCTGTATGTCTCTCTCGTAGATTCCCATGATGGACTGTGGGAATTACAGCGTGATCTTCGTTTCCTTGGTGATATGGATTGTTTACGTGATCTGCCATCCAAAGACCTACTTCTTGATCTTGAGTTAGAGAACTTTCTGTGTTTACCAGAATTATATTTCTTATCACTTTTTGAACTGTCTTTATGCTTACTATCAACTGAAGCAGGTGACCTACTTCTGGAGTGGTTCGATTGCGTAGAGTCCTTCATCACTGGTACTAAATCGTCATCACTGTCCCATGAAAAACTGTCTTTCGTTTTTGGACTAGCCTCTCCAAATTTTTCTTTAGTCCTTTTATTTTTCCCCTTGTCAGGTGACAAAGAGGCCAATCTGTGAGCATGTTTAGATTTTTTCTTGGATTTCTTTGACTTTTTGTTTGACTTGTCTTCATTTTCGCTCTCTTTGTTTGATTGCTCCTCTAACACTAGCTTGGTGCCTGCTTGAGCACTGGACACTAAGGCTGAGTCTTTGGCCCCACTGCTTTGGTTGACCTGCTCTGGGCGGTTTGGACTGGGGGTGTTGGTTGGTCTACTTGGGGAGTAGTCCTCAGTCGGATGACTTGGGGAATATTCCATTCCTGTGGGCTTTTTTGGCAAGTTTATCTCAGATTCACCTGAAATAAAGTAAATGTCATCAAAATCATAATCATCATGCACATGCTATAAAAACTGTTCACCTGTCTTCAATAGTTCATACATGCATTATCTGCTGTATAGAAAAATATTCCTTTACTTAACAGCAACAGATTACTACACAAGTCAAAAAAAAAATGGGAAAGCATTTCAACGGGTTTGTGTGCATGGGTGCGAGCAAGGTAAAATTAAATTGCAATGCCTTTTAGTTTTATCCATTTACTCAAATGTCCTTTTAATCTATGATATTTAAAACATAATATTTGTAATGTATCTATAAATAGTTCTCATTAATACATTGTGGCTCTAATATCCATAAATTCCAGTATTCAGCAAATACATGTGACATTTGTTGTTTTATACTTCTACAGTATGATAGCAGAAATATTTGTAAAGTTATATGATTTTTAAGTAATGATAAACATACCAATATTAATTGCAGATGTATTGGCCAACAACATTTAAAAACTACGTTAATCTTTGGAAATATGTTAAAAATAATGATAATCTACAGGTATGTACTCCTGTTTATAAACAATCGCACCAAATTCATAGCATGTCAACGGACTTTTAAACAATACGTCTAAATTTTCATGAACAAAGCAGACTACCCGGTATATATGTATATTTACAAACTAGAGGTGATACCGGTATATTATAATAATGCACTGATCTACATGATCTGATTATAATGAGACTGATGTGTATATATACAGCCTATAAGTTCTTCTCTCCTGTGACTGTGAACCATTAACAGCATCTTTCTGAATATAAATCAGCTACCTAGATAGGAATCTCATAGTGAATTAATGTTGAGTCTATCAATGAGTGAGAATGTATAGCTCTAAGCAACCAAAGTCCACAGTTAGGAGATAACATCTAAATTATGATCCACAACTTCACGACTTCCTAAACCAGTGTGTTATTGATTTTTTCCACTCCTCTCTCTTGTAGGCCAGTTATTCAGATGGATTCTGTTGTTCAGTGATTAAATAATTGATTGATAAAACAGGCTGACCAAAATTAACTAATCATAAACCTATTCCACATATGTTACTGGCAAATGAATGATGTTCATTGTTACAAATGAGCATAAAATCAATGTTAATTCTTCAACACGTGTATGGCTTAGGATGGATATATAGATGCTGTTTATCTCAAGACTTTCATAACATAAACTAAAAGGTTCATTATAACAAAACTATAATTTGTGGTTAAAAATCTAATGACTTGTTATTTCTGATTTTGAATACCAGTACATGTTTATATGCATTTAAGAGTTGAAGTGTATTCTATAGCAAACAGAGAGATCGTGAGTCCAAACAAATTGTTGGGACACACAAAGTATGCCAATCGTCTGGGTCCATTGTTGGCAACAATGGGACCCAGACGATGGGCATATTTTGTGTGTATAATTGATCATGTCAAATCTCCTGTATAACTATGAAATCGTTACAGATGAAATGTATTTTCTCAGAGGTATAAAAACAATGAAGACACTTTTTTACTGTCTCAATATTTGGAATAATAGTTCTGCATTATACAATGAAAAAAATTATCTTTGAATGGTACATTAGCTATACATTTTCCAAAAATATTAAGCCTTTGTACATTAAAGCAATTTAGACACATGTAGTGCTAAATCCAATTTAGACATGAAAAAGTATTTAATGCAACAAGGGTGCGTCATTTAAAAGGCCTAGATCCTTCAATAAACCTTGCATTGATTTTGTATTATTTCAGTGAAGATAATTAACGAAAAGAAATCATAACTACGTTTCTGACACAGATCCTACAAATTAAATAGG
>CM035815.1:19097856-19270356 GCA_020458035.1 Magallana ariakensis | reverse complement strand
TGTGGGATAATAGACCTATATTTGTAGATGTGTTTAAACAATTTTGTTTTGTTCGTCGTAACTTCCGGTCGTCACCGGAAGTACTTAAAAATTATTATATTTATGTATTTAACTTATTTTACATAGAATGAATCTGATAGTATAAATCCTTACATGTGTCATCTAAGCGATGATACATAAACAAGAACATTCTACTTCCGGTGAGATATCTCAATTATCTTAAGTAACTTTTTTATAACAAATTTTGTTCCCACGAGATCTCAAAAACTATAAGTGATGAAGACACGAAACCTTCATGGATGATAAACATTTGATTGAAGATGTGTTTAACTGGTTTTATTTTGTCGACCGTCACTTCCGGTCCACACCGGAAGAGTTCAAACAAATCAAGCCATTTATCAGTTTAACTGTTTTCCTTCGATAGTATTAGTTAGCTCGATGAACAATAATGTACAATGGGCAAGTACACAACAAATAATAAATTAATTTTTCATTGAGCACTTCCGTTTGTCCGTTTCCTGTCCCGAGACAAAAAAACTGATTTCGACGAGATTTCAAAACCGGTAACGACTTGAACAACCAAACTTTGTGGGATGATAGACCTATGTATGAACATGTATTTACTATATTTTGTTTTATCCGGCGTAACTTCCGGTCGTCACAGGAAGTACACCAAAATTTGATTATTTAATAATATTTGGGTTATTTAGCATGGAAGTTACATTTTAGCAACAAAAATACAAAAGTTCATCTACACATGGATAAATAAACGAAAAAATTCTACTTCCGGTGAGACATCTCAAATATCTCAGGTAGTTTTCTTTTATAAAAATTTTGTACCCGGAGATCTCAGAAACTGTAAGAGACCAAGATACAAAACTTATATAGATGAAAGACATTTGATTGAACACGTGTTTAACGGGTTTCATTTGGTCGTCCGTCACTTCCGGTTCTCACTCGAAGCGTTCAAGCAAAATGAAGTTTTTTTTTTAAAGTTTAGATTTTTTTAAACAATTTACTCAGTGTGATGAACAGTAACGTACCGTAGGTAAATGTACTAAAAATATCTACTTTTAATTTCCTTAATCACTTCCGTTTGTCCGTTTCCGGTCCTGAAACAGAAACATTTTCTCAGCGAGATCTCATAAGTAAATAAAACTTGAACATCAAAACTTTAAGGAAAGACAGAACAATGTATGAGGATATGTCTTCTATGTTCTGTCTGATCCGGCGTAACTTCCGGTCGTCACAGAAAGTACTCAAAAATTGACTTTTTGTCTTTTTGTTTTGTTTTACATAGAAATGATAAGTGGGAAATTCCATTATCCAGTATATCCATTTTCGTTTTACAAGACAAATGAATTTTTTTAAGATTAATACATAAGGTACGGAAGACCTTTTTGTTGCTATAGCAACAAGAGTCTAGTTATTATTATTATTTTTTTCCCCTTTTTTTGTCCACAAGATTTCTCAGAGATGGCTGGATAGATTTTCTTCAAATTTTCAGGGTTGATAGAGAATGATAATATCTCGAGGCGTTTTTTTCATTTTCTAAAAATTCACTTCCTGTCGTTCGTTTCCTGTCCCGCGGCAAAAAGCTATGGTCAATGAGATCTCAGAAACGATAAAGACTTGAACATCCAAACTTTGAGGGATGATAGACCTATATGTGTAGATGTGTTTAAACTATTTTGTTTTGTTCGTCGTAACTTCCGGTCGTCACCGGAAGAACTTCAAAAATTATTATTTTTAGGTATTCAATTCTTTTTCCATAGAATAAATGTATAAGTATACATCTATACATATGTTATCTATGCGATGTTATATCAACAACAAAAATCTACTTCCGGTGAGATATCTCAATTATCTCAGAAAATCTTTTTAAAACAAATGATTGAACCACGAGATCTCAAAAACTGTAAGTGATCAAGACACGAAACTTACAAGGATGATAGACATTTGAGAGAAGATGTGTTTAAACGCTTTCATTTTGTCTACCGTCACTTCCGGTCCACACCGCAAGAGTTCAAACAAATCAAGTTGATTATATGTTTCACTGTTTTTTCTTTGATAATTTTATTTAAAATAATAAGCAATACAGAAGTGTTGTCTAACGTGAAAAAAATAGTAACTTTTTTTTTTTCATTGAGCACTTCCGTTTGTCCGTTTCCTGTCCCGAGACAAAAAGTAATGACTACATGAGATCTCAAAAATGGTAACTACTTGAACAACTAAACTTTGTGGGATGATAGATCTATGTATGTAGACGTGTTAAATCTATTTTGTTTTGTTCGGCGTAACTTCCGGTCGTCACCGGAAGCACTTCAAAAATTAGTTTTTTTTACCTTTTCTAAGTTGTTTTTTATAGAATGAATAAGTAGTATGAATCCTTACATAAGTCATCTATGCGATGTTTGACAAAAACATTTTACTTCCGGTGAGATATCTCAAATATCTCAAGAAGCTTTTTTAAAACCAAATGTTGTACCCGCCAGATCTCAGAAACTGTAAGTGATCAAGACACGAAACTTACATGAATGATAGACATTTGATAGAAGATGTGTTTCACGTTTTTCATTTTGTCAACCGTCACTTCCGGTCCTCACTGGAAGGGTTCAAACAAATCACGTTGTTTATAAGTTTAACTTTTTTCCTTCAACAGTTTTACCTAGCATGATAAACAATAATGTTTGATAGGCAAATGCTCGGGAATTACAAACTTTTAGTTTAATTGATCACTTCCTGTCGTCCGTTTTCTGTCCCGACACAATAAACGTTTTATCCACGAGGTCTCAAATATGACTAGAACAAACAAACTTAGTGGGATGATATACTTATGTTTGTCGATATGTTAAACAGGTTTTGTTTGAATCAACGTAACTTCCGGTTGTCACAGAAAATACTTTAAAAAGGGGTTTTTTTCTTCATTTTCTGTGTTTAGCTTGGTAAGTTCTGAGAGTTTTCTTCAAAGTAAGTGTTATATAGAATACATTTTCTACTTGGAAGAAGCATTGCTTTTTAATAGATTAATACATGTTTATAAGAACGGAAGACCTTTTTGTTGCTATAGCAACAAGATTCTAGTTATTATTATTATTTTTTTCCCCTTTTTTGTCGGCAGAATTTCTCAGAGATGAGTGGATAGATTTTCCTGAAATTTTCAGGAATGATAGATAATGATAATATCTCCAGGCGTTTTTTTCATTTTTTCAAAATTCATTTCCGGTCGTCGGTTTCCTGTCCCGCGACAAAGAAGCTTGTCACCTCGAGATCTCAAAAACGATAAAGACTTTCACATTCAAATTTTGTGGGATGATAGACCTATATGTGTAGATGTGTTTAAACTATTTTGTTTTGTTCGTCGTAACTTCCGGTCGTCACCGAAAGCATTTCAAAAATTATTTTTTTTATGCATTTAATTTTTTAAACAAAGAATTGAAATATAAGTATAAATGATTACATATGTCATCTATCCGATGATAAATAAGCAAAAAAAAATTACTTCCGGTGAGATATCTCAAATATCTCAGGTTGTCTTTTTTAAACAAATGTTGTAACAACGAGATCTCAGAAACTGTAAGTGACTAAGAAATGAAACTAACATGGATGATAGACATTAAATAGAATATGTGTTTAACAGTTTTCATTTTGTCAACCGTCACTTCCGGTCCACACCGGAAGAGTTGAAAAAATCAAGCTGTTTTTTAGTTTTACTGTTTCTCTTCAATATTTTAAGATAAAATGTTAGACAATAAAGTCACCTTGTCTACTTTTTATAAAAAGGTAACTTTTATTTTCATGATACACTTCCGTTTGTCCGTTTCCTGTCCCGAGGCAAAATACCTTGACTCCTCAAAATCTCAAATACGGTAATGACTTGAACAACCAAACTTTGTGGTATAATAGACCTGTGTATGTAGACAAGTTTACACAATTTTGTTTTGGTCGGCGTAACTTCCGGTCGGCACCGGAAGAACTTTAAAATTATTTTTTTAAACTTTATTTTTTTTAACAAAGAATAATTATCTAGATATTTATGCTTAAATAAGTCATTTACGCGATGTGAAATAAACAAAAAAAGATCTACTTCCGGCGAGATATATCAAATATCTCAAGTAGTTTATCTTATTAAGCAGATCTTAGAAACTGTAAGTGATGAAAACACAAAATTTACATAGATGATAAATTTTTCAAAGAAGTTTGGTGGTTTTTTGTTTTTGTTTGTTTTTTTTTTGTTTTGTTTTTTTTTACACAATAATACATTTATATGAGAACGGAAGACCTTTTTGTTGCTATAGCAACAAGATTCTAGTTATTATTATTTTTTTCCACAAATTTTGTGCACGCGATTTCTCGAAAACTATTCGACCGATTTCAACCATTTTTTCACAGAAGATGAGACTTGAGATAAACTTCATACATTTTTAATATTTTTCCTGTCGTCACTTCCGGTACCGATTTATCGGCCATTTTGCACATTTTTACGACCTTTTTTGTGCAGAGTTGATCTCAGAAACTATCAGAGATATGAATATGAAACTTTCAGGATAGGTAGTCCATAGTTTGAAGTTGTGCCTATTGTTTTCGTTTTACGCAAGTGGCGCCATTTCTTGGAGCTCGCTAGGGCTCGAAAATTGGGTACGAATTTCAAATCAAAATTTTCACACATTTTGATCTATATCTTTTTATCAGTTGATATTTTGTTAAGACATATATAACAAAAGTGATAGAGTACCAAAAGTTCTTTCCAACAAAATCAAGAAAAAGGGGCTGGCCCCTTTAATTAGGGGCCAATAGACTCGTAAACTCTATTACAAATAACTTAAAAACGATAAAGATTTTGTAATGCATTATAGAAGCAAAGTTGTTGATCGTAACAATATCTATCAGAAAAAATCATTGCCACGCCCATTTATGACGTAATTAGGGATTTTTAGGGGCCAAAGTTCTCAAACTTTGACACAATATATCTAGAGAACGAGACATATTTTGTTAAGCATTTTAGAAGAGAAAATGCTTGTATTGATAATTTAAATCGATTCCACTAATCAAAACACAAATGGCTGTCCCCATTAAGGATCTACAGGGCTGGCCCCTAAAATATTCAATCATTTGTATCTCAAAAATGAACAACAATTTGAGATGGGTGTAAGAACAAAAAATGTTAGTATTATTGAGACCTTTCATATGAAATTAACAAAAAGGGGCTGGCCCCTTAAATTAGGGGCCAAGACACTCTTAAAGTCTTTTACACATAACTTAAAAACGATCAAGATTTTGTAATGCATTATAGATGCAAAGTTGTTGATCGTTTGTATAAGTTTGTAAAACTCATTGCCACACCCATTGATGACATAATTAGGGATAATAAGGAACTAAAATCTTAAATCTTAAATGTGCTGAATGTGAAAAAGCAAAACACTTTGTTAAGCATTGTAAAGGATATTGACAATCGTATACATTATCTGAAAGGAAGGGGTTGAGGGGGAATTCTGAAATTTCATTAATTTTGTAAATGTGTCGTTTAAGAAATTGAACGGAAGACCTACTCGTTACTCGTAACGAGATCGTATCTAGTTATTATTATTTTTTTCCACAAATTTTGTGCACGCGATTTCTCGAAAACTATTCGACCGATTTCAACCATTTTTTCACAGAAGATGAGACTTGAGATAAACTTCATACATTTTTAATATTTTTCCTGTCGTCACTTCCGGTACCGATTTATCGGCCATTTTGCACATTTTTACGACCTTTTTTGTGCAGAGTTGATCTCAGAAACTATCAGAGATATGACTATGAAATTTTCAGGATAGGTAGTCTATAGTTTGAAGTTGTGCACTATTGTGTTGTTTTGCGCCAGTGGCGCTATTTCTTGGAGCTCGCCTAGGCACGAAAATTGTTGTTATTATTTTTCTTTTCCACAAATTTTGTGCACGCGATTTCTCGAAAACTATTCGACCGATTTCCACAATTTTTTCACAGATAATTAGACTTGATATGAACTTCATACATTTTTGATATTTTTCCTGTCGTCACTTCCGGTACCGATTTATCGGCCTTTTTGTACAGTTTTACGACCTATTTTGTGCACACAAAAACTCAAAAACTATCAGAGATATGAATATGAAATTTTCAGGATAGGTAGACCATAGTTTGAAGATGTTCCAACTGTTTTTGTTTTACGCCACTGGCGCCATTTTTTAGAGATCGCCATGGCTTGAAAATTGGGTACGAATTTTGAAAAAAAAATTCCCCTGTTTTTGTTCACAAGATTTCTCAAAGACGGCTTAATAGATTTTCTTGAAATTTGCAGGAATAATAGAAAATAATAATATCTCGAAGTTTTCTTTTCAATTTTTTAAAAATTCATTTCCTGTCGTCCGTTTCCTGTCCCGCGACAAAAAGCTTGTGGCATCGAGATCCTAAAAATGATTAGGACTTGAGCATTCACACTTTGTAGGATTATAGACCTATATTAGTAGATGTCTTCAAACTATTTTGTTTTGTTCGTCATAACTTCCGGTCGTCACCAGAAGCACTTCAAAAATTTTTTTTACGCATTTAATTAATTTCAAATAGATTTTAAATATAAGTATAAATCCTTACATATGTCATCTATCCGATGTTAAAAAAAAACAAAAAAAAAATACTTCCGGTGAGATATCTCAAATATCTCAGCCTTTTTTTAAACAAATGTTTTACCCGTGAGATCTTAGAAAGTGCAAGTGATCAAGACAGAAACTTACAGGAATGATATACATTTGATATTCGTTTAACCGCTTTCATTTTGTCAACCGTCACTTCCGGTCCTCACCGAAAGGTTTCAAACAAATCAGGTTGTTTAAAAGTTAAATGTTTTTCTTTGACAATTTTAATAAAATTGATGAACAATAAAGTACAGTTGTCTAATGTTCAAGAAATACTATTATTTTCACTTAGCACTTCCGTTTGTCCGTTTCCTGTCCAGAGGCATAAAACATTGAATCGACGAGATCTCAAAAACATTGACGACTTGAACAACCAAACTTTGTGGGATGATAGCCCTGTTTATGTATCTGTGTTTACACTATTTAAGGTCTTCCGTTTCCAACGGAAGACCTTATTGTTTTCGTACTGTTTCTTATTATTATTATTATTATTATTATTATTATTATTTTTTCCAAATTTTGTGCACGCGATTTCTCAAAAATTATTCGGCCGATTTCAACCATTTTTTCAGAGATGATGAGGCATGATCTGAATTTTATATGTTTTTGAAATTTTTGTTGTCGTCACTTCCGGTACCGATTTATCGGCCATTTTGTAGTTTTTTACGACCTATTTTGTGCAGAGCTGATCTCAGAAACTATCAGAGATATGACTTTGAAATTTTCAGGATAGGTAGTCTATAGTCTGAAGTTGTGCACTATTATTTTGTTTTACGCCAGTGGCGCCATTTCTTGGAGCTCGCTTAGGCACGAAAATTGGGTACGAATTTTTATTCAAAATTTTCATACGTTTTGATCTGTATCTTTTTATCAGTTGATATTTTGTTAAGACATATATTACAAAAGTGGTAGAGAATCAAAAGTTCTTTTCAACGAAATCTAGAAAAAGGGGCTGGCCCCTTAAATTAGGGGCCAATACACTCGTAAACTCTATTACAAATAACTTAAAAACGATAAAGATTTTGTAATGCATTATAGAAGCAAAGTTGTTGATCGTAGCAATATGTATCAGGAAAAACCATTGCCACGCCCATTTATTACGTAATTAGGGATTTTTAGGGGCCAAAGTACTTAAACTTTGACGGAATATATCTAGAGAAGAAGACATATTTTCTTAAGCGTTGTAGAAGAGAAAATGTCTGTATTAATGATTCAAATCGATTCCACTAATCAAAACACCGATGTCTATCCCCATTAAGGATCTAGAGGGCTGGCCCCTAAAATATTCAATAATTTGTATCTCAAAAATGAACAACAATTTTAGATAGGTGTAAGAACAAAAAATGTAAGTATTCATAAGACCTTTTGTATACAATCAAGAAAAAGGGGCTGGCCCCTTAAATTAGGGGCCAAGAGACTCGTAAACTGTATTACAAATAACTTAAAAACGATAAAGATTTTGTAATGCATTATAGAAGCAAAGTTGTTTATTATAACAATCTTTAACAGGAAAAATCATTGCCATGCCCATTTATTACGTAATTAGGGATTTTTAGGGGCCAAAGTACTTAAACGTTGACGCAATATAACTAGAGAAGGAAACATATTTTGTTAGGCATTGTAGAAGAGAAAATGCTTGCAGTTATGATTCTAATCGATTCCACTAATCAAAACACCAATGGCTGTCCCCATTAAGGATCTAGAGGGCTGGCCCCTAATATATTCAATCATTTGTATTTCAAAAATGAACAACAATTTGAGATGGGTGTAAGAACAAAAACTGTTAGTATTTGAGAGATCTTTTGTATGAAATCAAGAAAAAGGGGCTGGCCCCTTTAATTAGGGGCCAATAGACTCGTAAAGTCTATTACAAATAACTTAAAAACAATAAAGATTTTGTAATGCATTATAGAAGCAAAGTTGTTGATCGTAACAATATATATTTGAAAAGCTCATTGCCACGCCCATTTATGACGTAATTAGGGATTTTTAGGGGCCAAAGTTCTCAAATTTAGACACAATATATCTAGAGAACGAGACATATTTTGTTAAGCATTGTAGACGAGAAAATGCTTGTATTGATAACTATAATCGATTCCATTATTTTCAACGCCAATGTCTGTTCCCATTAAGGATCTACAGCGCTGGCCCCTAAAATATTCAATCATTTGTATCTCAAAAATGAACAACAGTTCAAGAAAGGTGTAAGAACAAAAAATGTTAGTATTTGTAAGATCTTTTGTATGAAATGAACAAAAAGGGGCTGGCCCCTTTAATTAGGGGCCAAAACCCACGTAAAGTCTATTACAAATAACTTAAAAACGATAAAGATTTTGTGATGCATTATAGAAGCAAAGTTGTTGATCGTAACAATATCTGTTTGAAAAACTCATTGCCACGCCTATTTATGACGTTATTAGGGGCCAACGTCCTTAACTTTAAAGGAGACATATTTTTTTAAGCATTGTAGAAAAGAAATTGTCTGCATTTAACTAATTAAAACACCAATATATGTCCCCATTTAAAAATATAGGGGTGGCCCCTAAAATATTCAGTCATTTTTATAAGTTTTATCGATAAATCATCGTATCATTTTAAAAAATCGAACGGAAGACCTCCTCGTTACTCGTAACGAGATCGTGTCTAGTTGCAATTATGTTTGTACCATTTAACAACAAAAATTGACCGACTTTGTTCAGCCTCATCACACACATCTACAAACTCTCTACACCTGGAGATCTTCACATATAATTAACATATTCCAATAATTATGAAAAAGAAATTATTTTAAAAGAAAAAAGTCTTCTCATTAAAAGATGTAATGTAACGAAAGTTTTTGGTTTTTATTTGTCTCATTTTATTAGTTGTTTTACTAATTGCTGGCAGCATGAAAAAGGGACACGGTTTGCATAATGAATCATATAATGACGTTTGCTGCGAAATAAGAATCATTGATTATCGACAGATAGCGGTGAAAGGTACATTCATTCTACGATAAGAAATAATGGTCATTACGACAAGCCTCTGAAAGACGCAGACCAGTAGTTGGTCAGCGTCACTGAATGACAATGATATCTCCCGACAGGATCTGATGGCAAGACAGTTTCCGTGATAAGCAACGGAACGCCAGTAATAGACAAGCGCCAAAATAATGAAAAGACGAGTAATTTCTTTACAGCTTGTAAGACGACAATCCCGCATCTAAAACACACATAAAAACCGGGTGAAGTTTCTACCACGAGCATCCTTTTGTCTAAGAGAAAGATGGGGGCCATAATATGACCTCCCACAAACTAGCTAATACCAGACAACTTAGAAAACGATAAAAGGTATCATAAAATTCATTAGACTTGGTGAGGAACACTCTGCCGTGAACAAAGTTATGTATCCCTCTCCGATCCGCATAATTTATCCGCTGCTATCTTTTGGGGGTCTCGTAAAAAAAGAGAGAAATATATGTTGTTTCGATAACAGGAGGTTTAACAATAGCAAGCACCTGTTGAGTGTTCTGTCAACTGTCAGAATCTGTCCATCAACTTTAAGAACGACAACAACTAGATATCTAAATTGTACTGAGACTATTCAGAAAGAGCAGCAGCAGCAGTACTCGAAGAATATTTTTACGACGTTAGAAACAACTAAGCAAAAACAAAACAATGCAAAACAAAAACCATCCCCTCCCCCGAAAAAATAATAAACCAAGAGAGAAATAGAATTTAACAAAATGTGCTGAATAGTGATGATTTGTTGACATTATACTGTAAAATCAACATCCCCTCTTTCATAATTAATATTCATATATTTCTGCATTATTCTTAAGTTTAATTTGCATATTTTAAACATCAGGATCAGTCAGAAATACGTCAAATAAAACAAATCTTTGATTACAATATCTGAAATCAAATTCTTGTTATTTGTCACGTGGTTACCAAGCGCTCGTATCAATCATTCCGACATTATCCAGAGCCGTTCGGATTTCATCTGCGCGCTCCGTTATCTTGTCTGTTTTTTATGACACCTATTTTAATTTGATACGATATAGAAACATTAAGAAACAGCCGTAGTACCAAACATCTTAAAGTTGATATTTAGGAAATGAGATTTTTATAAGTTTAAAGAAAAAATAAAAATCTTTTTTTTTCCCCAAGTGTTATAAGGTTTTTATAAATGACTTCAAAACTTAGATCTGATAGTTAAATATTTAAGCAAGGATGTGTGATAAGGGACAGAAAAGTAAATAAAAATGAAAATATTTGAATTTTCGACAAATGTCCCTTGTTTAATTTTTAAAGAAACGTTTTATAAATAATACAATGAAACGATTTATCTTCATAAATTGTAATTTTTAAAAGGTGAATTGGAATCACACAATGTTTATATTATAAATGTCTAGAATATATGCTAAACAGGAGAAAATTTCGCCTGGTAACGACAGAAAATGTTTTCCGTGTACATTCTGTTTCCCTTCAACATCTGGTAAAATTTCTAAGCTGACATTTTCATGTCTGATCAAGATGGCAATAAATCAGGGTCTCGTTATCTAAGTCACGGAAAAGGGGGGATAATTTACGACGAGAAAAGGGATACTCAAAATTTATATATACTGAAACCATAACCGCACTGCAAACAAATTATTGCTCTAAACGAAATAAACCCTATCTTTAAAGAAAACGGTTTCTGAAATATATTCACATATAATTGTATACAGATCTATTTCTGGCGATTAAAGCTTTCAGGATGTTTTTTGCAGTTAGTTATGGAAGCTTAGGTTTTGTGAATTATGGGAAAGGAGATGGGTAAAGCGAGTACAAATGCATCTATTTGCGAAACCGGATGAGGAATTCTATTTATCTATTGAATAGTTTTGACAATCAATCAGAATTTAAATCAAAACGTGAATAAAGGTACATGTATAGAAAAACATGTGTTTGCTTAAGATGAACAAATATGCCAGTTCACGTCTTAAACAATACCCCCTTAAAACAATTTCTAATGAAATTGCAAAATGAAGTGTTAGATTCTTATTATTTTATTGATTACAATCTGACATGAATTTCATTTGCTAAACTCTGTATTGATATTTTTTCGTTATTTCAATTTTATTTCAAGAGATTTAGGAAAACCGACACAAGTTTAAATGTAAATATTCCTGAGGTCCATGGATTAAAATCTCTGTGTACAAAATTTGATATTTCTGTTATATTCCCTATAAACTTTGTAAACCATGGTCAAATATTCGGAAAGCTCTTAAAATTGTTCCGGAAAAAGCAAATATTTAACAACGGTTCGGTTAACATTTGTCACAAATCAAAGTAAATTTATCGTAGAAACCGATCTACTTGCAAGTATATGAATGCTATAATAATTCTGAATTGAGCGAAGGCTTAGATGTAATTCAATATATCTGACCGAGTTTTGAAGGTAACCGATTAACTTACACTCGTCTTGCTTGGCTTTGAACATTTTTTGTTATCATAAAGACTTAATTGATAATGACAGTTTTGAAAGCGAGGCTGACTACAAAACTCACTCATATGCGTCTCTCATTTAGTTTTTTGTATTTTCTTTACCATGTGTATAACTTTTTCGCCCTGTATTTCCATATATCATACCTTTTAAAATGAAAAACACATAACGGTTGAAAATCTAATTTCTTACTCTGGAATAAAATCTGTACAGTATAGTCTCTATCTAAGATTCGAGCATAACAGGAAAAGAAATTCTGTTCCCACCCTCTTCGAAAAAGAAGAAAAAAAAAACCACCGCCCATGTCAAAAAAGACGCGGCGAAAACGAAAAGCTCGCCGGAAGTTGATTAAACCTGTGATACCAGTAAGGATCCGGAACTTTTGGTTGTCGAGTGGATTTGTACTAGTGGCCACTCTTACTACTTAAGTTAGTCACGACTTTTCATTCATAAAAATGTGTCCATTAAGAAACCATCCTTCATCATTGCATTAAATAGAGTGTTTCCTATTATAGTATTCAAAAGATCAACAGGATTAGGGAACCGCCAAGTCTATCAGGTGATCGGTAGAGTGCTGCCGGTTCTTGGTCACCCAATTTACCGACTACCGTACAATTGGTGACGGAACTAAAACTCTACTAATTCAGGAAGAGTCAGTTCTTAGTTCAAGTAAGACAACCCGCGTTTTCTTTCCTGGATTTTATGCTTTATATTTTTAAAACAACTTTTTGAAGTAAAAGATAATCACAGCCTTTTTCTTGCAGTTTATACGGAACACTCTGGTGTATTCAACATTGTACAAATACAGAGACATTGTCAACAAATCTTTTTTATCAACAAATAAACATCTATACTACTATATTAAAATAATAGACTCGAATTTTTGGGCTTTAATACCGAGAAATCGGAAGAGTACTGTCTTTTGTTTTATATATTTTAAACATAATTGGTACTTGAAGATTACCAATTTGTTTTTATTTTTTCTCAATCAAGCTTCGCTAATTAATAATCAACGAAAATTCCTTTTAAAAATCCGGAAATCATCTGGATTTTTTGGATTTTACAATCTTGCGCATGCGCATTACATTCACGCTAAATCACGGGAGGCTCTTTAGTTTATGTTTCCACAATATCATATTTGCATGGATAAACTCAGAAACGATAATAAAAATACGTGTAAATTTTCATTGAAAGTTTGATACATGTATATATTCTGTTCATCAAAGAAAATACGGGATATAACTCTAACTCAGTGCATTTGATATGAAAAATCCCGAGAGTTCCGAATGTCTACATGGCGTGTTAATTTGAAGCGAGTAAAAAACGTTGGTGAAAAAGTGTTGAATTCTTTATTAATATGAATTAAATTTTTAGATGAAACGTATTTACAGCCTCAAAATGGTTTGTTATGAATAATTTGACTGTTATTTTCAATAAAGCTTCATGTATTCTCTCAAAATCGGAGCGATTCTGCAGTTTTTTGCTACATTACGGGTATATGGGAGGCATTTTAACTGTGTTGAAGGCCTGTCCCGAGACACAGATTATTCTATGAGAATAATATTAGATTATTCCGATATCATATGCAATGTCAACCCGTGCACGCACGGGTCAAAGTCTCGTTTAAATTATAGAAGAAATGTTTTGGCTGATTTATTGTATGTACATGTATGTGCAATTTTTATCATCATATAAAAAAGGGGGTAAGAGAGAGAGAGAGAGAGAGAGAGAGAGAGAGAGAGAGAGAGAGAGAGAGAGAGAGAGAGTTGAATGTATCCTTGCTTGCCGGTTATCGCTCTGGGTTAAGTATCCCTGGTTTTATATTATTGTCTTAAGATATTTTATCAGCCGGACGCTATGTTTATAGCGAGGTCGTGTGGGTCACATTTTCTGGCGGCTAGAAGTGATAGCGGCAGTAAGAGTCAGTGACAGTAGACTCGCCTTTCAAAGGACTAGGGAACATAGCTCGCATAGCTATCCCCGTCTACTATGCCCCACAAACACCTGAGTCTAGCGTCTGTACCACGTTGGGTTTCAGTATAACAGCTGAAAACTAAAATGGTTTAAAATATTTGAAGATGATATATTCATAAATACCTTTTACCAAGTTTAACTTACTTGTTTCTGAAAGAAGGAAATTTTAAACTAAAAAAATGATAGAATATCTAAAACCGCTATTTATGATTATTCTTATTTTATGATGTTCAGATTTTCTTCTATCCGTTAAGTTTGCACACAGTAGAAGAGTTTTCTCAAGTGATAAAAAATATCGCTTTGCGGCGCTTTGGTTCCCGACAGCGCACGAATACTTACTTTAATTTTATTTAACAACTTTAGTCCCATCCCACAAGCAAGGTTAATTCGCAAATATCCAGGGAATTAGTGAAACCTACGCCAATCGGTTTGTCAAAGTCGGCTAGCAGACGGTTCCAACGAGACAAAAAGGGTCGCACTAATGAAAGGAAGTGAAGGGGGAGGATCGTGTATAATTTGTAATGAAAATTAGTTCGTTTTATTTAATTGAAAGCAGAGGAATATAATAAATAGATAAAACAAATCCGGGGAGAGGCAATCCACATAAAAATCCGACATCAAGAAAACACAGGAACCTCGCCATGTCTTTGAAACCTGTTAGACAGAGAACTCAAAGAAGCGGGAACCATTCAACTTGACGCACAAAAGGACGAAAAAAGTCGAATTATTCAATGTGCGTATACTATTATTGTTTGCAACACATTTTTCTGGTCATAATTTTAGTTTTAAAAAAAGTTCAGTTTCGGTTTTTTGCAAAGAATTGACCACAAAGATACTAAAGTTCACGTTTAATTGTTTTCGTGATTTAGAAATCAAGCGATGAAATTTTTATCAAGATAAAGATAAAAGTAATTTTAAAAATATCAAAAGGTCCCCTCAAGTAGAGTGGTGAACTTCTTTTAAGAACTACCTGCCACTTTAGAACGTAGTCGACCGAACTTTTCAAGCTTAAAGAAAGGAGAAAGGCTTGCGGCGATTTTGACATCTTCTGAGGTTTTTGCCTCGAGTAACATTCGATCAACTCTTGATAAAGTTTTCAAAGACTGGACACATCCTCGGGTCTTTTCACGGCAAAAATGTCAAATAATGCCCTATTGTTTACCCACAAAGGGGTATTTGCTAAAGTGTCCAAGCTTGTTTGGGACCCCGACAGCGTAATCCAGGGTTCAAGTGACTTGGAATTTATCACGTGGTTGGTACGTTGTGGGGATGATCGTACTATGGCGAACATCACAACAAAAGCCGGGGGTTTACAGGACAATAGGAAATTTTTAAAAACTGTTATTAACATGTACGCAAGATAATAATGTCTGGTTTGAATGCTTTTGGCAAGGTTGAATTTTGATACACACGCACAGCTATCAAAGAAATATTTTATTTAAACACCCATCAAATTTAAAACTCGAATTTTCTGTTCTCTTCACTGGTGTAACATATTTGGCAAATGACTTGGTCGAATTGGCATATGACTTTTTTTTATCAATAGATATGTATGTTTAAGAAATGGATGAACTTTTTTTTTCGAAGTCGTTAAGATGAACAACTAATGAGCGGACGTGACACGGGGTCATCGAATCCTAAATCCAGCGAAGAAAACAAGGGAATTTTTTGTATTGATTAATCTGTACTTTAATGATTCATTTACAATAGTCCATATTGCAGTTCGCACGTTTTGGGTTACAGCGTCAGATAACACACGGGGTGTAACTGCTCGTCCGCGCATTAATATCCGTCAATTACCCTCCTGCCAAAGGTACAATTAAAATTGTTATCAAGATTCTTCTTGATAAAGGAAGATAGGGAATTTCTATATGTCGTAGCATTTCCAAAACTGCATATTGAGAATTTCTCACACAAGACAATTAAAAGTTTTGGTAAAATTATTAATTTCGGAGACCAAAACACTTCTTGCGCCGTCTTAATCCAAAATAAATATTAAATAAAATTTGGAATAAATGCCAAAAATTGATTTCCAAAATATATTAAACTAATTTGAATTGTAGTAACTTTTAAGATGTTTATTTTTGCAAAAATAAAACAGTCGTTAGTAGCTCTTCATAGTCTAAGAGTATGACCTCTTGGAATTTCTTTGTTAGGCGACAGAAATTGGTGGCAAATTGGCTGTGAACAAACGACGCAAACGGTTCGGCATCTATTTCTCGCTAATTTAAAAAAAAATTCGAATCAATAAAATGATTTACTCTCAAGAACACATCTCAATGAATTTCACATTGTATATGGTGGTATTGCTCGCTTTGTTCAAATACTTCACCGTATTTACACAAATAATTCAATTTCTCCTATTCATCACAAAAAGGAGCAAATCAAAGATGTTAAATATTTCCCCGATACAACGACGAACGGATTTATTTGATACTATTATGAACTTAAACATTTAATTTCGTTTTTTTTTTATCCACAACAAACTAATTTCATTGAAAAGGCTTCCACCATAATCAGGTATTGAGAGCGTCAATCGTCATTTTTGTCTTGGCCATGTCAACTCTTGTTAATAATTGTCAATTTCCTGTGTCTTGTGGTCAAAATTAAGAGTTTCTTATAACGGAATGTCGAGAACAAGATTGTCACTTCCATTTCTATTAACTTCAGCATACAGGCAATGTGAATGATACTTAAATCTTTCTCTCTTTTTCTCTTTTTTCTTTCCATCTTTCTCTCTCTTTGAGGAAAAAAAACCTTAATATTCTTTGGTATAAGAATTTCAAAATTTTAAATAGTATGTAAAAACGCAAACTATACATCATATGCGAATTCTTTTGCAAATAAAAATAAAAAATAAAAATAATAACACAAACATTACTATAAACTTCGAGAACAAAGTATGACGAGAAGTCTTCACTGGTGGCCATATTATTATGGCGATCCAAACCAAGGGCGTGAGATTTGTTTGACACGAGGGATGAGTTTTCAGCCATGATGTGTTTTGCAGATATCTGTCTAAAATGATTGACAAAAAATCCGCACATAGCAGGGGAAAAAACAGCGGAAGAGGCCCTTTTTAATGTTTATTCTTCTGTCAAAAATTGGCATAGTCCAAAATGATTTTAACTGTTATAATGTGTGATTGTTTCAAATTACTCCAGTAAAATGAAACGAAATTAATTGTTTATTCATAATACTTTGATATTGTATGTGGAAAGAAAAAAATATGAAAATTAAATATTTGATGTTAAAGAGAGAAAGTTTTGGGTAATGGAAAAATAAGTGATGGCATTTATGAATTGTTTGTAATGAAAATATGAATATAACTCTTTATCAGCTGTAGAAAGTTGAGATAACGTTAAGCAACGTACTCAGAATGGCATGTGTTTTATTGTATACGAACATACGATAAGGTATCTGGAAAAGAAAATTATTTGCATTGCATAACTTGATTATTTATCAGAATGTTTACGAATTGTTTAAACCGGATCAGGACCTCAATTATGTAATCTAATATTTTAATATTTAAGATATTCTCCAAGCATCTTGTAACATTGATGACAAGCTGGAAGCTTTTTGAAAGAAAAAAAAACCATAATGTAATTCGTAGCCGTCATATTTTGATTTTTGTAGAAAAATATAATCTCATCCATGCTTACTGGAGATAAATACTACAAACTATGTCAACCGCAGACAGATTAAGCCTTCTTGCGGATTATCTAATCCTTCCCAGGGAACAATAAACACACATCTCTGATTGTACGGGAGGTTTATAAAAATAAACATACATTTTATCAGCGTGTATTTAGGTATAACTGAGACTAGAGTTGATTTCCACATACCGAGCACATCACGTTAAGCTAAAATGAAATGGTACCAGAATAAGAATACCCTCGTGGCAAATAATCCCGCTGAAAACGAAGATCGTAAAAATTGTTTCGGTTATGTATTTTTTATGAGTTCATTTAAAGTGTCAAATAAAAATTCTATTTTCAAGCTGCCACCATCTCAGAAATGATTTTGGTGTGGTCTATATTTCATAACTAAACTGCAAATGAATGACAATCGCAATACCGAGCTCAACAACTTGAATGATTACGAAATGTTTGGGTTTTGGGGGGAGAAACCCTGCCTCTGATTGCGTTTGACGGGAGGGAGATAGCGTTTTAACCGTGTCAGTTGTTCGGTCTGGAAAACTTAAGTGCCATTATTAATTATCGAACATGATTATATTGTTGTTAGATAAGTTGAAGAGATATGAAACGAGAGCGATAAATCAACCCCTAACTACAACTCTCGGAATCTCGGAGCTTTTTCATGCTGGGTGTCGATGGAGTACAGAGGAACGATTTCACAGCTAATTTCACGTGCACCGTTTTGAAAAAAGGATAAAGATTCTGCTTATCTTCCTGTAAAACCTACCCCCGGACCGCGGGGAGAGAAGAGCTTTCTTATGACAAGAGTTTTCTTGCGGAGCCATATTTTCGTTACATCACGATATCAATCTGCCCCTGATTTTGGTGTGATTCTTGCTAAGTACATGAAGAAATATCAAGAATTCTCGCCATTGTGGAGTAATGGGCGATTAAAGAATGTATGAAAACTGGAGCCTTTAGGAGTACATTGTGTGAACGCCCCTGACCCACGCGATGAAATCGATGTAAATTTCGTCACCAAGAGATGACTAAATTCACTCTATGTCCGAGTGAAGCGACTCCTGAGCCCTGACACAGCGGGACTCTCCCTGGTGAAGTAACACGCCATAGTCACAAACTAGGGACGACCCGATACCCCCAGGACCAATTCTGTGGTCTTTTTAAGGTGCCAGAGAGCAAAACAATGAAACAGCATGATGGACGCTGTCTTATAAATACGCTGGTGAAGGCTTTAATCCTTTTAAAAGAATTTGTCGATGGTATACGGGGCCCTTATTGAAAGAAAATACTTCAATCGGAAAGAAGTATGCCAAAAGCAAAAAGATCCTAAATTCAGAGGACAAGCGAAGAAGAAATACATCTGTCATATAAAACCCACGATTGATATTGCCAAGAGTTTTTGAAGATAAGGAAACATGACTGCTTTCAATGAATATTTCAAGAACATAAAAATTCTGCCAAAGAAACCAGCACAACCATTTACCCTAAAGCACAAAGTCACAACTGGGGCTATAAATATGCCGAAAATATTGAATCATTTATCATTGGTTGAACGTTCAGTCGAAACTTCAGCATGGTCATCATACCCCATCACTCACTGAACTTGTAATGTCCCGGCCGCCAGACGGCGCTATTTGCGGGATCCGGTGGATACTTTACTAGTGGATACTGTAAATATTTGGTCTGACCATCGACATTGTTGTCCGTCATAACATATTTAAATCTTTCTTGACATGTTCGTATTTGCTTTCTAAATAGTTCGTCGGTTTTTCATCTTAAGCTTTTCTAGTCGCAGCTTCTAGCGCAAATAGAATCTGAATAGAAATCTGAACTTAAACAACAGTTTGTACACAAAAAAATCACCAGTAAAACAAAAATGGACCTGCTGCTCCTCCAGCTACTATTGGTTTTATTTTTTGTGTTTATTTTACAAATGATTTTAAATTTGTGAACAAAATATGTCTTCCTTCCGTTGGTTTTGTCCTCAATCCGGCAATAAAATGTGGACATGAGGTCCCCAAAATAAACAATTCATTCATATCAGAAACAGCTCAAAGGAGATTTTTATAACAAAAATAAAACAAAAAAGCAGGTGATGAAGAGCATTGTTTCTTTTTCATGAAGTGAACGACCAGGGGTGTCTATTAAAACTACGGGTAAATAGGGCTTCTCTAAAGGACTGGGTCTGATGTCAAACAAGCAGCAATGAGGAATATGGAGGAAATTTCACAATTTTTTTGCCAACTTTATCTTCCAAGAGAAATTTCTTGATTTAAACTATTAACAAAATCAACAAAATCCTTAGAATTAAGTTTTAACCATATTGGCAATCCTACATGTACCGTAGAGGACACGACAGGCCGTTCAAAACACCTGCATTGGAGACTTTTGGTATATTTCATTAGCTACTTCCTTACCCATGCCGGGTGGACATCCGTCGTGATCTATCACGTGGTTCTTCCGTTTCCTTGGCCGCCCTTTTTGCACGGCTGTTCCGACTCCATTGTAGAACGGTATATGGCCGTTGTTTGGACACGGCAATGCTGGATGCATGCGCGAGAAATAGTCTCCTTGAAAAATGATTTCATAGTCTGTTCTACAATATATTAAATCATCCTGCATTCCGAACTGATCACCCGTAGTAAGTGTCTTATTACACGATGCACACGTGAAACAGTTGATGTGAAACACTAGGTCCTTTGCGCGCATCACAAGTTCGTTCGCCGTGATACCCTGATGACACCGCGAGCATCGCTTGACAGCATACCTCCTGGAAAATACAGAAATGTTATTTGTCTTAATACATTGAAACCTAATTATCTTGCACAATCTATCATGGTATTTTTGGTTTGAAAATGTCACTGTTTATAGAAATAGTTTGTGTTGCTTTTCATGCAACATAATTTTATATGTACGAATTTAATGGAATAGTGTTATGTTTTTAACTGTATGGAAAAAAATAAATTTCCAAGTTAATTTTGAATTTTAAAATAACATAAATAAAAAATAGTTTAGTTTATAATTGAAAACGTTAGGACTATTTTATGGAAGGGAATTACCGCCAAAATTCCATGTATCTTGCTTTTATTCTTATTATGCTTACTTCTTTATTCTTTATTACATTTACACTTGCATGTCACTTTATTGTTTTCATATTCATGCTTATTCAATTTCACTTTGATTCTTTTTTATCCTTCATTGTTTGCTTAATTCTATGTTGCAACATTCTATTCTTATTCGTGTAAATTCTTTCTTCTATCTCTGTTACAAACGTGAATTCAAACACGCAAACCATAAAGCACTTTCAATAAAGACGAATACAAGTTGCATGAATTTAATGCTGCATTATGACGCCAGGCGGCAGTGTGCGCGCTACAATTGCTGCTCCCCGAAAAAAAAACCAAACAACGTAGCTAGCTAAATGTGGGATGTTTCGCACCATGACATTTCGCTCCAATGTTTATATGTTCAGATCAAGAAATGGAGGGGAGGTTTATGTACTAAGGGATAATTTATAATTTTGTTTGCCGGGGAGGGGGTGGGGGGGGGGTGGTCGAGTTCTATTTTCAGTAGGTTTACTATGTGGATTTAAAAAAGTTTGAATTTTCAAGGGTGGTGGGGTGACTGGACCCCCCTCCTAAAATAAAATAAAATTTTAAGTCTGCGCATCAGTTATTTTTATGAGACGATATAATCTTACAGTTCTCATAATTAGCACCCGTATCATAATTATCATCATCGCAAGCTTGATATGGAAGTCGGTCAATTCAACTCTTCTTTTAATAAAGACCAGTTGACAGGTTGACATGTATGAGGTTCATGTCTCTAAGTTACATGTATCATAGCTTAAACACTTTCAAATCTAAACATGGACATTCAGTTACATGTACATGATTTATTTTAAAATAAACAAACCTACAATAAGCATGGCTGTGAATGATACATACACATTTTTGTATCAGTTTGTATCAGTTTCAAACGAAAATTAGTGTAAATAAGAAGCATACATTATGTATGTTTTGTATTTTGGAAGAAAAAAAAATATTTTATTTAGAACTTTATATAAGAATTGTTATTAAGATTTTGATTTAGATTTTAAACCAAAACGTATAAACAGTCATATCACATACCGTATTTTAATCTCTTTGCCTGGTTTGTTTTCGTTTACTCATTGTATAATTAAGTCACTGATACTTTAGATTCGTTAATTTTTACCGCGTATACGTATATTTACTTCTGCGACTCCACCGTTCTGTGCGAATCGCAAGAATATAAAATTGCGTGCACCAAACTTTGTTTTCATATCACAAGTTCAAAACTTTTAGAAAAATAAGTGAGATTTTAAAACCTGCAGTTTTAAGTTTTTTAGCCCGGAATTTTACGCGGATATTAATTCATCGCATTTAGTCAGGGATACACAGTACTGTAGCCTAACGAGAGGTACATAGTGATTCATGCAAGTGATAATTTTAACACGTACTAGAGTACAGGAAAAGCTACTTCTAAGCATTTCGTACCCCAGTCCTTTTATTGTTTTTCAAAAACATCTTTAAATTTGGTTTAAATTTATTTCTATTTCATCTACATGTTCCACGGGTACCTCTGGACAGAACCGTGCATCACCCCACCTCTTTTCACCTCAAATGAAAATACAGTCCTGTCGACAAGTACTTATGACATGTTCCTCTTCTAAAAACCGTTCCCAATGGGAAATTCACACTTTTTTAATCAACCAATAAAAAAATTAATACAAAATTATCTCTCAGACCCCCCCCCCCCCCTATGATTTTTTTAGAACCGCGCGGAGGCATTTTACATGTATACAAAAAAAAAACCGTATCTGTTTGAGTCTACGTATATCGTGGCTTGTTAAAAGTTGACTATATTAACATGTATTTCATATTCCTATACTAAGCCCTTAATTTGAGATGTTTTCACTTATGCCATTTGTTAGTTTCGTTTTAATAAATCTTCGGGAGCAGCAATTGTAGCGCACACACTGCCGCCTGGCGTCATAATGCAGCATTAAATTCATGCAACTTGTATTCGTCTTTATTGAAAGTGCCTTATGGTTTGCGTGTTTGAATTCACGTTTGTAACAGAGATAGAAGAAAGAATTTACACGAATAAGAAGAGAACGTTGCAACATAGAAATAAACAAACAATGAAGGATCAAAGAGAATCAAAGTGAAATTGAATAAGCATAAATATGAAAACAATAAAGTGACATGCAAGTGTAAATGTAATGAAGAATAAAGAAGTAAGCATAATAAGAATAAAAGCAAGATACATAGAATTTTGGCGGTAATTCCCTTCCATACTATTTGGCGAAAAGGCATGCCATCAGGTATGTTTAGATAAAAAAAGTTGGTGTGTGGAAAATAAAAATAAATCTCTGTATATATACTGCAAGTGCGAATATACATGTAGGTTTATAAATATAAGTTCATTTTTTTCTAAGTTTGAATTATTTCATTTAAGAGAAAAATCAACGCTGAGATTGAAAACCCTCTGCATACATAATTAACAAACGTGTTCAAGTTGAAAACTATAAAACATTGAGTACAATCACGTATAAAACACCCCTAGCTGGTGCTATGTGACACGCCATATGTATGTTAAAAAGAAAATCCTTCAAAATAAAACACTTTTTAGCATTTTGGCTCATTATTAAGCAAAAAGAAAGTTCCAAAAACTTTCTTGGAACAAAACTTTGTTAATACGTATTCGCGTCATGGATCAAAGCACCTAATGTTCTCAGAAGTTGTCTGATAATACGTTTTTTGGCTTCTATGACATTAATCAGTCAAACATGGCGGATCGCGATCAAACGAGAGTTTACGAGATCTTTTCGCAATGATATTCCATATGGGCAGACCATGTATCGCCAGGTGCGCAAAATTTCATCTGCTCGTAAAATTCATGCACTTTCATTGTTTTCAAGCGCATTTCACGATCATATTGACTGAATATTAAACTACAAAACACACATAAAACATCGCTTTGCTATGTTTTAGCACGCTGCTGGATAATCTGTGTACTGTCTTGCACATTTTTTCCACTTTTAATTCGGATATAGGGGATTATTGCTGATTTCAGATTTTCATCTGTTTTGTATATATACCTGCTAATGTCTGAAACTCATTGCTTGCTCGGATCTCAGCCCAAAACATTTAACTGTACACCATTATACTTATGTACAATAACCTTACGTTTTTCTTGCTCTAAAATTGAGTTGATAAATCTTATATAGTTACATGCATATAGTATACCAAGGGAGCACAGTGGCATATTCTGTCACATCTGTAGCCATTTGGCAACCAGGTATGGCAGTGTTATTCTATGGCTAATTGCGGAATGGTTTTTTGGTGTACAAAAATACCCGGATGATAAAATGACGATCTGATGGTCCCATGACCACACGCGCAATGCAAACAAACAACGGTTGTAAGGCAACATATAAAGAGTAGGCACGGGTTAATGGGGTTACTATACGTCTGGAGTACGCTATGAGCCCGGCATCAGGATCAGGGAGGACTCTCTCAGAAACAGAGACAGCAGCCTTGACCCCACCAATCTACCCACTTCCTCTCTTAGATATTACCTGTAGTACCAATTGACCAACTTTATTGTATAACAGTAGTTCTTTACACACTGCATGTATTTTTCAATTCCATTTATTTTATTTTACAAATCATATTCATATATACCGGTACCAATTTTGGTATCTTGATTATAAAAACCGAACAAGAAAACAAATGTATTCAAATTAAAGTAACAAGTGCAAATTAGCTTGAGAGTTTGAACGAGGTAGTGGTCGCTTTTTTTTAAATTGGGTCACGGTACTTCGGTTCTTAGACTTTGGGACTTTATCGGAATAGTACATCTCAAATCTATGATTACGATCACTGGTCTATAATCATCAAATCAACAATACGTTCGCGTAAGCTCGAAACGGCACTTGTGAACAGCAGAATAATTAAATTCTTTGAAGTAAAATAAAAGACTTTGGAGTGTAGAACAACTTGTATATAACTTAATTATCTTTGGGCTCAAATTTCTCTTTTTAAGATCAACATGCATCTTAAAGTTGAAAAATACATACTAGTATATATATTCGAAACGAATTCTACATCGCCATTTATATATGAGAGAGGTTTAATGATTTGCAATAAAATGAAGTATAAACTTAATGCAAAATTTGTAATAATAGTATTACAATTTTATATTACTGAATAGAATTTAAAATTAATTCATAATATGCTGTCATATCTTTCATTTGCTTCACAATATAACATCCTCTCAGTAATTTCAAAATTTACAATATAAAAAAAATATATAAAAAGTTTAGTTATTAACCACAATTAATACAAATTTAAAATCCTTTTTTAATTTCTAAAAAGTTAAATCATCTTAAAGGTATTGACGTTATACATTTGTTATGATAAATGAATTGATAAAACTAACAGTGTTGACTCTACACAAAGATGCGGTTCTTAATCTTTATTCCTAATGCCACGGAGGCGAGGACCAACCGCTGTTCAATTTGTGAAAGCAATTACTATCAGGGCCAATAAAGAAGATAATATCGGATTATGATGCACTCGATTTTCATCTGATAGTCAACAATAAATGAATTAAGCTTGTTTTCATCAATTTTTCCTCTTCTCGAATTTCTCACAAAATTGACGTTAGTATTGGTATTGAAATATTATTTATTTGATTTAATGATTTATTCAATCATAATTTGAACTGATATTTTTTTTATAACGAAAATAGTTCCGATTCATCGTGACGTTTCAATTTACTTATATTCCAAACAGAGTGTGACACCTTTAATAACTAGAAGGAAATTTCTTTTTAAAAAGCTACAAATCCTATTACAACGGTGGTGTCAACAGCAGTCAAAAATGTTTGATAATTTTGGGTTTCGATGATGAAATAATGGATTCATTTTGTTCTATGCCTGTGGCACACAAATTGCTCTGTAGCTAAAATGGTTTGATTCTTCTCACTTTACACATTAAGAAATATCTACAAATATTTTGATAATCATTACATTACAGAATGTCGTAAGGACGAAACTCCATCGGACGATGCTCTGTAAACAAATCTATTGTTCAACTTGTGAACCTGGGAAAGGACATTAACTTTTGAATTATGCTTTTGAGAATGATAAAAAAGCACATGATGACCATAACCGGTACGTTAATATATATAACGCCGGAAAATTTAAAATGGATCAAAAATGAAAGGAAGTTTGGAGTTTGCACCAAATGCCGGTTGTGGCATTTTGATACAGGGATTGAAACCTGCAAAATCCATTGACTTTGATTGCACCTAGGTCATTCTGGTACATAAGTGATAGAACCCCCAAACCACCGATATTGTATGAAAATTTGAAATCAAGCGAAGTAAAAAGTGCCGGGCCGATTCCTGCTTTTCAAGAAGTGTTGATTTCTGACCAATCAGAGAGCGAGGCTTGCGTCATTCTATCTTGCATAGTTTCATTTGGTATTGTTTTTGCACCTGGTATTATTTTAACAGCAGAATTTGACCCCGGTATTTTGAAAGCAGAATTGTACATTCCAATATAAACAAAGCTCCTGGTATATCCAAATCAAAACCATATATTATTTATATTATTTATGCCGTTCAAAAAGTTAAAAATATACATGTATACATTCTGGCATGAAGAAAGGTAGGAAAAACTGATTTGGATTGCAATAAACAGACAGTCATGCGTCTTTTGAAATTTCCTAGATTAACAAGTTTAACAAGAATTTTTTTTACTTTCTGTGTTTTGCCCCTGAAATTTTACAAGGTTTTTTGTATGATATACGTCTTTTGAAAATTCCTAGATTTACAAGTTTGACAAGAATTTTTATTTTTAAAATTTTTGTGTTTTGCCTCTGAAAATCTACTTCTGCCACATTGCAAAACGGTTACACAATAACTCGGCTTATCGAAAGGAAAACAGAACTCGACACCAAATCCAGCATTTCAAAAAACAAATACACTGAATAAAGACATTAGATTTCAGACCACCTATGCAATGTTTGATCTTCTTTTTAAAACGCATGAGAGGTCCATGTTGGTTCATGGTAGTGTTAAACGCCCCAAAGAACCTGATCTCTCAAGACATCTAAAATTATGAACAGATAAACGGATATTATCTAACATACAAAATTTGCTCCATGGTGGATTTGGAGTCATGGGGTGCACGTTTTGAAAACTTGACAAAACTCTTTTTTCGCCGTGGCTGTATTATCACACCATTCAGTGAAACAGTCCACAAGAATTTCTCTAAAGTCTCGCACATTTTTTTTTACCACTTTTCAAACGTCAGAGCCCCTTTGCGCGGTGTCAATAAAGTGAACAAATGGAAAGTCAGAATATGATTCTACTATTCTCCCCGGGTTTTGGATTTCAGACTACTTCCAGACCGCCCACCGCACTCCGTCTCATTCAGAGTATTCTGAGTTAAAATAAACAGGAAATTAATATGGAATGCCACCCAGAACAAATTACTTCATTTTGAAATTTATTAAAAGATATATTATTATGCTTTTCAATTTTCCTGCAAAGGTAATTCGATCATTTTGAACTCGGGCTATTTTAAAGTAGATGTAAAAGCAATTAACCATGTTATATCCAAAATTAGTTAGAGATGGTCATGATAATAATAATAAAGTTATCGCTAAGTTTCAGTCATAATAAAACTCATTTTTACAATAAAGTTCTGTAATGTTTTCCTTGCTCTCAGATTTTCTTGTTTTCAAAATGATTATTGATAACAATATCAAATGTGTTTGCAAAAGATTTTAGACTCGAAACAAATTCACTTTCTGGAGTGCTTTCTTAAGATGAAGATATTTATCAAACGAATTTCCCAAGCTGTTTGTTTATGGAAGGGAAGCGTTTAAATTCAAATTGACACCATGACACAAATGAGAAGAAAAGTCAACTTATTTATCTTTCTTTCACACTTCGAAGTCTTGATAAAACAGACATTTCTGTAACAGGAAAGGAACATTTTTCCTCTTGAGTGTAGTAAGTCTTTTCGGATATTAGTGCACCCTTATCGTCATTATCGCAAAATACTTCGTATGAAGAGTCTGTCAAAATTATTATTTTAAAAACTGCATCACGCAGTGTCCCAGGGTTTGAAATTACTGGGAGATCCGAGATAAGAGGGAACTCGCAATTATTGCGTGGTCTTTTACTCCACATTGATCGTGCAAACATTTCTATCCAATATTTTCCAAGTGCTACTCAAACTGATAGGCCTATAATTTAGAATCAATTGAAAACAATCGGTGATATCAATTATTTCATTTTTTTATATTTTCACCTAGTCGATATCAATATTTCAATAATTTACCTGTAATAATCTTCTTTACAATAAATATTTCCGTCTCGTGCAAAGCAGGTAAGTTCTGAATCCAGACCAATTTTGCACTCGCAACATTTTAGGCAGTTCACATGCCACTGTTTATCAACGGCCATCAGGTAATACCGGTCCAAAATTCTGGATCCGCACCCAGCACAAAAACTTGGAGACTCGAATTTATTCAACACCGGCATGGTCTGAAAAAAAAATCAGAATATTTAAGTAATTTGAATGTTTTATGTATTTTTGAAAAAGAAATATTGTTTTTTAAACGTCATATATAAAGTCAATAATTTCAGACGAATTCCTTTCCTGTAATATTTCAATTAAAAGAACATATTTTGAATTCAGTGAAATGGAAAAACAATCAGTTTGATATTTTTATTCTGATCAGCTTTATTGAAAAGTAAACATTAAGAGTGCCTGATTGTTCTTATGTGAAGTACCCGTTGTACATTCAGAAACATAATTATCACTTAAGCTAATCCCAAAGGGATCAGTAATGAAGTTAACACTTCATCGTCAGACTCCGGTAGTCTATTCCTGATCAAATACTGCTTTGATCTGAGGAGTGTTGTGTCATGGGTTCCGGGGGATAACGGCAAAAAATAACAACATCCCATACACACCCCGTATCACTCCGATATTTATAAAGTAAACAAGTATTTGTTTTGGAAAATAACATTTCATTCAATTTTAGAGGAAAATTCTATTTTCTTCTTTGTGAAAAAATGTGTACTTTTTAGATTGTAAACAAAATTCTAACATTTTAAATAATAATCCTCGAATTAGTAAATAAAAATATTTATGTAATTTTAAAAAAAATACTTAAAATCATAATAATTCAGTTTTTAAGAATAATTTTTAAAAATTATCCTAAATAAAAAAATTAATCAAATTAAATTACCTGCATGTGGTGCTGGTGCTGGTTGATATCAAACTGTGACATTTCCCTGGAGCATTGCGTGTGGTCAGGAAAGGCATTATGGTCGGACAAAATCATATTTGTCTTCTCTACCATTCCGTAGTTCAAAGTCTGAAGTCCCACCATATATAGATGCTGTCGCGTGCAGTTGAATCAGATGTCAAAATTCGTCCGCGGGGGAATATGTGCCTTTCATCGTACTGCAATGTTAATTTTTTCAATCTCTATTGCAATTTTTTTTAAGTTGCAAATTTCCTCCGAGTTCTAAAGAAAGTGTGCCTGTTTCGCTTGCTCCAGAATATGAAGTCGTCTGTCGCGTTTCCTTTCACTTTCAAAAAGAAGATTATGTCCTATTTTATAAATATTTACTTATAAATTTGATCAAACAGTGAATAATTCTCCAATGAGACTGGCATTGGAAAATCGACTAACGCAAACTCGAGTATTGAATTATGTTCTTGCTACTCAAATCTGTTTCAACGGTCTAACAGAAGGGGCGGAGACGTGAAAATTCTCTCGCGAAGCCCGGCTGGATGCATCGTTAGCCCAAGCACCGCTTGATCACTTTTGATTGGCTAACAGTTAGGCGCATGCTGAACTCCTCACGTGAAAAAAGGCGGGATTATCTCCTGGAAAAAAAAATTATGTCTTATTTTTTCGTAGCTCAATTTTGCACAGATGAAATGCTGTTTCTGATTTTTAATACCCTTTCTTGATTTTCCTTAGAAAATAGAAGTCAGAAAATAGTATCGTAATGTTTACTTTTATTTACGAAGATTTCTATCACGTCAATCAAAATCTCTTTTTTTCAGCAAGATTTGTTTTTATCCGGATTAGAAAATAAAGAGAAACAGCTAGGTTTGGACACCATGTTGATTCTTCATTATCTTCTTATACTATGCAGGGTTTTCTTCAATGTATTTTAATAAAAGAAACATTTATTCTTATCCTTAACGAAGAGGCACTTGGTAATATCTCTGTAGACATTTAAATTAAACTCATAGACCAGTATATTTGTGCGTTTTGTTAAAGGAATGTTGTGTACTTGGAAAGTCGAAAACTTTGCAACCACTAGGCCCATACCCCTTTGCAAAGGATGTCGGCTTACATAAACCCAATTGAAGATAGAAGAAAAATGTGATGTTTCACACTATGGCAAGTGCGGTACACATAATACCCACTTAGGATCACAAGGGGCTGCTTTTCTGATCCCTTGGGTAAACATTGGTGTAACTTATTGATGTAAATAACAATGTTTACCATACTTATCCGAAGTCCAATGCATAGACGTGTGTGGTATACGGACAGTGGCTACAGAAAATGCGTACATAAGCAAGATTCTATATGCAATAATATAGATAAGACCTGCATATTTCATACTTTCACTTATCTACATGATGAATTTCAATGCAGAGAAATATCAATGTTTAAAAATATTTCATTGATATCTGTGTGATGTATGAAACTATGATTTCAATGAGAGAGAGAGAGAGAGAGAGAGAGAGAGAGATAAGCACTAGTTATTTTCATGTTTCTCAATTGCTTGTAATTAAAGTTTTTTTGTATGCATAATTGCAGATATATAAGTTTAAACACGGAAAGAAATGCTGAGTACGAGGCGTTTGTCGGTTGGAGCTTTTTCCTTGAAAATCACTTTCCGTTACAATACACGAATAACTATATTGATGAGCAGCGCAAAAGAGGAAATTTTTAACATAATGAATCCTGAATTACCAGTCAAGTGTTGTATTGTCTATTTGTATTGCTCTCGATTCATTCAAACTAGCATTACATAGCTTACAGGATATAAAACGAATGGCACTGAATCGTTTTTATATTTAAAAAATTAAAGTGATTTTAAAACAATAAAATTTCAAACAAAGGATAATGGAAAGTGCTTCTACATACACAGCTTTAACAAACAATTTATTTTTATTAAATGTAAAAGCACATGGAATAGACATGACAATATTAGACAAAATATTTACACTGAATATTTACACTGAACCACATTAAACATTGGCTTTCTAATAATGATAAAGAATTAAACATGTATCAAATGTTATTCAGTGAACATCTGAAGATCTGCAGGTGAAATCTACAACTGTAACATACAGTGTATGTTTCATGTTTGGATCAGATTTACCCCTCATTACATCGAAGATCATGTAATGTTATTAAAAAGGAAATGTAAATGTATGTTAAATACAATAGTCGAATTTCCTTATCAAAAGAATGTGCGATAGCGCACATGCAATTCTGTACACATCTTTCTATATAGGTACAAAAAGCACCTGCTCCATGGAGGTAAACCTGGAGTTTGTGGCGTAATACTATCCGTTTTTAATTAGTTCGCCTTTTCTTTGTCCATTAGGTGATCTATAAAATTCGGTTATAAACTTGTAATGAAACAATCAACTCCCCGGTCACAGTCCGTTATTTATAACAAATCAAATGTCTAAAAACTCTGGTATCCTATCAGCACACAATAACTCTTGTTGATTTTAGCTTTCTGATATACAAGGCAAGTATTTTCTGAGGTTGAAATCAGAAACGAGTACATTTTACGAAAGTTTATCTATTACTGTAAATAAATTTAAAAATTTCTATTTTAATCTTTAGTTTTTAAAATAAGATGTAATTAATTTCAAATTTTGTTTACTTTTTGATCCGTTTATTTATTTCTCAATACAACGGATATTATTTTTTAGTCACATTAGGGGTAATTAATCAAGTTCTATCGTTAGCATACACTGAAAATTATCTCGCCCTAAAGATAGATCACAATTACAAACATAGTTCATGCTACCGGAAGTTAAATCGTACAATACTAATATAATAACGAAAGTACAGGTTATTTACGGAAAATTCACAAGAAAACGAAAGAAAAATAATGGCAACAGCTCTGATCGGAAAGACCGACGTAGGAGTCAAAGAGTTTGGCAGAGATGTAGAGGTAGCAGAGAACCCGACAGCCAAGTTAATGTACTACCTGGACAGTATCTGCTATGTCCTGAACATCGAGAAAACCGAGCGGAATATCCGTAAACTTCGGGACTACCAGAACTACAACAGACTAAGTGATGAGGAGATCAACAACCTGGTTGTACTTTGCGTTCTGTTTTCGCCGGACGTACTCCTCGGCAAATGTATTTTCCCGGACGAGGAAATGTGCGGCATGGATATGAATAAGTTCTACGAGCTAAGCGCTGTATCGCACCGATTTCTCGTGACGGAAGAAATTGTGATCGGAGGCCAAACCCGTCGCGTCCAGAAGATCCTCTTTTTCAGGGACATCTGGTTGGAATGTTTCTATTTGGAGCCAATAAAGCAGTACCAGTCAAAGATCGAGGGGATTGCTGCTACGTTGCAAGGTCGAAGTGTTGCTAGGCAACCAGCCCAAACGAGAGCAGGTCCAAGTCGCCCTGCGTCCTCCCAGGCAACACGCCGACAGTACACGCGTCCGCAGACGCAACAGCGTGCGGTGCCTTCGCCTACTAGCCCGGTTACTGCGTCACCACCGCCCAAGAAAGATGACGGCTGCGTCATTTTGTAATAAAATGAAACTTTTGTTCAGTTTGCGACTTACATTTGTAAATTTTGTACATAGAACATGAAATCCGTTGTAAACCGCATCAAGTGACAATCGCTCATGCGTTCCTCCCAAAAGGAGCACGGCGGTGATAGACTTTTAAAACATCAAAAAAAAAAACCCAAAAAAACTTGAGACTATAACACCGTGCAATATTGGCTGTGATTATTTTGCCCCCCCCCCCCCCAAAAAAAAGTCTCTTTTATTTCCTGTAAGCAAAGTTTTGATATTTTTAGATCTATTTTTTTTGGGGGGGGGGGGTATCAAAAGCGCAAAATACCCCGTTATGTCCTTGTGATCAAGTAAAATTTATTTTTATTTGGACTTTTTTTTATAGGTTGATGCATTAAAAATTCATTAAATAATGCGTAAATACATTCATTATACATTGTGGGCATGAAATATCTATATATTTTTTGCGTCATCTAGGCAATTAAGCTTTTCCGATTTTTTGTCTGATGTCTGAAAAACTTTTATTTTTAGTCAGTATTTTAGGTTCATCGTGTTTGGATAATTTTTATTTTGTGTTTTTAATCATAAATGTGCATATTTTTATAATTAAAAAGCGAAAGTGTTTATCATGTACTAATTGTCTTTCAATGTTTGTGTTAATCTTGCAAAGAGCCAAGCAGAATGTGGCGAATTTTGTTTTAAAATGATGTTTCAATGCATATGTATAAAATATGCAAATAATTTTTTTTAAATGAATTAATTTAGATATGATACTATATTATTACCATGATGTTTCTTGCTGTACATGTATATATTGATTAATCTGAGTGATTTATATCGTTTATTGCTTCAATTTTTAATATATTTACATATATTTCAACTGAATGCATGTAAATATCTGTGTTATCAATATATATAAATAAGTACACATTTAATATGACCCAGACTGAAATTCTTTCGTCTAGCTACAGTTATTGGTTTGTAGTTTTAAAATTCATCGTAATAAAAACAATATGTTGTCATTTGCTTTTTAGATAACACCGGATAATTTTAATTAAAAATTAATTAACACATTATATACGTTGTGTACACATCTATTGTATTACACCTTTGTATTGGGAGAGGGCAGTCTAAGTTATGGAACTTGTGCCCAATCCCAATTGTATTTTTGTACAATAAAAATATGTACAAATCAAATCAGAAAAAACCCACACAACATGACTTAGGTTTAAACGGTTGTTGGTTATTGTGTTCGATGCTGTTATTATTGCTTCTGTTGTTAGTGTATGTATATTATGATTATTATTAATTGTTGAGTAAAATATTTATAATGATAAATATTATTATTTTGTTTTGTTATTTCCGATCTCCGCACATGTATTCTCGACACACACAAACGTATATTGTCTAATTTTTTTTCGAGTTTTGTATCTTGAAAATTATCAAATTGTACTCATATCTTAATTACCAGGAAAGCTGATGCGCGGAATAAAGTTAAATAAATAAATAAAATTGATTGCACGCAGGTGTCCATGCTCATTTGAAATCCATTTGTACATGCACGGCCTTGTACATTAATTCATATATCATCTGTGTAACCCAAAAACACTTCAGGGAGATGTACAGAATAACGGTACAAACTTAATCGCAGTGGGCATCAGACATTATTTAAAGGAATACAATACAGAAAAACTTAGGAAAAATATCAGGTTTTCACGCAAAAACGCTTCACCTTCAAATAATGATGGAGTCTGGGATAATTGGGAAACGGAACTCTTCATAAAGTTCTGGAAACCGCACGTGTCTACTCCAAAATGACTTGGAATAATCCAACATTTTTCCGCTCACGACCAGAATCAATGGAAAGGATGGATTTTGATGTACGCTGGGCTGCTCTACTCTCGCGGATAGGGACGCGCCGGGCGCCTGTTTGGGTCTAGAAATTGGAATGTTTCGGCGACAAACGATGATTTAATGGCTCTGTGATGTCTTTACTTAATGGGGACATTTCTGGAGTATCAAGAAACAATGGCTAACGAAACTAATATAGAACAAATGTTTATTACTCTACAACCTTTCATGTTGTGAATAACTCCCTCCGAATAGAAAGAAAAAAATCCGAAGATAGAGACCCATTATTGTCATAGTATACGAATAAATCTGCATCAATCAAAACTTTTATCGCAAATATAAAATACTTATTTGTAAAGAAAGTACAAACGTAAGAAAGCAGTATTATTGGCAGCTGTGATTTAAAAAAGTTCTAAACCAATCCCTCAAATATATACAAATACGATATATGTAAGATAAATAAAATCATTTAAAATTTAGAGAGCAATATTTTCTTAATTTGATACCGCATTTTGAAAAATGCAGCTTTGTTTGAAAAATTTAAGCAGCGTGGTATTCAGCATACTTACGGCAATTTAGCATAACTGCGAGAAGAATTTTTATTTTAAAATGAAAATTTTCGGATTTTTAAAAATCTTCATATTTTCATATAATTTATAATTATAATTTTTTGCGCTGTTTCGTCAACAGAATATTTGATAAATATAATAAGCAAAACATTTGAAAATTATTGGGATCATCAAAATAATTAAGCATGAAAACGTAAGGAAGTTTCCAAGCAAAATTATGCCCTTTCGATGAAGTTTACAAGAATCATTAACCTTTTTCTTCAATCCAAATCTTTAAAGAGAACGTGCACGCAACACGAACGTTTCATTCGTGTGTTGGTAATTCACATTACATAATTAGCATGTGCTTGTAGCTGCTAACTTAGTTTTTCTCATGAAGAAAATTAAAAAGGCTGACATAAGTGAAAAAAATCCCTCTTGGAATACAGAATAGCAAAAATAAACAGCTTTTCTAACCATTCATTTCTGCACGCATAGTCATAATAACTAAAGAAACCTAACTAAAATGCATACAACGCCTTATACAGATAATAATCAGATAAGTTATAAGTAATGAATTACTGTACATGTACATGTACGTACAAGCACGTTCTTTTTGTAAAGTGATATCTCGCAATTTTACATGTAAGGACAATTATCTTTCCTTTACTAATTGTGAACATCGTCTGAAGAAATAAATAATACCAAGCAGTATTGGATGCACAAATTAATAGCACATGCAATTTTTCTTCAATGCATACATCATTTTTGGCTACAAATGCTCTTTTAACTTAGACAAAATTGTAATAGTCAGTCAAAATAGAAATAGTGGCCAGTTTATGTAAATATAATATGAATACATCATTTTATTCTGTGAAAGGGCATGGCGTTGATAAAATGGGGCATGGCGCCACGCCACGCTAGTTTGCTTTAGATTTAACACTAATTCAGTGTATATGATACATGGCATAATTCCTAGTGCATGATTAGCATTACGTGTACGAAATTGTTATCGTAAATATAAATTTCGTCTTTCCAAAACGACATTTATGTAGAATTTTCAACTATAACGAAACGACAAAAAAATGACAATCTATTATTAATTTTATAAATACATAGTGCAGTAATCTTTTTTCAAGACATATTGCATACCTCAAACGTTTATAAATATACTAATGATAAATTTGTTTTTAAAATACATGTATCAGTCTTATAATTAATAACTTATAATTGACTTTCTCTAAGTGTCCCGGAATATTTCCTTCCTTCGCATCTGTATCCCTTTCGTCACCATGCTCTCTCCATTAATTAATGCTCGCTGCCTCCCATTACTCGTCGGTCATGTCCGATTTGACAAATCAGAATTCCCTCCCTCCGATACGGGGGGAGCCTCTCCTTATGACAGGCGCTAGTTGAAGACGGCGTCAGGGGTAATTGATTGCATGATAAATGTCTCTGAATCCGGACAAATTTCTGCCAGAGATACCAATATTGGTTCCGACAGTATTATTTCTTCATTTGGGTCTTGTGAAATTGACATTAATTTGTTTCTAATCAGTATATGAGGGTCTGTTATTTCTGGAGCTCGTCCTTTTGACGTGATAAGGGGGTGGCAAGTAGGGGAAGACATCATGATCGCTAATAAATAATAATCATTGAATGTCAATTCAAGCGCAGGTTTCGTTAGTGTTTCATTGATATAAACATACTTGTCAGCTATGTCCCGTTATATTGCCGGTTTTTTAATAACTGTCTTTTCGTTCATTTTATTCGTAAACTGTCTAATTCTTGATTTTTCGTACATATACAATGATAAATTTTGTTTCTTTCTACTAATCCTTTTTTTTATTGTCGTGTTAATAAGGTAATACTTGTCTGTATGATCTTCAAAGGACAATAAGGTTATTTACTCTGCAGCACGTGCATGGTCGAGAGGTTTTATTGGTGTTGCATGACCCTCACAGAAAGAAAAGGAAACGTTTGTTGCAACCTAAGACATATTAACAAAATCCAAAGAAACACTGTGATATTGTGATATCGGTTAATAAATTCTGTAACTCACAGAAAACAATAAATCGCATGATTCAGGTACCCAAAGCTTGCGCCCAAATAGTAACTGACAAATATCCGTTTATTTATTAGAAAATTTTGAAATAAAAAGGTTTACGCATGAAACCATGGCCCTCCAGCCGATCATTTAACTGTCACTGTCTGCTCACTTTATTGATGTCGAGGGGCCTAGGAGCTCCCGTATATCCGCCCTTACTCGTCCACAGCGCACGGAAGTGGCCCAGTCTCAGCTGTGGCTTCAAACGCGCTAATTATTTAAAGGACAAGTTATCGTCTGCTGTCAATCAGCTAGTAGCAATATGATCGCCATCAAGGAATTATAAAGAGAATCTGACAGTAGAAATGTTTCATGGTGCTGTTCATACAAATTGGTCACAAGCTAAAATGGTTCAGGGCGAGAATCGAATTAGCCTCTTGTTTCTGATAGTAATAGGATAACTCTCACAGATTTTTCACAACAGTAATATTATTTCAAAGGCAAAATCAATTTTGTAAATTCTTCAACAGAAATTTGAGAGAGAGAGAGAGAGAGAGAGAGAGAGAGAGAGAGAGAGAGAGAGAGAGAGAGAGAGAGAGAGAGAGAGACAGACGGACGGACGGACAGACTATCAATACGACAAGCAAGAGAGAGAGAGAGAGAGAGAGAGAGAGAGAGAGAGAGAGAGAGAGAGAGAAAGTCAATCCCAATAGAGTAAAAAAAAGTTTCATTTACACTTTCTCCATTCAATTTATTTTAATTAATTGAACCCAAATCAATTTACTCCCCTATAAAAATTCGGTTTTTAAAAAGGTTCTCTGAATTTCTTTGAATGACGTCATATGGTGCTATTAAAGTAACAAAATAATTGAGCTATATTAGTTTCCTGTACCTATGCGTTCTTTCAAGGAATAAAGTTAATTCATATGTGTTTAAAGGGGCATGGTCACGATTTTGGTCAAAAATTATTTTTCCGATTTAAATGTTTACAATGCTTCTGTAAGGCATTTTTAATATAGGGAACAAAAATTTTAGTGTTATTTGTTGAGTTTTAAGCGAGCTACAGAACTTATATTCTTCGCTATGTAAACAAAGCTTTTGTTTACATTTTGAATGTTGAAGTGAAAATTCCAGTTTTATACCCAAAATGCATGAATGTGTTAAACTTTAGAAACTGTTTATTTATGCTTAAAATGAATAGGAAGATAGACAAATCAACTTGAAAAAGATTTTTACTGGTATATTGAACCTAAGTAAACAAAAACAGGACACGAGCCTTGTGTACATGACAAAGAATTATGAGCCCCGATATTGCTTATAACTCTACGACTGACTCTCAAATTTAATTTGGTCATTAGAAATGCATTCCTAAAGCATTGTTAATAATAAAAACAGAAAAATAGAATTTGACCAAACTCGTGACCATGCCTCTTTAAATGTATTTTGGCCTAACTTATTTCGTATAGCAACAAATATATATAAACTAAAACCGGTCGATTTACTATAAGCATGCAAAGATTAGCGGAGTATATATGTGCATTTTAGGTATAGGAATCTGTCCCTATGGTCACGAAACTGTCTATGGTTAATAAGTATTTGTTAAATGACTGAAATTCTGACTTAACTCTAAGATCTTTCAAGATCCTGAGCACTTTACAGTAACACAGCACCGTTTTATTATACTGCTTAGCTATTTACTAAAGTCCTCAGTGTGCAAACTTCAAAATTTCATGTTCTTAACGTCAGTTTTTCGCTTGGAACGACGTCCAAAACTACTTGAAATGCGATCCGATTCTTTCAGCAAAAATTACAAGTATAGGAATAAAACAAACTGTTTTAATTTCTTAAGCACCACTGCAAAAAGTTAATGGAATGTTCAGAAGCATCTAGCAGAAAAGGAAGCCACGCTCCGCCAAAGCTCCACAATACAAGTTAATGACAACGTTCGGCTTGCTATTCCCCTGATTACACCTCCATCGCCTGCCGAACAAAATCTGACGTTTCCGATACTATATTTGCGTGAAGAAATACCTCGGGGTCCTTTCCTGAAAGTATTCTTCTGAGTAAATCTTCGGTCTCATGGACCCTTCTCGACATTCAGACTGCACATGTCGGTTTTCCATGCAGCGAATGCCACAGGCGGCAGGTGCGATAATTCAAGCGCGCTTAGAGAAGAAGACAGTACGTACAAGGAAAACGGTTGTTTCATGCGGTTTCATCGATATAATATTAAGGAAACATATTTTAGAATAATTTTTAATACTGAGAAAAATAAACGGGAAATTAATCTTAAATCTCAACTTTTTATGGTAACTACAGGAAATGTGTTACTTGAAGTTTCGAGTCAAATTCCTCTTAATGTTTATAATGTGTCGAAATTTACATTTCTCTGTCAAATTCTAGTGCTGTTAAAAAACATTGTTTTGTAATTTTTCTATAATAAGCTCGGGATAGGTATACCAACAAAACAAAATGACGTCTTACATGACGTCATAAACAAGTGCTTATACGGCTATGTTGAGAAATGCTGAAGATTATACGCCTTTTATTCTTCTGTCTGATTCTTGATGCATGTAAGTAATGGGTGGGTTAAATATGTTACACTACAATACATAAATAAACATAACGGATAACAATTCGGAGAAGAGTGCCTGGCTTTTACTTACTAGGACAGGCCAGGTAGGCCTACTGAGTACTCTCTGCCTCAGTCTGTTGAAACTTTTGAAAACTTTGAAACTTTAATTTCACTCAAGGCCTTACATGAGGCATAAGAGTACAAACATAAAACAAATCTTAAACGTATAAAACTGGTTTGCATAGTAGGAATGTAAGAACAAACATATACATGAGTCTACAGGTGTTGGAAAATAAAATATTGTTGTATTCATTGTTTAAAAATTAACATACTGATTTTACAGTATTTACTTATTATAATCCGATAAGAAGATATTTATCTTGACTTTTCATGAGATCAGAAAAATTAATGATATTTCTATTTTTGCATAAATCAATGGATAAAAATTTAGATCTTTCTTGTTTGAGGTAATGTTGACATTTTCGATTTTGGACACACGAGTTATCTATCTTTATACATCGACATGACTGAATAATTTTTGGGATGAATTTGAGAGGTCTTATTATTCAACATGGTCATAATTCAAGCTAATTTTATTTTGAAAATTTATGAAAAGATGTAGTGTACAACTTAATTCGATAACATCGTTCATTCATTTTTTTCTTTATCCCCCGTGTCGAATGGTAAACGCCTCATTTAAAGCAATATGAACTGTATTTTTTAGAATTTTATTTTGCTGCAAAAACCTGCTAGTTTGCTAAGTTTGCATGTAACTTTAACTTTTATGAAAAATAAAATTTGAAAAAATCATTAATTATTGTCAAAAGAAAGATTTTTCTTCTAAGGAATATATACCAGTTCAATTTTTGTACAGGACGACAATATTTCAATTTTTCTTACATTGAATATCTTTGTAATTTTTATTACCAATTAATAATTCGTCCCACTTGTCGTAATTTTTAAAATATAGTTTATTATAGGTGTTTTAGTCTTTAATTTAAAATTCAAAATTTAAGTCTAGTTTCCAACATCGCAGAAATCTGTTTTATAAAGCTGTACATGTATAATACAGCTTTAACGGTTATATTGTGTTTACATTTAGAGAACGCCATGCTCACACTTTCTTTTCTTTTTATTCAGATTATGATAGGATATTAGCTGATCCTTGGGAACCAGACAAGTCATGGTTCACGTCCGATGTCCCAAAATCAACCAATGCCAGTAGTCAGGTCCAGACCATCCTTAGTGATGATTCTTTCTTTAACAGACCGCGAGAATACGCCAAAATCATTCACTTCATTCGACAAATCAAGTCAATGGTCAAAAATAATCAAATAGAGACAGCAAAGAGAAGAGAAGATGAAGCACAAAATTCTGTTAAAAAATCAGCGGTCGCCATTCCGTCGGCTTCGAAACAAAAGGAAACCGATGACGTCACGACCAAGGTCAATCATAAAAACCTGAATGATCATCACCGTCATGTACTGAAAAAAGTCAAAAAGCTTTTGACTGATATGAAAAATAAGCACATAATGGAAGAAGAATCTGACCACAGTAACGGTACTTTTTTCTTTGCACAATTTTTTCTCGACTTTGTTGGGGGCTAACATTAAAATAAATGAAATCGTTTGTGTGCGTCTCTACAGTCAAAAAGGATTTCAGATTGGCCGCCAAAAATAATGATAAGTCTTGGGTGCCCAAATAGTAGGAAATACACAACATTATAAATGTATGAACGGAAAAGAAAATTAACTTAATTTTCTATAAAAGATTCAAACAAAAAATAGAGTTCTTCCCCTTCTCACGCATTTTTTTTTTTGAAAACTTTTGCAATTAAAAAAATATCCCGTCTAGTCGCGTTTTACTACCAAATATGTTAGCCTTAAGGTAAGGTTTGCGGCTTGCTTTTTTTAGAAATCGTATCAAAGTTATATATACCATTTTGTTCACTATACTAAAGTCTTTTTTCTCATGAAATTCAAATGATTTTGCCGGACCCGTTTTATAACTACAAAAGGTAAAAGTTCATGATTTCAAATTTTCATGTTGATGAAATGTAAGTAATTTCGTGAAAATATATGCATTTCGTATGTGACTATTATGGGGGTTATTTATGCTTAAAATGTTCTAAAATAATGTCACTATTATTATCATGATTTATTTTCTAAATTTTCTAATGAATTATTTATAAAATGAATAAAATGCAACAAAAGTCTTAATTTTGGACTTCTATTTTATACACGAAAACATCTTTTTTGAAACCTTTCCAAGTCCACCGATTCCAGGTAAAACGTATCTTAGTATATGTGTAATCTTGTGTTTCCAAAACACTATTCAAAACTATATGATGCGGACTTCGTTTTTGTGGAAATTGATAAAATGCTTATGTTCTGTTACTTTTTTAATAAAACTTCAAAACCCCGGGAAATAACAAAAACCTTACACTAATTATGACGTCATATAAATTTTGACGTCATAGCTCGAATAAAGGGTAGTTGATGTTACGTCACAATGAAAATCTGTGTGTTATCTCCCTGTAACCGCAAACCTTACCTTAAAAATAAATCGGGGTTTTTTTGCCTTATGTAATTTGTTAAAAAACAATTATTGAAATTTCAAGAAATACACTGTCACTGTCAAAACAACACAAAGAAGCTCATTATTTTAGAAATTTTACTTTGTTAATAACTTGATAGATTCTTAGTTGTATTGATATATTCTCTTTCTGTAGAAGACTTGTTGTCAAACAAAGACGAAACCCGACATTGGGTAGAAAAGGATAAAATCGGTCAACCCTGGACCACGCTTGCAGATAAAGATAAGAATGCTAAGAGGAAAAAACTCATAAGTATTCTGAGCAAATCTCCAAAAAAGAAAGTAGAAACACCGTCTGCTGCTGAAGACGACTTGAATGAAGACAAAGAGAAAATAGAAAAAGAGGTCCTAAACAATGAGCAGCCTTCACAGAGAGAGGGAAAAATAACCAACTTATCGGGGCTGATTAGCAAGCTGAGAAAAATAGCAGAGATAGGGGCATCCAAAAATAAGACCCGGGTATTTCCAACGGATGAAGGGGGACAAAACAGAGAAAAACCTCGTGATCTTTTAAAAGGTTTGTGAAATCACTAAGGGTGTTGATATTTTTGTTTAAATATGATTTGATTAGTATTTGTGATGCAGTTGTAATACGGAAATACTGACGCTGTATTTGAATGACGTCATTGCTTTCAGACCAGGCGGCGTGGATTGGGCTGGCGGCAGGCGGGTGCTTGGCCTTCTTCGCCTTTGCCCTGTGCTTCTTTGTTGCAGTATTGATAAAAACCTTCAGACGGTAGGTTAAAATCATCTATACTTATAAATTAAGACATTTTGCCAATAAACTTCGAAATGCCTGCACCCGAGTAACTGCTCACACCTTTGGTATTTCAACACGTGTGAGTTGATGTCCGTAAGCTATAATTGAATTTTACCTGATAAATAATTATTGTAAGATAAATAAAAAACCTACTTTCATTTTCGATAAACCAGCCCGAAATAGCAAATATGTGAGTAAGGTGGTGGACACGCTTTGGCGGATCCAAGTCAGTGGAGGTTTGCATAAAAAAAATATACTTTACAATGAAATAATATTGAACGATTATGTAAAGAGTGAATATATATCCTGGGAACCTATTTCGGGTATACATAAGAATTGAGATTTGACAAATGTTAAATAAATAAAATGAATCAATTCGTTTCTTTGAATGCGCGATTTTTGTTTTATGAATAGAACTTTCCAGAACGGGGTAACCAAGAACGCGGTTTGACTAATTAACGTCATGGTGGAGGATGTAGGATGAGTCACTATGCTTTGCGTCAGATACCTTGGATCGGACATCTGGTTAATACAAAAAAGTTAACAAATGAAATGGGCCAATAGACGCGATTTTATTTTTGATGGAAAGAACTTAACAGAACGGGATGCCAAAAAATGGTTTTTAAATAACATATACATTTTTTATACCACGACAGATTTGTAGTAAACCTTATAAATAATTTTGTTGACAGTGTTTTATCTAAAATTCTTATTTTGGGCAATAATAAGTGAAATTTGACATAAAGAACAATTTAAAGTTCTAAAAAGAAATACCACGCTCTATACACACACACACTCTGGTTTGAAATAAGATAATAGTCTAATTTTTTTCCAGTCAGCTGCAACAAAAAGAATTGAGCCATGTACATGTTCATGTGTATATACTCCATTTTAGTTTAGATTTTCATCCATGTCCTCTCCTCTAAATTTCCAGCCACGCAGTTGCTTTCTTATTTCAATTTTATAGAATATTTTAAGAAAAGCAATTAAGAAAAAATTCGGACACAGTACATAAAAAAATGAACAAAAAATCCTGGTTCACATATTAATTAAGCATAAGATTGTAGTATACTAATGTGAATTATTGTTATAATCCCCGCGCTTGCGCGGGATATCATCTAGTTTGTCATATTTTTGTGTTGATTACTACAGATTGGCAGATAATTTTTATACCTTAAATTTTGTGCTTTACAGAAAACGGGATGGCGATCAAAAACCATTAGATTTAAACTTTAATTGCCCACCAGAGAGTTACAAGAAACACCAGCACCCTGCGTTCACTCATATGCACGATCCCAAAACTGGTAGAAGGTACATTGTATTGTAAGTCTCTCCTCTCTACTAGGGTATTACATCTTTTAATTCGCTCAACGTAAAATGAGTTGGAAAGAACACTGTAGTCGAATCTTTTTTTTACAATACACAGAATGGACGATTCTACAAACTACTCCATTACTAGCTCCGACTCCAGCTCAGAGGAAGAAATCTACAACGCTTCACGCCACAGTCCTGTCGCCAGTAAACCAGTGCTCGACTGTAGCCACAGGTTAGTCTAATATACTAGCATACAAACCGACAGACTGACTACTGTTGTCACAGGCTACTCTAACATACTAGTGTACAAACCGACAGACTGACTACTGTTGTCACAGGCTACTCTAACATACTAGTGTACAAACCGACAGACTGACTAATGTAGTCACAGGCTAGTCTAACATACTAGCATACAAACCGACAGACTGACTACTGTAGTCACAGGCTAGTCTAACATACTAGCGTACAAACCGACAGACTGACTACTGTAGTCACAGGCTAGTCTAACATACTAGCGTACAAACCGACAGACTGACTACTTATTGGGATACTAGCATACAAACCGACAGACTGACTACTGTAGCCACAGGCTAGTCTAACATTCTAGCATACAAACTGACAGACTGACTACTGTAGCCACAGGCTAGTCTAACATACTAGCATACAAACCGACAGACTGACTACTGTAGTCACAGGCTAGTCTGACATACTAGCATACAAACCGACAGACTGACTACTGTTGTCACAGGCTACTCTAACATACTAGTGTACAAACCGACAGACTGACTAATGTAGTCACAGGCTAGTCTAACATACTAGCGTACAAACCGACAGACTGACTACTGTAGTCACAGGCTAGTCTAACATACTAGCGTACAAACCGACAGACTGACTACTGAATTCACAGGCTAGTCTAACATACTAGTGTACAAACCGACAGACTGACTACTGTAGCCACAGGCTAGTCTAACATACTAGCATACAAACTGACAGACTGACTACTGTTGTCACAGGCTACTCTAACATACTAGTGTACAAACCGACAGACTGACTACTGTTGTCACAGGCTACTCTAACATACTAGTGTACAAACCGACAGACTGACTAATGTAGTCACAGGCTAGTCTAACATACTAGCGTACAAACCGACAGACTGACTACTGTAGTCACAGGCTAGTCTAACATACTAGCATACAAACCGACAGACTGACTACTGTAGTCACAGGCTAGTCTAACATACTAGCGTACAAACCGACAGACTGACTACTGAATTCACAGGCTAGTCTAACATACTAGTGTACAAACCGACAGACTGACTACTGTTGCCACAGGCTAGTCTAACATACTAGCATACAAACCGACAGACTGACTACTGTAGCCACAGGCTAGTCTAACATACTAGCATACAAACCGACAGACTGACTACTGTAGTCACAGGCTAGTCTGACATACTAGCATACAAACCGACAGACTGACTACTGTAGTCACAGGCTAGTCTGACATACTAGCGTACAAACCGACAGACTGACTACTGTAGCCACAGGTTAGTCTGACATTCTAGCGTACAAACCGACAGACTGACTACTGTAGCCACAGGCTTGTCTAACATACTAGCGTACAAACCGACAGACTGACTACTGTAGCAACAGGCTAGTCTAACATACTAGCATACAAACCGACAGACTGACTACTGTAGTCACAGGCTAGTCTAACATACTAGCAAACAAACCGACAGACTGACTACTGTAGTCACAGGCTAGTCTGACATACTAGCATACAAACCGACAGACTGACTACTGTAGCCACAGGTTAGTCTGACATTCTAGCATACAAACCAACATACTGACTACTGAATTCACAGGCTAGTCTAACATACTAGTGTACAAACCGACAGACTGACTACTGTTGCCACAGGCTAGTCTAACATACTAGCATACAAACCGACAGACTGACTACTGTAGCCACAGGCTAGTCTAACATACTAGCATACAAACCGACAGACTGACTACTGTAGTCACAGGCTAGTCTAACATACTAGCATACAAACCGACAGACTGACTACTGTAGTCACAGGCTAGTGTGACATACTAGCATACAAACCGACAGACTGACTACTGTAGCCACAGGTTAGTCTGACATTCTTGCGTACAAACCGACAGACTGACTACTGTATCCACAGGCTAGTCTAACATACTAGTGTACAAACCGACAGACTGACTACTGTTGTCACAGGCTACTCTAACATACTAGTGTACAAACCGACAGACTGACTACTGTTGTCACAGGCTAGTCTAACATACTAGTGTACAAACCGACAGACTGACTAATGTAGTCACAGGCTAGTCTAACATACTAGCATACAAACCGACAGACTGACTACTGTAGTCACAGGCTAGTCTAACATACTAGCGTACAAACCGACAGACTGACTACTGAATTCACAGGCTAGTCTAACATACTAGTGTACAAACCGACAGACTGACTACTGTAGCCACAGGCTAGTCTAACATACTAGCATACAAACTGACAGACTGACTACTGTTGTCACAGGCTACTCTAACATACTAGTGTACAAACCGACAGACTGACTACTGTTGTCACAGGCTACTCTAACATACTAGTGTACAAACCGACAGACTGACTAATGTAGTCACAGGCTAGTCTAACATACTAGCGTACAAACCGACAGACTGACTACTGTAGTCACAGGCTAGTCTAACATACTAGCATACAAACCGACAGACTGACTACTGTAGTCACAGGCTAGTCTAACATACTAGCATACAAACCGACAGACTGACTACTGAATTCACAGGCTAGTCTAACATACTAGTGTACAAACCGACAGACTGACTACTGTTGCCACAGGCTAGTCTAACATACTAGCATACAAACCGACAGACTGACTACTGTAGCCACAGGCTAGTCTGACATACTAGCATACAAACCGACAGACTGACTACTGTAGTCACAGGCTAGTCTGACATACTAGCATACAAACCGACAGACTGACTACTGTAGTCAGAGGCTAGTCTGACATACTAGCGTACAAACCGACAGACTGACTACTGTAGCCACAGGTTAGTCTGACATTCTAGCGTACAAACCAACAGACTGACTACTGTAGCCACAGGCTTGTCTAACATACTAGCGTACAAACCGACAGACTGACTACTGTAGTCACAGGCTAGTCTAACATACTAGCGTACAAACCGACAGACTGACTACTGTAGTCACAGACTAGTCTAACATACTAGCGTACAAACCGACAGACTGACTACTGAATTCACAGGCTAGTCTAACATACTAGTGTACAAACCGACAGACTGACTACTGTTGCCACAGGCTAGTCTAACATACTAGCATACAAACTGACAGACTGACTACTGTAGCCACAGGCTAGTCTAACATACTAGCATACAAACCGACAGACTGACTACTGTAGTCACAGGCTAGTCTGACATACTAGCATACAAACCGACAGACTGACTACTGTAGTCACAGGCTAGTCTGACATACTAGCGTACAAACCGACAGACTGACTACTGTAGCCACAGGTTAGTCTGACATTCTTGCGTACAAACCGACAGACTGACTACTGTAGCCACAGGCTTGTCTAACATACTAGCGTACAAACCGACAGACTGACTACTGTAGTCACAGGCTAGTCTAACATACTAGCGTACAAACCGACAGACTGACTACTTTAGTCACAGGCTAGTCTAACATACTAGCGTACAAACTGACAGACTGACTACTGTAGTCACAGGCTGGTCTGACATACTAGCATACAAACCGACAGACTGACTACTGTAGTCACAGGGTAGTCTGACATACTAGCATACAAACCGACAGACTGACTACTGTAGTCACAGGCTAGTCTGACATACTAGCATACAAACTGACAGACTGACTACTGTAGCCACAGGCTAGTCTGACATTCTAGCGTACAAACCGACAGACTGACTACTGTAGCCACAGGCTAGTCTAACATACTAGCGTACAAACCGACAGACTGACTACTGTAGTCACAGGCTAGTCTAACATACTAGCATACAAACCGACAGACTGACTACTGTAGTCACAGGCTAGTCTAACATACAAGCATACAAACCGACAGACTGACTACCGTAGCCACAGGTTAGTCTAACATACTAGCATACAAACCGACAGACTGACTACTGTAGTCACAGGCTAGTCTAACATACAAGCATACAAACCGACAGACTGACTACTGTAGCCACAGGTTAGTCTAACATACTAGCATACAAACCGACAGACTGACTACTGTTGCACAGGTCAGTCAAAGATAAACAAACCAACAGACTGACTACTATAGTCATAGGTTAGTCAAACATATACAAATCGACAGACTGACTACTTTAGCTACATGTTAGTCAAGTATAGACAAACCAAAAAATTGACTTCTGTACAATTTTATATAGTCATGTCACCAATTATTGTTAACCGTATGTACACTGTATAAGGTTTATCAAATCAAATAAACGAAATTTACCCTCCGCAGAGGGGGTCTCATGGCGGACCCAGATCCCCAATTCATTTAAAACATATTACTTATATCCCAGTGAAATTATATTCATCCCAAGAGAACAGAATAAATAACCCCAATATCAACAGACAGACGGATAACTAATGCATGATAAGTCACATTCATGATACACACTTTCAAACAGACAGACCAACAATACTCCTCTGCTCATTACAATACAATACGGCATGTACAGTTTCATTATCGGGTTTTCTTGATTTTTAGTTCAGAAAATGAATATCCATCATATTAACACGCACTTCCAAAGCCAGTACTCGTTGTTTATACAAGTGGTATAACTAAAGGAAATATTTATAAGCGTCTTGCTCTTGACAATACTTTGATTAGTTTATAACAAAATCGTTTAATTTCAGAAGCAGTATAAATAGGACCTCTACCCCCATCAAGTCGCCGCTGCGCCTGACCAGAAGTGCTCCGGGCTCTCCGTCCGTCCGGAGGAACCTCAGTAAATCCTGGAGCTCGCCCCCCGTGTCGCCGCTAGCCTGTGTCACCCCCGTGTTTGCCTCACCTATCAAGCTCCCGGGGTAGCCAGAAAAAAGGAAATAATACTCTTACATGTAAACAAAATTGTCTTGTTCATAGCTTTGAACAGTCATGTATTTTTTAAAAAAGATCTGTAATTTTTCAATAAATTATTCAAAACTTAATTACTGTTTTTCTCCTGATATCGACGTGAAATGTTCTCGAGTGTAACCGAATGACTTATCTGGTGAGTACAAATAAACGACAATTACCTACCTAGAAGGTGTTTCACGAGCACCATTCACACGGTTTCTCGGTCTATAAATAGAACAAGGGTGTTCCCAGAATTTCCTGCAGTCTGAATCGCAATCGGCATGTCTGGACCTGTTTTCACGTGAATTAAAATCAAAAGAAACTGACTACAAAATATCTGTCATTGATACAATCATCCAAGAGTGATTCAGTTTTTGGGGGAAGTATTTTAGATGCAGTTTGGCCGCTCGGTCGCACGTTGCTGGATTTTCTGCCTGACGCACGATGGAATTCGAACTACCCGTGCAAAGGAAAAAGAAGCCCAGGTAAGGAGGATATAGCGGATAAAGTAGTATACAGGTTAAGATTAAATATTATATACCTAACAATAAGTATTGTTTATGATGTTTTTATTACCAATTTCAACGATTTATTTTGAAATGGATTACATTTATTTCATTAAAATTATTTGAAATTACTTATTCAAATTTGACCTATTTTTTAGCTTTTACAATGTTTGCTCATAGAGAGCAACTCTTTCTTAATGATCATTCAAAGAACATCAGATATTGATAATTATTAAACCAGTGTGACAAGTTCATTAAAATTAAAAATTTTATTGTTTGCCAATAGACTAATTCTGGGTGCTTTGTAGCTCGGACTTTCAGCCCGGGGGCGAGGTTCTGTTGGTTGTCCAGAGCTTGCTGACCAAGTACCCCTACCTTGTAGACGTGAAGCGACGGATTTTACCAAAGAGACCGAGTTACCATAAGGTACATGTACGGCCGAATGTATCAGTGGTATATTATCAGTTGTTGCACTGCATTGTTGGTATGCATTGCTCCCCATCCACCGAATGAAAACGATAGTAGTTTTGCCAGTATTCAGAGAATGCATTTAAATTATTGTACGTAACAAGCAAACAGATGCAGAGTACAAATATATGATTTTTTTAATTATTCTTTTTTTTTAAAGGGGGGGGGAGTTTAACATATAGTCGCTGCATAGTTCATCGGTCACGTGGCAACACTCGGCAAAATGAGTTTGATCCGTTTTTAAAAATGAATATCACATATTTATTTGTTATGGATAAGATACACATGCCATTTTTTTCAATTTTACATACAAAAGCCTTTTATTTTAATTCGTCAAAATCAATGATGTGACGAAGTGATGAAAACAAAATGCACATTTTAGTTCATGCCACGTGCTTCGAAATTTTCTTATTAAAAGATACGTTGTACTAAGACAAATTTAACTCCTTTAACCCTCCCCTGCGTCCCCAACCTTCTCCCCATCCCACAATTCTCGTAAAAACTGAAGCCAGACTTTTGGAATAACAGTACAATTAATGATTGAAATCCATATCGAACACGTGTGTGACACCAGTGTGAGCGACACAGTGCTTGACCTGACCTTTCTTTTAAACAAAAACCTTTCGAATACAGCCTTGGCACTTGTTTGTGTCGAATTCTGTCCAATCAAATAACGGTGAGGCACACGCAGGGTAATCGTTGTATAAAACACAAAAGAATTGACCTGTTCATTTTAGAACAGTCATGGAAGTGTAATAAGGTATGAGATGAAAAATAGAAGTTGGAAGAAAAAAAAATGAAACCTGCAGCCAGAAACAGGCGTAAAATAAACAGACAACTTAAAACCAAGGCTGCAAAGGCAGAAAAGAAACCACAAGGTTTGTCTTGTTCTGAAGGCGAGAAAGAGGAGTTCGGAGGGACGGAAGGGGAAGTATCATCGTCTCTTGACAATGTGAGTGGCGACGATAACAACGAGCAAGTGGAACTCAACATAGGGACCGAGTCCTTTCTAGGATTCGAGGATATCTCGGTGTACAATGATAATGCGACGGAAGACGCCAATTTCTCTATCGGAGAGCTTCCAGATTTGGTAGGGCTCTGTGGAAATTGCAGTTCTTTTAAATGTGTTGTTGTCGATATTTACTTGATTTACTTTACAATACTTTTGTACGAATAAAATTTATTTATAGACGCTCTCTCTCTCTCTCTCTCTCTCTCTCTCTCTCTCTCTCTCTCTCTCTCTCTCTCTCATACGGTATCGTATTAAAAATTGCAGGTAATTTAAATAAAGAATGGTATCGGGAACTATCTAGTGCCGTTTACCAAAATAAGAATGTTTCGTTTCATTCTGTATGACAGAACTGACTTTGGTTTAACAGCTCGACACAAATCTGACCAACTGACCAGAAACATCCACCATTGACCCAGTACATCTTCACGTGGTACGATGTTCAAAAATGGAGTACGTGCATATCAGAATAATATGTTTGCTTTTCAGACCTCGGGCATGAATTCAATGTCTCTGGTGGTGGGGGAGGGGCCCCGAGCGACCGATCTACGAGACATGATCAGCAAACAGACTCTGGCCCACGAGGTTCGGGTGTGTCGGATAGAGGAGGCGTTCGAGGCGTGCAATGCGCAGTGCTACCTCCTGATCTGGGCGCTGATAGACATGCCCGTGTCCCAGGAGATGCTGAGTCTCACCACATCCATCAGGTAAGAAAATGTCATATAATTATATACGCAATTTTATATTTTAGTCGGAAGTGTATATTTAGGATGTAAATGTCCAGCTGATTTATAGTTCGTTTTACTGTCAGATATGCTAGCAGTTGTAATAGAAGCACAGTCATTATTGGTGTTTCTGAGGGATCGGCTGATGGTAAGTTTTGTTTATCAGTTTTATATAGAAAATAAAGTGGTATTCCAAGGTGGATGGGTGGGGGAAATATTTTATTTTCAACTCGCGGCATTAATATGTGTTATGACTGCTCGGTACCGTTTATTCTTTGTAGTTGATTTACGGTTACATGGCGTAGACGAAATGATCTTTCGGCCATTGAATATCAGAGACATAAGGGATAAATACACGAAATGGACATCAGCTGTGTTGATTGCAGGTATCTTATGACACAGTACATATTTTTCAAAAATAGAAAACTCGGCACACTTACTGCAGGGGTTATGCTCATAGATATATTTTATCTTAAAAGAAGAGAAAATTACACCCGAATTAGAAGTCCAAGAATTTTCCAACCCGGGTTCCCCTTCTACCCCAGTGACCCCTGCGACCCCATCAACGCCAGCTTCTGAGAGTGGGGACGGCTCAGGCGTGACGTATGTCGTTTCTATCCTCCATTGATAAGTTCAAAGTAACTATGACGTCGATATTTTAACACAGTTGTAAATTTCAAAGAAAGAAACTGACAATGTTGGTTTCATACATTCCGACAGCAGACGTCATTTTAGCCCAGTTGATGAAATTATATTAACATTTTAAATGTTTTGCAGGATTTCTATGGACAGTGGAATTGAATCTCCTGCATTGTCTCAGTGTTTGGATAAATGTCTTGTGCGTCTTCCTTCATTTTCTCAACTGAAAGCCATGGTGCCAAAGCTCAGAGATGGGAAGGTGCATAAGAGTAGCAGTGCAATTGACCATACGACAAAGGAAAAAGTTAGGAGGTATAGGAAAAAAACTTTAGAGAAAATTTTGAAATGAATTTTGAGAAGTTTCATTAAAATGTTTCCATTTTCATTGCCAGAGAAAGAATAAAAGACAGTTGTGACCAACTGAGGGTGCTATTGCCTTATGTTAGGGGTCGCAAAACAGATATGGCATCCATCTTAGAAATGTGTGTAGAGTATCTGAAACTGGTCAATGAAGCACTGCCTCAAGAATTTCAAAATCAGGTATTGAAATTAAATTATGCATGAAATTTATTTGAAAATTTTTCTTGTTTATTGGATCATGACTTAAATACTAAAATACTACTTGCCATGTAAAAATCTCAACCCAACTTTGCCAGCAACAACCTTCCAGATAGAATTTATCAGGATCACTCTAAAATGATGCAATACATAATAAAAATTCATATAAGTATAATTTAAGCAGTAAGGGGGATTTTGCATCTATTGCAATTAATATAAACGTAAATGAAGAAAAGAAAGGTCATTGGATATTACATAAACATTTCCAAAACCATCCCACTTTTATATTTTATAGACATGTCTAGATGAAATGTATGTTTTCTGGAGATCCATTTATGAAGTTATGTGTAAGGTATGTACTTAAGCTTGATTTGAATGTATTCACGAAGCATTGATCACACGTGTATAGATAGCCGAATTGATGACAAAAGGACCAGTCACTGAAGGGAATGGTAAAAATGGGAAGAGGAATGAGAAAGGAGGGAAGCTTGTCAAGTTACCCCTGTCCCCTGGAGCATCCAATTTAGTGACATCATCCATGGAGTCTGAGTAAGTTTATGGGACGTACTCTAGACTGGTGTATTGTTTGTTCTTACCAAGGTATACCATTATATTACTTGTATGTCATTTCCATTGTTTTGCAGCCAAATAAATGAAGAAAGCTCCAAGGATTCTAAGTTGACTGACAGAATGAAGACTGGTTTCAAAAGAGGTAATAACAATGCTGAATTCTTTCAATTCCACCAAGAACCATTTTGGTAAGAGGAAATGGGGTTTTCTGTGAATTTCTTAAAAATTGTCTTTTAGCTCAGCTGGATATATTTTTCATCCATAAACAAATATACCCAGTACTTGATCATTAAGGCTTTTAATAATTCAAGCCTTATATTATGGCTATTTCTTCAACAACTATTTAATTTAATGAGCTGTTTTTGTGCAATTGTGTTTTGTTTTTTATGAGCTACTGTGATCAGACAACAAATACTCCTAAATTACCCATGCAATGGTGAAGCATTCATGGCATACTGACATATCTGGTGCAATTGATAGTTTAACATTTTCATTTGATATTGGGGATTTTGGGGTTGCCTGCCTGCAAGCATGTGATATGTACCAGTGGTACACAAAATGTACCGTTTTTTCTACCCCATTCACGGTGTACCAACAAGACACAAAAATTCATGGAATATGAAAATTTGTACAGTATTTTTAATTTCTCGCTAAAATCCATCATTGTCATCTTATTCTCACTTGCGAGACACTCGAAAACATCACCTGTGTAACACATGACCTTCCGATTACACCTTCCACAAACTGTTGTGTGTGAAGGTGGGAACCACCAATTTGGGATAATTATCTGCAATAAGTCCGTATCAAGATACCCCATTTGGTAGCTTTTTTTTAATGAGTTCTTAATTATAACTGTTAATGTTTCGTAACTTGATCAAAAAATTTATATAGCCAACTTTGGAAATACAGGCAGCCTGTACATTTAAATTGTATTGAATATTACTCATATGCATAAATATATGTAATTGGAACACCCATATTTGTCAAACAGCAGTTTTAATGTTAGATTAGGCATGCAAGCCATGATTATGATGAACGTATTTTCCCCACAAAGATTTGGAAGAAGGGAATGGTAACCCTTACCAAGTGAAGCGTATCCGAATCCAGTCCGGGGCCGAGGACTACAGCCACATGCAGAAACCCCTGGCTGTCATGCCTCCGTTTGAATCACTCAAAATTCCAAAGACAGAAAATTCTTTCCCTGGTATAGGTAGGTATTGAGACGGTTTGATTGTCTAACATTATAATTGAATTAGTATGATATTCATTGTAAGTGTATAATCAAATGTTAAATGCAAGAGGAAATGCCTTTTGAAAAAATTGTTAAAGATGCAAGAAGAAATTTAATGTGTTCAAATTGCAATGTGGATTAATCTTCTTGTATAAGTGTACTTGAGTACCTTCTAATTGCATGCTCTTACTTTGCAACAGAACATACTGCTTATGCAGGTTACCCTTACCATCAGCTCTCCCCTCAGATGCTGTACAACGAGTATGACCAGGCTTGTCGCATGTACAGTGCTTATGAAGGATACCTGGCCCCGCCCTTTTACACCTCCACCACCCCCAACAAACAACAGCCTGACCGTGAGGGGGTTTACATGGACAACCAGATGCTGTTCCATTTCTATGGCAATGGTGCATTGGCTAACAATTACAACATAGCAGGGGTCTCAGATTATGTTAACCCTAATGCAGTATTGCCCCTAGCATACAGTAAGATCAAAGTGGATGACAATGATGAGCATTCTCCCCCTCTCTCTCAATCCTAACCTGGAAAATACAGCACTGGGAAAGTTGGTGCATCACAGCCTTTAGCATACAGACCAAATGTTGGAACTCTCATATTTATAGGCTTCATCTTTAAAGCTTAAAGTTTTCAATATTCTGTTTTTATACAGATATTATCATGAAACTTTTTTTTTGGTTTTTGGCATTATTGCATTTTGTTTTTTAATTTGAAGAACAATTATTTTTGGCCAAAAGTCTTTGCCAAATGAATTCTTCCTTAATTGATATGACTCGCTTTGTTCTTACACGGGTACAATGAAGGTTTTACATGCAGTGAGTTTGTTTTAAATGTACATTGTATTGCAAACTCCTGATTTATGTTTCCAGTTAACTTGGTACTAGTGAGTTAGATTTTGGTAGGTTTTTGGTCAGCATATTGTATTACCAAATCACACTCAAAGAAAATGGTTGTTTGGGGTATATAAGTATAGCGAGAACAGTGATTTTGTGATTTGTTCATGCATAGGCAATGCTGATGGACAAATCTAATCTTGTAAGTTGAATAAAAAGATTTTTTTCAATGATTTAATGAAAACAGAGAAAATAACATGTATCCTCTAATTTTTATATATTGGATAATTGCTGAAGTGAGATTTTATGAAACAATTTCTGGCCTCCCAGCTTGTTGAGGTCTATGAATTATTAGTAGATATTTGTACATTGTGCATATGCTCAGTATATACTATATATTACAAATACAAATGTATTTCAATGTTGAATTTATATTTACTTGTTAAACTCCAATATCTGGGGATATTGTTTTGTTTAAGACTTTGTTACTGTGTAAAATGTTCAGGAATAAAGTCTCTTAAACGTTGTTATGGATTTTAATACATGTACATGTAATAGGCGACCTTCAATAAAGGCTTAATCTAGGGTTTCTTTTCAAAGCTTGCCAAGAGTTACAACACTTTTTTCTCAGTGATGTGCCCTGATCTGATCATCAGTATTATATTGATGCATGTTCTTATTTGGTTACTCATGGTTATTTTAGGTATGAAAAAATGATAAATTCAAAACTAATTTTAGGTACGTATACAAGTAGTACATATTTAATTTAATAAAAAGTGTGTATATGATACATGAGTGGTCTTATGGGAGAACATGTGGTGACCCCCCCCCCTTTCACAAAATATTGCATCAGCCTATGGTCGAGCATTATCAATGCAAAAGTTATGCTAAATTTGATTTTCAATTGTCTTCAGATGTCACTACTGCTGATAATTAATTTTGAAATTTTCATTGTTTGATAAACTTCAAAATGCTGCTTTTATGCAAAACTACTTGCGTAGATCAACAAGGGTTGGGGTGAGGTTCCGGACCTCCCCTCTGAAAAAATTTAACTTATTAAATTCACACCGTAAAAATTCCAAATAAGGTCATGAGCCCACAATCTCTAGATCCGCGCATGTACTATATAGATAAGATGGCGTTTCTTTCAGAATTCAATATGCAATATATAAACGTACACAAGATATAGCAACCTGAATAATCCCTATACATTTTATAAATGAGTCATATAGAAACCTCTTCATTACCTTTACCTTTAAACTAAACGCGCACAATAAAAAATATGTAAGCGGATTTTCAAAATCTTAACACTTCTCAATCGGCTTAAATCTTGCAAGATTAAATTCGAACACCCTCTTTCGTAGAATGATAGAAGAGAATGGTTGTTTCGTGTTATGTTATTATTTTCTTTGGATTGTAACATGAACATTGACAGGCGCAGATAATTTCTTTCGAGACGATGAGCAAGTTTTTGAGATCTTGGCAGTTAAATAATTAGTTGTGTCGAGTGGAAAATGAACTGAGGAAATTCTGCTTAAAATGTCGGCCATGTCAGAAGCTTCTCTTCCTGTGAGCTGGAGGACAGATTCAGCTTCGGAAACATCCGGGTACTCTAGACGCTCCTCCAGAAATGGACAAGGTTCGACTTCCCAGAAATTAATGGTAATAAATGATAATGGCGACCTTATTTTAGTGTCTAAGGTTTAACTAATCTGTAGGAACAGTCTATTTGTGTGTACCTATGAGCAAGTAAAGTACCAAAAACAAGTAGTTTTTAAATAATTATTATATGATGTATAGGAGACACGAAAGTTCAATCAAGTTTCCATTTTGAAGAAAAAAATCTTTTTACTTTTGTATTGATTAAAATAGTTATTTTTTAAAAATAATACCCCCTACTTGCAGTTGCTTGAATAAAGGTATTGAATAAATACGGGTAAAATTATATATAATGACAACTTAAGATTGATTTTTATTGTAAGAAGACAATGATTATTATATTTATGTGTATCAGTTATTATTTTAATACATTTTTATTGATTTTGATGTATACTATCGATTCCGGTTTACAATAATCAGTTTTGTCTTTTATTTTATATTCTTTAGTATTTAATTTAACATATATCGTTATCAGTGACATTAACAACAAATTAATTTAACCTTTTTGACTAAGAATGAAGTCAGGGTTTGAGACAAGCCTTATCACGACCGGCAGGTTTAACCAGAATGTTAATGAGATTATCTGGACCCTGATTAGTGGGCCTAGTTATATACCCTTCTAATGACCAGTCTGTAGAGTACTTAGTCAATCGACAGAGTTTAAGTGGCTTTCTGTCCCCTGTGTAAGACACTTCAACAGATGTTAAGGTTTTTTATTTGGCCAGAAACATGCTAATGCCATTGTTTAGTGCTGCAAGTCTGTGTCAAATGCTGATTAAATGAAAATGAAATAATTCTAAAGGAAAAAGGAAGTTACAAAAGTATATATAGGCCTTGCTTTTATTTTACTCTAAAATGTATAACGAGAGGCGTTGAATGCCAAGAAAAGTCTAGACAGAATAGGAAATATATACACCAATGACTGTTACAATCATTAGAATTCCCACCTTATGGTCAGACGACACGTTCCTCGATTTAAGATAACTTTTTCTAGGAATTTGCTAATGATTTACTACTACTTTGACAAGCTTTCTTGCAAAAAATTAGGGTACCTTACCAGGTATTTGAGCAAGACACTATAGTATGCAATATCCCATATAATCTTATTGAAAATGCACTTGAATTGCTGATATAAAATTTGTTGGCATATACATATATATATTCTTAATTTTAATCAGTTTAAAAATGGTACAAATGTAATAAAAATTAATATTTTTATTTGGTATATTATCAAGCCGTTGAAAATTTGAAAAATGATTATACAATTTTGAGGAACGTGTCGTCTAACCTTAAAGATTGATACCGGTGTGAAATATAGTTGCAACCGTCGTTGTGTTGGTCTATTAACTCATCCGGAAGACGTATAAGACGGCGCTCTATGTCAAATATAATATCAAATATAGCCTTCAGAACCATGGTAGTTTGCAAAATTAACAAGATATCTGTGAGCCAATGCTCACTAGTGATGCTCCCTCTCTGTTAAAAAATGAATCCCATCATATGGAATACCTATTTTTCAAAATTTCAACTATGTGTGATTAATTGTTGCCGAGAGAAATTTGTTACGGACACACAACACAAGGGTAAAACAGTATATCCCCTCTTCTTCGGAGCGGGGATAAAAAACAGCTATAACTTCAAAGGAAAAAATTGAAGCAGAAATGAAATGTTCGGGTTTTTTTACTATTACAATATTGATAATCGAATTCAAAACCATTTACTTAAATTTTCGCATTGAAAATAAAAGTTCACGAATAACAGATCTATGTCATTCGCAAACGTGTATACCTATGAAATTTTCTGTATACTTTATCCATTATATTTTCAGAATGTTGCCTCTGCAAAACACTCTGGAATGCGACATCCATCTTGGCGGGAACCAAAACCTTTAAAGGCAGCATCCCGTCCTGCGACTGCGCAAGGTGACGTCAACGGACTTCCGCGAAGGAAACCAAATCTAACAAGGTCAAACACAACAATAGAATCTCGAAGAGACAGAGAAGAACAGGGAATAGTGAACCGGCTAACTGCCCCAACGCTAGCAGCTAAAATGAAGACCATTGAGTTCAATAAACGGACGGCCTTTGTGGATAACAATTATTATTCGTGGTCTAACATGGCGGTCTATAAAGACCATCAAAAAATGCTTTATAACGACGGTGGAGGGATTAAAAGGCGAGCCACAATCGGAAAACGGTAGTTGTTCCGCAAATAAAAAAAGGCCAATCGGGTGTGATCAATCAGCATGCAGAATCATTTCAACTCATGTACATAGAATTGTCAAAATTAGGTCCAAATAAAACACAATGTTTTAAATAATTACAAATGTCTCTTGTAATTCTGAATTTATAAAAAACGAAGAATTATGAACTTTTTTAGGAAAATTACAGCTACGTGTATTGAATTCATGAAGTTTTTTAGTAACCTCATTCATCAGTGTTTATATCTTCAGTGAAAGATTTGAGTTAAATATATTTTTGTTAGCAATGTAAAATAAGAATAAATTGCTACAGGTGACATGGTTCGAAATAGGAAAACGTCAGATATTTCGGACTAGGTTCGAACAAACCTTTCCATTAATATTGCCATAACTCAACTGATAGTTTTTTGGTGAACGATCCCCATATCATCTCATGGTATTGTGAAATTATTTATTACATGTACTACGAAAAATATACAAATAACTTCTCGAGACATTCCTTAATGCGGCACTTCATTTCTTCCTCTTGCTAGACCTTAGTTCATGGGTGTTATTATACCTGGCACTTTTATTAAGCAATAGTCGAATAATAACCCTACTTCAGCAGTGGGGTTTTCAATGTGCAATGTCCATATATCTTGTAATGCAATATTATGGATGCTGTCTGCAGTTTACATAAACACACCTGATCACTGTGTCAAGATGTCTTAATTTCATTCTTTATTGACAGTGATAATTTGTACCAGGAAAACGTGGATGCCGATTATCTCTCTTGACATTAAAATTTCTGCCTTAAATATCAATGATTGATTGGATTTAAACATTTTTGTACGATTATTCAATTGGGATTAGTCATAATCCGTTACCTGCTGTATAATTTTAAAACAATTACATATAATAGGAATATTGAAATAGACAACCAATAGAGGTCGATAAAATTGGCAAGGCAGTTATGAACTTAATAAGAGTATCAGGAACAATGTGGAAGGTGATGATTTACATCAAAATGATTAACTTACGCAGATGAAGTACTGTGAGTATATCGATGATATAAAGAACATGCACGGTTACAAATTCCCCAAAACAAAAATTAAATATTGAATTATATATTTAAAGCAAGATTAAGTTCACATCTCATTTGTACCGAAATTTATGTAGTATATAAAAAACATTTATAAAGAATGCGATTTGAGTCACTTTGACGAACATCCATTGAAAATGTATTAAATAGAAGTAGCGAATTCTAAGACTCACTTGTATACATACATTTTATATTATTATACTTTCATGTTAAATAACTGAAATCTGATTGGTTTAGACTCGGTTGACAATCCGTTCTCATACCCTCAGCGTTAGCAACACACTTGGCAACGGGCCGATAGAACGAATTGTTACATGCGCGTATATTATGCGCGTACGGTTCGCCGTAGAACTCACGTCTTTTCTATATAAAAGCAGTAAAATTTGCTATAAAATTAAGACATTCAGTATAATAAAATAAATAGTGCCTGTTTGGGAGGGTACCAGTTGAAGTTGACACCCCTCGAAAACCATTGTCAACCTCCGCTTCGCGTCGGTTGACAATGATTTTCTCGGGGTGTCAATTTCAACTGGTACCCCAAGCAGGCACTATTTATATAATTGTAATTAAAATTTGTGTATACAATGGTTTTGTGCATTTCCTTTAGAAAGCTTTGATTTCATGAAAATACCCATGTAACATAATTTGTTAATTAGGTATACATAGGTTCGAGTCTGGATATTCTCCTTCTGCTCATCGCACCTTGTTTTAAAATAAAGAAATAATTCCATAAATAAAGGAGATAATAGGTAAACCAGTGACAAACTTGTTCAATGAATTGTAATTTTTCATTTTTTTTTAGAACAAACAACAGAAAATCCGCCCATACGACGTTCATAATGACCGTATCCTTACTCGAGCCTTATGAATGATAGGCTACCGTAACATATAAGATATCTTGTATTGAAACTGTCCTTGCGTGGTCCTCATAAATAATGTCACCAAAATACACAATAGAAGATACAAATGTTATATGTAGCAGACTTGAATTTTTAAAGAGGAAGTTGCTGCGCTACTGCTAGTACTCAAATGAATCGCATTATTTTTGGACTGTGTATAGTACAATCTCATCTATATCAGAGTCGACTCAATTCACAGGATTTTTTTTTTTTTTAAATTAAAGTCGATATCAGTAATTTGTATGTATAGTGTGGGGAGAATGACCACTGTATAGCTGTGTGTAGAATGTACACTCTTAGACAAGCAAGTAGTTAATAATCCCAATCTAATTTATCTTTAGTCTCTAAAACTGTTTTCAAATTGCAGTACCATTCGCTTTAATCTCAATTTGAAATAACAAAATCTATTCGCATTATAAAGATTTAGATAACGCTTAAGATATCAGTTTTGTTTTAGGTCTTATTTTCCAAAGTTACATATTTCTGCTGTAAGCACTCCAGAACTAAGCTTTTAGTTTATAAACGATACTAAGATAATGTGTAGAAATGCTGTTTGGTGAAACGCCTCTATTTAGATATATACAATTCATATATAAAACTCTTAAAACGCATTAGAAATTTCATTATTTATTCCGGAATAATCTTCTTTGCATATGAAAACTTTACAAGCATTTATATTGAACGTTCGACCCCTATTCAATTTTCTAAATTTTGTGATATGCTAGCATTGAATTTTATTTATTCCTTTTTTATTTGTCCACTATAATATCTAAAAAAAAAATTCAAAAGAGAATTAAAGTAACACCACATGAACCCTGTTTTATTATTGGCGTTTTAAACCAACCATAAGGTTTCTGCATGAATTGACTTCCTCAGACCCGTGTCAAGATTTAAGGAGGCTATATAGTCGAGGCTATTTTATAGTTTATTCTACCCCCAAGCAAATGAGAGTTTGCCTTTTTTTAATAATTTTTTCAACTATAGATGATGTGGAATAAAATAAAACAGCAATTGATTTTTACACAGTCGTTGCGTAAAATTCTACTTTAATTAGTTAAGCATTAACTGGCTACATCCGGACACCTACAGTTCCAATCCAATGTGAAAAGAAGTCGTAAGGGAGATCACGCCTTTTAAGGGTTGTTGGTCCTCTCTTGTCGCAGAAAGCTTAGTATACTAGGGCCCTGAATAATGAAATTTACAAGTTTCATTATGATAGCGGATCCCGTCAATTTTTTTGTATAATTGTATGTGTATCTTCATTAACAGGGACTGTGATCATACAGAGTAAGCCAACCGCCAGCTCGTTTTGCCGCTGGGTTTTAACATATACCGGTATACCACTAAAACTTGAAGTATGCCTACTAGGCATAATTTGGTAATTACAAATGGAAATATGAATCTATAAATCAATTACATTTACATTCTTACAGATGAAGAAAGCTTTTCCACCTATAGTAAAGAAAATGACTGGATAAGGCATGTAAAATGCCTATATAAGGACGGATAAGATACTGAAAAATTAAATATCAAATCTCACAATTAAAAAAAAAAATTCAAAACAATGTATACTTAACGTAACATCGATTTGTAACCCTTAAATACGTGTATGTTCAATACTTGAAGTGTTGATGCGAATCAAAACCTCCAAAAAGTGTCATTTTTTTTTAGAATTTAATGCATTTTTTTATCGAGTGGGTTTGTGCTCCATATTAATTTTTGTCATAGTCTAAATAAGGTCTATTAGAAAACAAACCGATTTCAATCGACAAAAACGTTGAAAGATGGCCCACTGATAATTAAAATATCATTTTGTATACCAACAATTAAACGTTTTAGAAAAATAATTCGTGGCCAAAGTATATAGCACTTAATTAATTAAACATCACGCGTTGTTATGACTGAAATGGCTCAGTGGTTAAAGCACCAGATATTGGGTAACCTTTTATAACTAGGTTTTTTAGTGTTCGATACCACCAAAACTTAATGCAATATATTTTTTTATCGATTATTAAAGGTATATGTGGCGTATTTGGAGTTAAAATTTTGACGAGTTTGTAACAATATACATTATGCTTCTTATAATTAGACGTTTCACAAACTCTAGGCCCATAAAACATGTTCTCTCTTTAGTTATTTGTCTCTTAACTTTGCTACACGTCTGATGAATATTAATGTTATTCGCCATTTATAACGCTACTGCGCATGAGTGCGGGAAAACCTAGCATTGAAAACACGATGGAAGAAGAGTTTGTTTACAAATAAGAATCACGTTTTTCATGTCTTAAGTTAGATAATTCTTATATCAGATGATACTCGAAGCATTATTATTCCGATATTCATTAATGTAGAACGATATAAATTGTTAATTACGTGTAATCAAGACGAAACACGATTTTAGCATCATCGACACGGTAAACGGAGTAAATACCCCTCTCCCTGAGGGATGCATGTACTGAGAGTGTTTATTTATTCTTTATTCAAAATTCCTCTAAACGAAAATCCACTTGTAGTTTTAAACCTATTAAGTTAAGACACGGAACACATGGAGCACGAACCTGACTAGCAAAACCCCTACAACTTCATCATAGAAACTTAAGTTTAATTTGGCTTTAATTCCTTTTCCATCAATCTACATGGTCTCCGATGACAATCTTCCCTTTGTTCCTATCCTTGTCAGTCTCTCTCTTTTTTCTTTCATTGCCAAATCTGTCAAACTTAACGGTATACCTATCATTCTCGTCGTCGCCATTCTAGATGGATGTCACGTGGCCCATTTAAGGCGGGGTTATTCAAATCTTTTGTATTTTTTACCGTGCCGGTAAAAAATAAAAAATATTTTTTTGATTTCTTGTATCTTTGTTATGCGATTGACTTATAAAGCGTAATTTGTGTGAAAGTCCTATCTTTAAGTAAAGAAATGAAGCAAATAATCAGATCTTATTATTGTTATTCACTAAAAATACGCCACATATACCTTTAAAAAATCATATTCAGCTTTTGCAAACTTGTATGATAACATTATCAAATAGATTTAATTAATCGGAAAAAAATCAATTTGAAATTGTGTTTTACGACCAAAATAAATGGGTATTTGCACTATATATTATCCCCCACCCCCTTCTTTGAGGGATACTAAACATCATAAATCGTAAACAATGGTAGCAATCTTGAATACAGTGTACATGGTGCTAAAAATTTAGGCTACGATTTTCTACGTAGCGGCTAGATTAGTGAATTGTTCAAGATCATAGCGACTATGTTTGAGCATTGTTCAAGATCGTAGCAGCTATGATTGGGCTTCGTTCAAGATCGTAGCGGCTATGTTTGGGCACTGTTCAAGATCGTAGCGGCTAGGTAAGGACACCGTTCGATCTCGTACCGGCTAGGTCAGGGCATCATTAAAGATCGTAGCGGCTCTACAGGGCCACGGAGCCACTACGATTTAGAACGCAGCTCTGGCATATACACCTGTCTGTTCGGAGATGGGGCGTTTTTGTGAATTCTGACTTCGTTTGTGGGACATATTTGTTTATTTGTAAATAGGATTTAAATACACATTGTATCCCCCATGTAGTGTTCATGATATTTGCCAAGTTAGCGTACTTTAACGAGGACAAAGTTGGCACAGAAGGGACATTTTGACGGGGTACTGATATCACAGAGTTCCACAGTTTTCTAGATGTCGGGCCGTTTGACTGTTTTATCAAAGGTTTCAATCCGGGGTATCGAGATTTACATTTAGCATTTCATATTTTGACAATAAGTGGTTTGAAAATATCAACAAGTATTTAGATTCACGAACTTTTCAGTTAAGTCGCAAATTTAACCCTTCAAATTTTGCATTAAATCAATCCAAACCTAGCGATAAATCCAGGGAGGGGGTTGTTACTCTTTTTTCTTTATCCTTCTCGGGTAAAGGACACCATAAATTACTTACTTACTTCATATATATTACGTATAAGAGGAAATGAAGGGCTGATCAATGTCTGTATTAATATTACATGTAATAAAGATCGAATCAATTAAGAAATATTTACGAAAAAGCCGAGTCATTCAGTGATTACAAGATAGGATATATTGATCCGACTGATGACGACTAAACACAAACAAATCCAAATTTCGGACTGTGCTGGGTTGTTAGTATTTCTTATCATCGCGAGCATAATGCCAAAAACCTACCCCCATTCATCACCCTTAGTTCTATTAATGGCATGTCGACTCCCCGCTTTTTATCAGAAGTCTGCATTTTTGTCAGAGCATAATCGATGTTTAAATAACCTTTTATCAGCCACTCAGGAACTAATCAACTTGGCTTCATAATGAAGCGGCGAGCTGATTCTGGGGCCATTGTTCCTGCCGTTCGCCTTTAAATCAAGACCAGTTCTGACTGCGACTGCGGCCCTTTCGTTGGTGTGTGATTGGGATAGCGTTTGTACCTCCACTTATCGGGGAAATATATAAATACTCCCGGACACGCTCGCGATTTTGTTGACTCTTGGATTCCTGAAATAAGGTTAGTAACAATGTAATTTCATTTAAATGATTACTTTGTTATTGAGATTCTGTTTCGGTTTACATATTTGAAAGGCACATGTAGGTAAATTAAAGATTTTTCATTTCATCAATTTAAATTCGTTTATTTATTTGATAGTTAATCTATCAATTAATTTATTTCATTTCATTTTTAAATCTGTTTAAAATTTATCAAAATATATTGAACATTTTCTGCTGTGTTTGTTTACTCAATATAATATTTGTAGTTTTCAATGTTAACATGATGCTGAGTTTTCAACACTTGTTTTCGATAATGCCAATCATTAGTTGTACATGTACTACTAGATATATTTATATAGACATGCACAGCGTGTTAATTTTTGTAACAATATATGTTGACCGTTATTGAGTACATCCATATCCATTGACCCAAGTTTAAATTAGACGGAGTACATGAATGTAGAAAGTATGCAAAATATCCATACTTATCATAATTAATTAGTATACCATTATTAACATAGGAGGTGTTAATCTGAATAAACAAAACAAGTGTTAACGTTATTGGTGTAAATTGTATCTACAAGGCAACACTTCACTTTGGCAACAGCGATTAAGTACACTAGAATTCGGCAACAGGCCTTTTGTTGCAAACAATTTTCAATACGTGGGAAAAAAATATAATTTCTATTTGACTGAGCATATTTGAATGTGGTGATTTGTTTAACCTGCCGTGGATACAACGCTATGTGAATCCCCTTCCATGCTTACGAACCCAGCTCAACATAACCGTTGTTTGTGCTACTGTCTTTTGACAATATTAACTTAATAAACTCCGAGAAATCGATACATTCCTTAAAAACCTGTAAAGAGTCTAGTTTATTCCTTTATAATAACTTAATTGTTTTATCGTTGATCTCAAATTTCATGCAGAGCAAAATAGTTTCGTACGATGCGCATGCACCATGGAAACCAAGATGCAGTAGTGGCAGGTCGTACAAAAAACCCACAAACGTTTTGCCTGGAAGAAAAGACTACTGTGTCAAACAGTACTTAGAGTTGATGTGTTAATTTTGTGTTATTCAGTTACATAAAAAGGCCATATAATTGAAGAATTTTAATTGAAGGACTTTTAAAACTCATTGTCTGTCGGAAGATTGTATGTAAAATGTTAATTTCAAAACGTAATCGTATTTATCGACAAAATGCATTTTAAATCAAATGCTTTTTAATAAATTTGAATGAAATACTATACTAGTATATTTATATAAATAGTGATATGATAGCCTAAACTTCGAAATTGGTAATAAAATTAAGTAGATCAGGCTTTCAACTGAACTTTGACGAACCCAACTCGTTCCCAGTATTTTAATTTGCCATATAACAAAATGGCGTAATAGTAAAATAAAGCATTAAGTAATTAATGTAATTTAACTAGTTTTCACTAGTTTATGTTAATTTCTGCAGAGAAAGAACTTTCCCTAATGTTACGCACTGGTGTTCATGTCTTAAAAATCAGATATTCGTCGGTAATTAGAAAAGGGCCCAATCATTGTCTATCAACTTTAACATCGCCACACAAATTTTGGAAATAGGCCTATGTTCACTGTGATATAAACTTTGCTGAATCTTGACATTGCATTTTTAGTCATAACATGTTTATTAAAACCCACTGACTAGCATTGTCTGGGTCTGTTTTACGTTTTTGTGAATTGGACACATATTTCTCCTTAGGAAAGTCGCTTTTCAATGGGTTTAAATGTCTGCACGGAAAATCATATATCATCAAACAAAATAGAACTTTTTAAAAGAAAGTGAACGATCATTCAATTATCAATACAGCGGTTGATGCAACCTGCCAGAGATGTTTATAGTTTTCCAATACTTTAAATGCGTAAGAATCAAGTAAATCTACAGCGTTGGGTATCTGCATGCCATGAAAAGAGTCAAATAAAATCAAAGCCGTGACCGGGATCATGAATTTGTAAAACTGTCATTTTTTAATAAATACATTCCTTACTTGAAATTGATATTTTAGATCTATAATATAAGAATAAGGTTTGATATAGTAGACGCTTGTTTTCCCGTTCAGACGGGGGTTTTGTAACTAGAACAATATAATCTGTTTATTTTGTAATAGAACGCGTGTTTACGGTATATATCTCAATACCTGGAATTTGTTTCCATTTGTATGTATACATCATGTAAATAGATCATCTACGATCAAAATCATGGGGACTGGAATCTGGCAGCGTTTTAAAGATCCTAATATACGCGTGCATTGACCCTATTAATCAAACTGCTATCAATGTGTTATATGATACGAGTATTCATTATGACGTACGTGTGTATGTACATGTCTTCTAAACTGCAACTCAAATGTCGCAACTTTGTTTCTTTTCCTAATACTTGTACACAACTGGGTGTTTAGCAAATATTTTGAATTTAGATTTATTATGCTAAATGTTTGTTTTTCATTAAACTCTCTGCTCATGATATCAACTTGTTCAGTTCAAGCCCATTCATGTTGTAAAATGACTGTAGTTTTTTAAAGTTAAAAAGGTTGTGGACATAAAAAACATGTACTTGTTTGCAATATACTTTTGTGCCCCAAAACGTTCTCTCTCGTTCAAATCTATAGAATTGAGATGTGTACAAACCCATATTAACAAGAGTTCTATTCGAACACAATTACCCGAGCTCAAATACTGTTGTAATCAAATGACCAAGAGTTCGCGATGTGCATTGAATCGTCCATTATCTCAGCATACTTTTAATTTCCGCTCAGTTTCGATTTTTCAACATCTTACGTACAATGGATTGTTGATAACAATGCAATCGTTGTGATTTTTCTTTAAACAGATTTGGGCCGCGTTATGGTGGGTTTTTTTTTTTGGAGGGGGTGTCAAATTCTAGGCATGTTAAATGTTTTTTTTTTCATTTTTCGACAAAAAAATGATTGCTAAAAATGCTTTTCAAAGTAAACAAAAAAATCAACATCCACCATAGCCATTAACATAGCACATGTCTTATAGTTTTTATGTATGTACAAAGTACACAGAATTCGTTAAAGGTATTTTAAAAGATTTTCGAAAATATCGCAAAGAAGATGCAAACATGTCATGGAGATTAGTGAGACGACACAGGTGATTCATCAATCATAGGAGAGAAAACCAAACAAGTCTGAGGGCCTACAATTGCCCTATACTTCTAAAAGTCGTTTTAAAATATGTTGTGGATATTAATGGCGTTTATATTTGTCTGCTAGAAGGTTTTTAGTCAACAATTATGACAGGAATTTCATAATTATACTTTCGAGGAAATCTAGTCCCAAAAAATCCAAATTTTTCGGTCTCCTTTTTAAAAAAATCAGAAATATTTGATCTTGATATAGAGGAAATGTGAATGTGAGAATAATCTCTGTTTTGTAAAATGCGAAGAAAATTTTATTTCAGTCGTGATAAAAATTATTGATTGATGTTCAAATTTATCCTTGAAAAGTGCGGAGAAATTATCTTCAATAGCAAGGATGCTCCCCTTTACGACAGGAACTTTCGTGTATTTAGTCGATCCATTGACGCAAGATGTGTAAATCCTTAATAAACACATACATATCTAAACAAATACAAAGGTCCATCGCCTGTTATTGGGGGCTGTTTGTTTGTGCAGAGATTTGTGGAAGGGTCGATGACATTAAAATTGGTCGTTTATGCTTAAAACTGAAACAGGTAATAAACTCATTGCAACACCTTGCCTACCTGTGGATATCAGGTATTTTTTTACGAGATTTTACTTCAATTGATTTGGCCCTACGCACAAGAATGTAAAAGCGTCATTTCCTATTAAGCCCGATATCTTCCGGATGATTAGTTGTTATTGAATGTTTCTTATTACACAAGAATGGATCACACATTTTCCCCCTTCTCTTCAAAATTGTCATTACAGCACAACAAAGTTATCAGATATACGAAATTGACCCTTTCCATATATGGGTATCGGTACATGCAATTACATTTAGCTCTCAATTATTTACCAGTAAACAGGGCGCTTTTTTACGAAGTATAGTTGTCTTCAAATTTTACGTTCAGACACTGGTTTTTATTACCAAATGTTGTCGTATCCTTGTTAAAGTGATAGAGATCTCGAGGAAGCTGTCCCACTCAGAGCCATCAACGTTATGGCCAAATAAATCGACACATGCTCAATTAATATCTTTGGTTATTGATATTTGCTTTTGAAATTTTATATCAAATTCGCCTTTAACTTTGGGTGTGGAGACAAGGTGCGACCATTTTATCATCTACAGGTGCTATAAAATGATAGAAAATCCTATCTTCATAGTTTGGACGTTATTTTCCGATGAATGACCCGTTCACCTTAACCAGGTACAGTCGATCACTTGTAAGCTATTCATTTCTCTTTTTTTTTTCAGTGCTTGTATATAGTGCTCAAATGACAATCTAATCTTCTACAATGCAATATAGATTCGTTGCTTTAAGACCAATTTTACACTGAAACACATTCATAAGACATAAGAAAGACATTGAGGTGCGTTTGAATACCGTGACAGGTCTTTTCAACTCAGTTCGCCGCTGTGAGTGTACTTATTGTGCTTTGACTTCTTATATGTCTGCTAAAAACCTATTCATCTCTCTCTTGTTGAATAATGTCGACAACATCTGATTAGGAACATGTGCAAATATTTGATTTCTATTTTACTGTGCATGTGTACGAAAGGCTTAGGTTAATAGCTCTTTTGGAGAATTTTCAAATAAAGTCAATTTACAATTTGAGTCCGTTTTAGAACACGCAACCCTCGAGTATTTAATCATAACATTTGGTCTTGGAGTTTACTTTGGGTGGCTTAATGTCAAGTGCAGTCAAATCTATAACGGGTTTTCTTTTTTCTAAATAAACTTAGCAAATATGTTTAAGGTTATACATTGCAAATATATTGTTAAAAAATTGTTCCAATAGATGAACTCATTTGTCATGATCTCTTTTACAGAATTTTGAAGAGGGGGGAAATGATATCAATGAAGACCAACAGGGATCTGGATATTTACAAGAGACAGTTCAAATCGCAAGAATTTGCTCGTGAGCTCAACAAGCGGGAGCAGCGACGGCTAGACCAAGAGGTCGGGGGGAGGGGAGGTATCGAAGCCGAGTACAGATTTAATCTGGACAAGGTCAACCAAGAACGTAAGGAAATAGAAAAGGAATTGAACAAAATTCGAGGCGGCGTTCATAAACAACTTGGCCATCATGCTACTCTGTCAAGCGACAAGAAATTTCATCATCCAAAATTCAAAGAATTGGGAATGAAAGACGTCAGCGGTAGGAGTCCAAGACTGCAAAGAAAGGCTCCCCCGGAGAATAACTCACGCGGGAGGGACTCCAGTCCAATGAACGCGGAGATGCTTATTCAGTATCTTCAGAGTTTCAATGAAGCGCATGCGCAAAAACATAACGATCTACTAGATGGGATCAAAGGTTCAGGTCGCATCAATCAAAATAAGTATAATGATCATCCACATGTGCAAATAAATCCATTGATAATATCAGATCAGCCGAAGCCTAGTGAGGCGGAAAACTCAAATGACTTTGAGGAACAGAAGCAATATATACAAACATTAAGTGACAGTCAGTCGCAGGACGTGCCATCTAACGAGCCAACTGGTACGAAGGAGCCCCCTCTACAAATATCCAGAAACGAAAGTGGAGAGATTACTACGGAGATGAGTTCCCCTCGGCACAGTCCCGTCAGACGGATGTCTTTAGACAAGGGCAGGCATATAGTGCCAGGAACCAGTCCTCCGAAACACAGTGCTGTTAGGCGACTGTCGCTAGACAAAGGGAAGGGGTCCAACGAGGATATTCGTGGCCATCCAACTTCAGCAAGAAGATCGCCTACAGAGAAGGGGAAATTCCATCATGATGACTTTCATGGCCATCTAACGCATCCAACTTCAGCAAGAAGACCGTCTATAGAGAAAGGGAAATTCCATCATGATGAAATTCATGGTCATTTAACGCATCCAACTTCAGTCAGGAGATTGTCTTTAGACAAAGGAAAAGTCCATCATGATGACGCTCGTGGTCATCCAACTTCAGCTAGAAGGTCGTCTATGGAGAAAGGGTCACACCATCCTCCCGTGCTAGTTAACGAAGAAAAGATTCCCATTTCGCCAGTTGAGGATCCGAAAACTGTGATAGAGATTGAGAATGCTATAAAAGAAGTTGAGACCGAGAGTTTGGAGACGCGAAAGGTGCCATCGGAGGAGGAGCAGAAACCTGGCAAAGTCGCCATCGGTCCGGAGTCGTTTAATCCAGACGGGTCACTGAAGACAATGTATACAACGCCCCCTTTTGAAAAGACGTGGGAGGAGGCGAAAAAAGCTCGCTATATCAGGACTCGCGAGCCGCTAGATAGGGACAGGCAGCTAACGACCAACGAAATATTCGACAAAACCTCATAAACTTTGGAATTTAAGCCGTCTAGATATGCAGGCTAGTCATATGTGATCTATTTTTTTTTTTTATTTCTTTGTTATATTTAAATTTTCATAATGATACGATTGTAAGATACTAATTAATGACCTGACTTCCAGAAACAATGTTATCGGTCTGACCGATCGGTTTGATTGGAGGTTACGTGTGTTTTGCATTGGAGTACTTCCATTTTACGTACAAAATATTTTTGTACTTTATATTGCATTAAGTTTTGCCAAGTAAACAAGTTACTAAGATGGAATGTGTTTATCCTTGAGTATAAATTACAAGTAGATAAAGACAAACATCATTTTTGTAAAACTTTAATAACAAAAGAGTTCCTGTTTCTTTTGATTTGCAAAATGTAAACATATCGTTTTGATGGATTTATTTATGCAGTCATTGATAAAAAGATCTAAAGCTTTTGTCAAATGTTTGGAATATAATGTGCAGCTTTTATGCGAGGAATTTAAAATTTTACGAAAGTGATTTTATACTTGAGGTTAAGTGAAGGCATAGTTGCTATATTGTTGCAAAGAATTTATCGTTTTACTTTTCGATTTGTATTAATGATATGCAAAATTTCAAAGATGTTAAAAAAGGACGTTTTATCATTCATCGGGAAAAATCATTATTTCACACGTGATTAAGTGCAATTTTGTAATTTTGAATGCTACTTTAGGTAACAGATCTGCAGATAGATAGAGACTCAACATGCTTTGTGCGACAGCACACAGGAGAAATTATATAATTTTCATTGAAACATTATTAACTGGTTTCCATTACTTCAAAATATACGGTTTTTTTCTTGATAACTATTAGGGATGTCATTTTTACTCGAAGAGACTTGTTGATTATTTGGGGGGCTTTAGTCGAGCGATAGTCGAGTACTCACTGATTTATATAGTTATCAACTACACATTCTATAGTAAGCGGTAAAATATACTACAAAAGTAAATTTTGTACAAATGGCATACCAGTTTCTTTTTCAGTGATTAAACATTGTCTATTTTCTATAGGGCCTAGTGTGCAAATTTCATGTTTAGAACACGTTATTCGGTAAACACAAAAGTGCAAATTTAGCTATTTAGGCATCTAATTTTATGCTGCATCATGCATGGGTTTTCTAAAAGAAGAAAACGTATTTAAACAAAGGACGGATGAAAGATAAAATTCCATATAGGAAATAAGCATTACCTGAAAATAATTGTCGTTCTATATTGGTCCTAAATGTGAATGAATAATACATGTATATTCATAGCCTTGACATGGTCTTGGACCTTATATAGTCCCGATTATGTACACGTTTGTTGCAAGATGTTCTAGAGCTGGGGATAAGCCATCTTCCCTAGCCAAGGGTTTTCGGTTTTCGAAGTGGACCGCAAAACCTTGGCTAGCGAAGATGGGGATAAGCTGACGCTAATAATTCGATAATGAATATATTTACAAGTACATGTAGACTAGTAAATTTTCCAAAATACCCTTTTTTTAAGCAGTGTGTATTTGGAAAGTTTGGTATTATCTGCATAATCTGTGCTTTGTAAAGGGTAATGCAAAACACAGTTGCTTTTGTCAAATAATGATTTAATATTTATTTCTAAATGACTTATAAACAAGAAGATTATAATCCAATAGACGCGCTCAAATATGACCAGGTGTCAGAAAATTTACCATTTTGACGGAACACATAGTTCTTCACACAGTCGTATATATACCCTGTATATCGAAACAGTGTGATTGTTTTTCTTCAAAAGTTGGAGATGGCAGGACAAATAAATGAAGAATGAACGATTTGCACAGAAAATAAACGTAAGCAAATGTCCCATTAAACGCATTTTTGTACAAAGCTGCAAAGTTAGTTAAATATCTGTAGCTTTGCGGAACAGATCGGTTGGCATGTAGATTTTTTTCCGCAGAGCTACAGATCTGCAGCAAGTGCAAAGATTGAATATAAAATAAGGTTACATCCATACTCAGTATATTAAACACTTTTCATCGATCTTTTTTCTAAATGCATGAGCGTATACTTTTATGTTATGTGGATAATTTTACATGTAGTTAATGTAATCCCAGTGTTTTAGAAATTTGTGTCAAACCAAACTTTTTTTAAAATTTGAATAGTTAAAACAACTTATAAACTTACTAAAGAGGCCAACATATTTATATCTTTGCACGTTTCTCTTCCTACAGTGAGCTTCAGCTCGCAAGGTCTAAAAATTCAACAGCAAAAATTTAACACCATGAAGCATAATCTCATCATTTATTAAATTATGCACCAAAATACATCATGTTAGGTTTAATTTTAGCAAATCAATTAATTATCATTAAATCATGAAAGTTTTATTGATTTTCTACAGAAAATATAAAAAATATTACATTTTTTCTTGCCCAGACTTTTTAAAAAAAAATCTCAAAATTGCATAGTTTGGGAAAATTCTTAAAAATTATTCAGTTCACATGCATTTCTTTTTAAAATATTTATTAAGAGTTATATATTTTGTTAACAAAAAAAAACATAGTTTATCAAAATTGACCATCAAGTTTTTCTTGATAGTCTCTTAAACACGTGTACCCCTACATTGTAAATGTAAAATATAACAAGATTTTTTTTTTTTTTTTTTTGCAAACTTTGGAACAAATTGAAAAATACCAAAAAGACACAATCTAACAGTTACTAAAATTGATATACTCAATGAAAATGTTTTATACATATAAAATTAAGGTCATGACTGCCAAAAAACCACATAGAATTTAGTGCAGTAGTACTCCATTTTTATCCCAGTTTTTAAACATATTTATCTGTAGATTAAACATTAATTAGTGTTATAATTTTAATTAATGTTCAAGCTACACAAGTACTTACTTATCATTTCCTTGTCCCGGAGGACGCATGAGGTCGTCAAGCTACATACATAAACGCAGTGTAATTGTTAGAAGAGAATGCATACCTTACGTACAATTATATTACACACTCATTTACCATGTTTACATTTCGCTGCTTTCCTTGCTTTCTCCAATCCCTCTAAACGACGGAGATGCGATATTTTAACAATTAAATTTCCCACTTTTTGATCGAGTCATTACTATTTTAAAACACTCGTTGTGCGCCAAAACTATAACCGGAAATTTAGCACGTCGTGTAAAAAAAAAGAACCGGATGCGAAAAACACTGGGGATTACCTTAAAAATATGCAAACACTAAAGTGAACTTACACGAATTACAAACAATATAGGTTCAGTAAAAAATTGAATTATTCTGAAGCCACGCTGGAGTATTTGCAGTCCTTTGCACACGCATCATCTTGAAGTTTTTGCGATGAGCAAGAAAAAAGTGCATGATTCTTCTGTTTTAACCGAATTGGTTGAATTTGAACCCTAATTTTTTTTTTCAATTAAAAAATGTTATTTATGTAAAAATAAGATTTAATGTATGCTTTTCTATGTCACTTTAACAGATGATACAGAAATAGAACCGTGTGAAAACTATAATCTAAAGCCCTCTTCACAGACAAATCCCACCCCTCCATTCACACAACCGCTCAATCATCTACATGCAAGAAAAACACTGTTTTCTATGATTGAAAACAAGACAGCATGTCGGTATTTGTGGTAGCAGACATATATATATACAATATTAGCATAAGTAAAGAGGATTAAAAAAAATACACATAATTTGCATTTTATATAGAACATAATTTGCAATGTCTCTCAAATTGACATACCTACTGGAAAATAAACTACATAAAAAATAGTACATTGTACACATGTGATAAAGCGGCAATCAGACGTTGCGTTGGAGACTAATTCGCTTTTCACCATTGAATACGGGGGTAGTTCACTATTTCAATTACCGTAATATTCTAATAAGCAATCATCATTTGAATAGTTCTCCCATTATAACCTTATTATACATGTACGAAATTCGCTTATTTGACCAGGCTAGCTAGTATATACGTTATTGCAGTTGCTCGTTTAAACCTAATTTAGTTCTTTTCAAGACAAGTGGACTGTTCCAGGGCCCAATTCTGACCAAAGATGAAGGTCCAAAAAGGGATTCTGGATGTTAACCACCTTTTTGCAATGTGTTCTCATTATATTTGTATGTACATGTATTTTTTAACACTAACACATTAGCAAGGCCTGGCTTAATTTATCAGTGGTCTTTGAATTTTTGGCAAGCGACAATTTTACTTCCATTTTAATAACCTAAGCCAATTAATTGCATCGAAATCCTTTTTGAAACATTTAAAAGGAATTAGTTTGTTTTTAACTCTTTTCACAAGTACTGTACCATGCAATTTTTTTTGGTCAAATTCTACATTCCCTTTACACAAAGTACTGCAAGAGTTATATGCCATATATGGCCATTAATAATAGCGATTACGGTATATATTTTTCTATTTACCCTCTGTTACAGTGACCAATGGATGAAAACTTAAGATTAATAAAGATTTAAACTGGTATCTTGGTTTTATACACTTGTCAGTACTATTATATTTGAACCATATTCTCAAATTTATTGTATTTATTGCTGTATTTAACAAACATCTGAGATACTGTCTGGGTCTGACATTAGAGTCACCAGTTATTAAACATGTGTTCATATATTTTGATTTGTAGCCTGTTACATATATTAAAACACAAATTAACAATTCAATATGACAGCAATATTTTATTTAAAATATTAAAATTGTATATGCATCTCCTTAATAAGTTAAGTGCTGGTCAGGCTGCATAGAATGTTGTAATAAACAGTAATAAATAGTAGATATATAAACTGTTTTTAAAAAAAAGGGAGAAGGCACATAACAATTCTAAAACTGATTTATTTTCATGTAAATTGGCCTTTTTAAATATCTTTTATATGATAATAAACTTTAACTTAAAACACTATTCATCTTCCAACAGAACATAATTCTTTAACGTCCTGGGCAAGGGAAGATAATCCACTTTGATTAATACCTTTCCTTTTAGTTCTGTTCTCACAGCATTCCTACTCATGAATTTCAGAGTCTGAATCTTATGGGAGATTCTCCTTAAAGACAGAACTAACTGTTGATAATTTTCATCATCGTCTGGTATTATTTCCAAAAGTTTTTTAACCGAAGTAAGGGAGAGCACTGGCTCGAATTCATTCACCAGATGAAGGTGGTATGAATCACTGTACAGGTTTAAGACATGTTTTAAAAAGCCTCTGTGCTGGGTGCTTCTGGGATTGAAGTTGGAGCCTGCTTTGACTAGAGTTCTGATGAGAAGTGCAGACTGCTGGCTTTTTGGATTTTTGTGTCTTGGCTGCAAGGCTCTTGATATCTCATGACAAAGAGCCATTTTTCCTATAAATAATAAAAATTAGTTAATTGAGATTGTCCCTCTGATCAAATTAAACCCAAGAATATATCAACAATTAAGTCTTATTGATCTATAAATACATTGTTTATATGCACACAAAAAAGCTGCAACACAAAATATCATCAATGGGAGTTCTTAAAAGGAATTTTTACCAAATTAAAATCAGACTGTTCAAAATCTTTACATCTCCCCGTATTAATAAACTTTCTTCAATGATTTTGTTTGTTGTGTATCATTACTAAGATGCAATAAACTTCTGTAGCAATTCAATACAAATTGTTTTTGTTACCAATCTTATCAGGAACAGTGGCTGATAGGCCAGCATACAGGAGTTTGTAGGCCAGCTCAATCCTAGAGGTCATGTTCAGTCGTGACAAACACAGGCAGTGTAAAGCTGTAACAAACACACAGTAGTGAAGTTATAATGAAATGATTTCTGTTTAATTTGAAAAATATTTCAATTTCATTTCCTTCAGAAACTGAAAAAATCAATTTTATTTTCTTCAAAAACTGAAAATATCAACTTTATTTCCTTTAAAAACTGAAAAATATTTATGCAAAATCTGTTTAACTCATGACCTAAACTACTGACCTGTGTGCCCATCTTGGTCCTGAGCGAAGATATTGGCATTTCTGTCCAACAAACAATGTACAATGGCTACAGCCTCCTCACAGGAACTAGAACAGGCATGCAGCAAAGCAGTTCTTCCTAGGGAAAGTCAGATGCTCAACTTAATCATCAGGCAGTCTTACAATCTTTTTTCAGGAGATCAATGCTATATAATTTATTTACTCTATTAACAATAGATAAATACTTTTAGGAGTGACTAATAACTTGTACAGGTCCAGTACAATAGCTTTAATGTGCAATTTTTTCAGTCAAATTTTAGTGCAGTGATAGTTTTCAACTTTAAACTGTTCTGTATAAAAATGCATGTGAAGTTTACCCATCAAAGTGTTTCTTCTTCAGACACTTTATTTTAAAGTTCTAAGAGTTTTGGGCAATTGATTCATGACTACTTTTGCAAGTTTATTTAATGTCCTCCTTAACAGCACCTACATGTATTTCCCTTGGCTTCGCCTCAAAAAATAGTTGCAGTCTTGGGGAACAATAAACATTGTCATTGTCTTCATAGCCAGTAAATAGGTATATATGTATTATCTTATCATCAATATTTACATTATCTCTGAATCAATGCAATCATTACCAGGATTTCAACAGAAAAATATAACATTATACCAGCATTATCTTCAATGTTCACTGATGCTCCTGCTTCCAACAATACGGTCACCATTTCCATGCTTTTCTCTGCTGCAATATGAAGAGGAGTCTGTCCAAATCTGTCTGTGGCATCCAGGGGCATGTCCATAAACACCAGAGTCCTCAGCATCTCCATACAGGCTAAATGATTTAGTAAATGTCATTCATTTAAATTCTACTTCAAATATCTTGTTCATTTTGGAAATGGCATAAAACTTAAGTTCCAAAGCAGCACACAAAGTTTGTTAAACTGTTTGTTGACCTACTGTACCGTACCTTTGCTGCATCCCATACTGACCACAATATGTAACAGAGTGTCCCCTGTGTCTGTCCTGAAGTTGGGACTCTCTCCCCGATTAACAATGGACTTGAATTTTTCCACATTTTTTGCTCTCACGGATTCTAGTATCTGATATTGCGAGGTGGAAATCTTACACTTGAGACTAAATTCTCGGTCTCTCTGAACTTCCTGCAATAATCATAAAACTCTCAGTATTTTTAAGTCGAAATGTTGACGTTTAATTACAAAATATAAAGGGAGTTTGATATGTGATAAAAGATTACAGTACTTCGTACTTATTTTTTACTGTAAAGAAATAAATTTTTTAGGCATCAATATACAAAAAAGAGAATTCAGGCTTTAACGTGCATATACAAATATTTACTTTGGTGAATTCAAGTGTTTAAGAAAATGAATGCTTTTTATGTACACAAAAGATATGCTTTACAATATTGCATTATATATTCATAATACACATTGTTATGGGATGGCCAGGAGAAAGAATGATGGACCAGACCAGCTAGGATTCGAACCCAGGCCCAATGACTTTCTGGTCCCTGTATTGAACTGGTTTGATCGTCTCATTCCTCCCCCCTTAAATGATCTTTGCCCTCAATTATCACTCCAGGCTCTTTCCTCTGGCAGGGGTTAACCAGTTCCAGGGGTTGGCAAAGCACCAAATGTAACGGGATGAGAGAAAAAAATATAATCATTAATGAGAGACCAGACTGGTGTTTTAACCCAGGCCCCCTGAACGCTCAACTAACTGAGCAATCTGTATGGCACTGGAAGTCAGACTGGTCTGACTGTCACATCCCCCACCCCTTTAATGAATGAAGATCACCTCAGGCTCTTTTCCATGAAGTTAGCCTGTTGGTTCCAGGGGTTGGCGTCGCACCAAATGTAATGGGATGGGAGAAATATAGATAGAATGTTCTATCGTTAAAATGGCAGATGTCCTACGGACCTGGTTAAATGTCATAATTCTTCCCATATACTTGCCTCGTAGCAAATAAAAAAAATATATAGCGCTGTATCTCGCCTAAATTTTCATAAGATTGGACTAAAATACCTACAATGTTGCTCTTTTATAATCCCATTTTACCACATTAACTGCTTTTGCAACGAAATCACTGCCACTGTTAACATCACGTTTGAAAATTCGCTGTTTACAATTGCCATGTTAATGATAAAATCCAAGGAGATGAAGAAGCCTGGATGATAACGTTGAAAAACTGCACGAGGCGTCCCGAGAACTTCCGAATGGAGAAAAGATGTCAACATTCCCTATTATAAATCTCTGTAAGAAATCTTTTTTCGTTCCTGTGAATTTTTACGAGGGAAAAATGATAAGTGTAAATGAAATTATCTTGGAAATTTTCCCTTTCATCGATTTCAACAATTGCACTTCTTTCACAGGTATGTGGGTTTTTTTTTATTAAAAATCGTCCAAATGTGCAGAATAAATATCTTGGGACAGACTAAAGAAGAAATAATGACTCCGACCAGACCGAGATTCGAAGACAGGCACCCTCAATTTCTTAGTCAGCTAGGTGCTCTACCAACTGAGCTATCTGGTGCTGGCTGGTATTTGAACGGTCTGACCATCACAACATGTTCATAGAAAACATAATACCGGAAAACAATGAACAAGAACAATGAAGAAGGCAAATGAATAAAAAAAGATATGCTAATTGTTAATAAGGATTGGAAAAAATATTAAAAGACTGCATTGTGCAAAAACATATTTTTGTCATTCGTGCTATAAAAACTAATCGTCACATAGGAATAACAAATCAGGATAATAAAAGATCCTGATTCAGACAGTCGAAATCCTTTCGGAAATGTTGCAGAATAGTTTGATCTGACAAAGTAAGACTTGGTAAAAATATTTGTTTCTATGAAAGGTATATTATTGAAATGATCCAAAATAAGTGTAGACATACCTTTATTTCTTCGCGAAGATCTCTTAGTTTTGCCATATCCTTGCATGTCTGTGTGGAAGTCTGCAAATTCGTGTGCTTTTGACAAAATAATCCACGTTAATATCGAGCTTTTTAATGCTTTATTCTCAAGCAAGAAAGAAACGCTCAGACGATCCAGATAATTGGTTTCATTTTCATTTACCTTACGTCTGAGCTGTTGGTGGTTACAGACCAACAAATAACTCAAAAAGAAGACTTGTCTTATTGCATCCTTTGCAAATACAGGTACGTAAAAATATGAAATTTTGAATTAAGAGTTTAGTTTTTTGAAAGCAATGTGTCGAGGTCTTTTAATATAACGTTACGTGGTGAATGCAGATATGATAATATGCGCACTATCTGACTCACAGCCAGTTTGATGTTCTGAATACGACAATACATGTACAATATACAGTAAAATTGTTAGTCTCAGCTACAAAAGGAACTAGAGAACAATGTTCCGTCTTAATTTTATAATTCTTGAAAGTAGGGTACAAAATAATAGTAATTGTAAATTATACATGTATTTATGATACGTCTTTAATTTTATTTAAGACTGTCCCAAGATATTTATGCTGCACATTTGGACGATTTTTAATAAAATTACACATACCTGTGAAAGAAGTGCAATTGAAATCGATGAAAGGGAAAATTTCCAAGATAACTTCATTCACACATTATCATTTTTCCCTCGTAAAAATTCACAGGAACGAAAACAGATTTCCTAAGGAGATTTATAATGGGGAATGTTGTCATCTTTTCTCCATTCGGAAGTACTCGGGACACCTCGTGCAATTTTTCAACGTTATCATCCAGGCGTCTTCATCTCCTTAGCAATGGAAAAACCCCGTAGACTTTTTAATTTTAGCCATGTATTGATACCCGACAAGCTAGAGGGGGCGTTTCAAAGGGGAAATCTTGGGATTTTTTCATACTATTGAATGAACATCATCTGAACCCAGAGGTATTTATAAATATCGAATAATTTAAGAAAATATGCGGCAAAAATAATTGGGACAGACTATAATTTTTTTTTTAATAATCTGCATAGTGACAGTTTAGCAAATTAGTTACATATAAGATATTCTGATAATCGTACACCATCAACCAGACACAACCTAATACCTGAGCATATGTAAAAAGCTGACGCAGGGTTGCGTCTGCTCGGGGTCTAATTAGGACGTATATAATCTCCACGAGATTTAATTCCTCAAGACTGAAAATTTTGACAGACATCTCTTCAGAAGAGATCTCAGTCAAAATTTGTCCATTTTGATGAATCTCGATCACTGAGATAAAATTGTGGTCTACCTTTTAAAAATTTGTGTCTGCTCCAAGTCCGTCTGGGGTCTGCTATGGGTTTGCTCGGGGTCAGCTTTTGGGTTCTGTTTTACACACATTGTACAATATTAAACATAAACAACCATTTTCCCTGCACAATGATTCATATTAGTTTTCAACCAGGGATCTGATTGGTTGACACTCTGATTGTTCAAAGTGTTTTGTCAATTATCAGGATTGACAAGTTTGTTAATTAGACCAGATCCCTCGTTCACGTTCAGGGTCTGCTTCTGAAATCGGGGTCTGCTCTCTGTGTGAGCTCTAGGTCTGCTCTGTGTCACCCAGGGGGTTGGAAAAAGATAATTTTACATGACTTATTTCCTAGATCTTGTCTCTAAAATATAGAGGATTTCATACTAAGTAGGTGTAAATATAGTTTTCTATCTATGGCTTGAATCATGAGTCAGATGACATATAAATTATGAAGAATTTATACAGTGTATGTACATGTATGTATATATTTGTTTGCCTCCTTGCTTGGAGGAAGGTTAAATGATTAAAAAATATAGACATGATGTTGTCTTTCTTTAGGTTATTTCACTCTGTGATTAAGAATAAGATAATAGGAGCATATGATTTATTACTAAAGCTTATCTCATATTCAGTTGTTGCATATCGTTCAGATAAATATATATGACCATGCATGTTTACATTTGTTTATTAAGATCTGATTCAGATAAAAGTTCATCTAGATTTAATTATATATGTATTGAAAGACTAACCTAAAAGTTTTAAAAGTTTTTTTTTTTGTTCAAGTGCAGATTCAGAATTTTTAAATTTTTTTTTTTGGGGGGGAGTGGGGTCTTGAGGGATATTTTTAGTAATTTTACTCTGTTAATTAAAGAAATTTGAATTATTGAAGGGGGAAGGGAGGTCAAGACCCCCTGACCCCCCCCCCCCCCCTGCACATGTTGTTTGTGTATATTCAGACTTTCAAGCCTTTTAGCTTGTAAATATATGCATTTTCTTAAAATGATTTTCAAATGTACAAATTTTTGAGAGCAGGTTCCAGATACAGGTTGCTATTGGGGAAGTTGGTGTAGCATTGAAGACCAACTTCTAAACACACACAGCTTACCTTCATATTAGTTTCCTCTTTTTCTTCCTGACAAGTCCCTGGCCCATGACAAACTCACACTCACAATATCAGATGTACATATATATGATCTGAATTAATTCACAGATTTGGCTTCTTCATGCATTCATTTGTTATTCATTGCTTTGTTATTCATTACTCCATGAAGATGTTAATACTTAATTATTTATGTCAATGCTCTCATCCTTTTGGGAATAGATATTATTCTTTTATTTCATTTTCTGTGCTTTTAACAGAGTTGATTTATTATATGAGTTTTCTTTGTGTGTGTATGTGTGTGCATGTTAATAGCAATGAATGTGGGTTTCATCGGTTCTGTGAAATCCAATATTGAAAAAAAAATTATGATATATTATACATAATTTATATTTCATATATGCAGTTAGAGAATAAATTATAATCTAAACATCATGAATTCATATTGATCCATGTAGATTTAATTTGATCAATTCTCTTGCCAATCAGTTGATAATTAATATTTATAATGTGTATACTGGCCAGATATATGTAAGATTGTGGACTTTATAAATTGATGAAGTATATTGATAAATTTGTTTAACTGTACCACTGCCTATCAGAGATATTTCAAAACTCTTTCGTAAAATCAAAGTTTGAAAAATGTATATAATGGAGTACAGCAATAAGAATCTACTAGACACATGGTTAATGATTGAAATACATGAGGATGTACCCTACTTGTATCATGCAGATATAATTGATTTCAATTGAATTCAATTCATTGACCATCATTCAATCAGAACTTCATTCAACTTGCATGAATTTGTATATCATATTTCATACTTTTTAATAATGATATTTCAGTAAATATGCACATCCAATAACTTATTTTAATTTAGAATGTGATCATTGTTGTGCTGTACATTTAACCATGACAACATGTATAAAACTTGTACTATTAAAATATTGATGGTATGTGTTTAAAATGAACTCAGTTAAAAAAGATTCTATTCAATTCATACTTTTGGTGCAGCAATCCTTTGGGATGTCTCTCCCGATAGATAGTTCACCAACACTTATATAATTACTTTAGCTGCATGCACGTATATTAATAATCGAATGATCCATAGTTTTAATTCCTTATCATACAGCTTGGTATTGATCCAGCCCTAAAATCCCGATTTTTTGCTTACATCAATGAGCTTGTGAGGCATTAACATCAAGTACATACAATTCAAAATTTATCAATATTTAAACAATAGATCATCAGACAACTATACTGGATTGAAATACACGTATTGGCAAAATAAAAGAAAGAAATAAAACTCAGTTCTAAATTATATATGAAAAGCTATAGATTGACATTTGGAAAAAATTAAATAGTTTTAAAGAGATGTGGATGGATGGTAATACTATCTGAAGTTTGATGAGGGTTTTTTTTTCTCTCCAGGAAAAGTGATAATTTATCAACACTGTCAATGCAGGTTCCTTTGGTACTATAAGCTGCATATAGTGGTATACTAAAGATAATGGCTCTTACGGTTTATGGCATATCCTGAATTGGACATGATAAGGGTTATAAACTAAAGGTGCCTGCTTGCATTGCTGTATTCAGTTCAAAGAACCCCAAACACTCTGTGGCCTTTATAAATATGCTGTATTGATTCCTCCACAGCAACCCTGCTCATATCTATAAGATATATGCATAGATACATTTCGTATATGATGTAAGTATAAAGGGTGTTAATGAAAGTGACCTACTGTATGTGCATATATAAGAGGAGCTTTAATTGTGGACTTGATTACGTTGACATACATGTAGATCTGACAGCTGCTGGAACTGAAACATGTATCTTGAACTGAATCTTGTGCTCTAGTTGTGTCATCTTCTTTTTTCTCGAATTACGTAATAAGTGGACAATATATTACATAGTGTTACAGAGTGTTGTAGGTTGTTGTTACGAAAAATATCTGTGCCACGGAAACAGGATCTGACTACTTAACATTGTATTTTGTGTTTATTACTGGCTAGCTCTGCAGATGCATGGACTTGACGGAGAGGAAGTATTTGTCAGAATATAGTACAGGATTATGTTTTTGTAAAGTAAGTCATTTTTTTGTTTTGTTTTATCTGTGTGTGTATTTACATCTGTCTTTCAAAAATGAATCTAATATAGCCAACCACATCTGCTTTGATTGTGTTGATAAAGCATCCAATATCTGATCTTTCTTATAGCAGAACCTGATCAAGGCTTTAGAAACTCATGTGTATAAAGTTGAGGGATATCATTATAGCATGTTTAGAGGATATAATGTGCGCATAATGAAACTGTGAGTGATGGAATTCAATTTCTTTGGTCTTGTTGTGTGTTTTTTCCTCAGTGTATTCATATCAAACAGAGAGCCATCCCATGTTATTCAGATATTTACGCAGTAGTCAGTGAGGATCTGTATAAAGTTCATTGGGGATCTCTCCTCGCTTGTGTTGTGTGTAAAAGACAATGGTTTGGAGGGTTAACCCTGTGTCTTTGCCTCTCTGATGTAAGATATTTTGTTTGATAGTATGTTTTTACATTTTACATTATACAAAGATTTTCATGTTCTGGTTATCCTGAAGAAATTACATATTATACACGAGCTGAACTCACTTCTGATCGAGATACTCGTATGAATTTAGTAAGTGCTTCCTTTAATTCTGGGAAATTATGAACACAACAAATATTGTGCTGATCAATTTTATTAGCCAATTTAATTGGAAAAGGTATAAAAATGGTTACTAGCTAGCACTTTAATAAGGTTGCTCTTATTTTGAATGTGGTTTATAGTGTATAATTTTATTTGAAAAATTTGGCAGCTGGAAACAATTGATTCTTTGATATTTGTAATCGCTACACAAATAAGTTGCTAAAAGCAAACATACATAATTGTTTTTAGATCTAGGTTTGGACATTTTAATGTTTACCCAAGAAGTTTACTTTCATTGAGTGAAAAAAATCATACTTAAAAAATAGTAGAAATACTACTATCTAATACTAGTACATTGTGGCTGCATGGCCTTTAATATTGATAAAATTGTTGGGTTTTCTGTTTGATGATATACATGTATTTCCATACATTTACCTGTATGTGGTATTTGTGAAATTTAACAAAAAAATCAATTAAAATAGAAATTTAAGTTTTGGGTTTTTTTTTCAAAACATGCAGGCAAAGAAAACAGAGGTTTAAGATCTATGGTTTCAATGTGAATAAAGCGTCTCATTTGTTACTCCAAGACTCATGAGTGTTAACAAATCAATATTACGGAGATGCCAAACTTGGGTGCAGAAGTTAGACTGAATGATTTATGCATGAGTCTGCATTCTAGCACTTTACTTACAGATCTTCAACATTATAGGCTTTATAAGCAGCCCAAGTTGACTTTGATAAGGTGAGAATTTTGAGGTTGATGACTGCAGCATTGAGCAAGATGTTCCCATTTCTTCTTGTTGGGGTTAAGTGCTGTGTCATATCCTTGTTGAAAGGTTGGGAAATGATATTACAATTGCCATTTTTACAAAATCCTGGGTATTTCATTAAGGATTTTACTAATTCCATATTATTTTACTGATATACCCAAGACCTCAATTTTAAGTAATTTTTTTTTTTATAAAAAGGAGGAAAATTTATCAATAAATGAAGTATACTTATCACTGCATGGAGAAATTAAAATTGAGATAATTAAGGTAGAAAAAAATCTGAAGCTTTCTTTAATATGACCCCTCCTTTTATCTGTGGCCCAAATTGACCATGTTGACAAGATTGGATGTACATGTATTAGATATATACTCAGTAGCTAGAAATATTTTATCTACTGGTACTTTAGTTGAACACTGCTGCTGAATGGCAATGAGGTGGGTGATTTAGCCCTGATTTTTTCTTTTTCTTTCTTTTTTAGCTCTATTGAATTCTTCAACCTATTGAAAAAGAAGGGCTTTTTCAAGTAGGAAATCTTTTACCTTTTTTTATCCACATTAAATTGATTTTAACTGCAATTCTGAATGCGGTTATGATCTTTTAATACCGGTTATCAAAGCTTTCCCCATGCTTAGACCATCCCCCTCTTTCCTTGAACAGGCTGGGGCATACTATTTATCTTGTTTAAAAATATATAACAGTATAGTTATATAATGGCATGATTACGCACAAGAATGTATATTTATTATACTTTCATGTTAATACTGAAATCTGATTGGTTTAGATGCTGCTTACAATTTGCTCTATTACCCTTTAGCGTTAGCAACACACTTGTTACATGTGCGTAAGTTATGCACATACGGTTTGACATAGAATTCACGTCGTTCCTAAAGAAGTCACTGATGTGTTTGAAATAATGTGAATAAATAATAAGTAATAATAATAAAAATAAAAGAAGTAAAGTTTTCTTTAAAATTAAGACATTCAATATATAAAATAAATAGTGCCTGTTTGGGAGGGTAACAGGTCTGGGAGGGTAACAGTTGAAATTGACACCCCTCGAAAATCATTGTCCACCTCTGCTTTGCGTCAGTTGACAATGGTTTTCTCGGGAGTGTCAAAAAAAGGATATTCAGTTAGGTCATAATTGGTATTTTTATTACAAATTGTATTTTAAAATTCCACCCTTCCTTTGTATTCTGATTTTGTATGCTTAGATAATGAACACAATCTAATTTTCACAATGATTTTGTGTCATTTTATCTTAAAGATAAAAGAATAATTGGGGATTTTAAATATACGTGATAAATGTTTCTGGTGACGTGACTATAAAGATGTATCTGTAAAAATTAGCACTCCCATGTTTAAGATAATTAAAACCTGAAGTGCATTGGTGAAATATTCGATTACAACTATAATTGAACCTATTAGGGTCTCTGCAAGTTTAGCATTTATGTTTTATTTAAGAATATGTTAGAATTTTTAATTAGTGAAATAAAAAATATTGAAAAAACACCTCATTATCACGTCATCTTTATATGTTTTGCATTGAACTTCTAAAACTTTTTTGTGGGTTTTTTTTTAATGAGGTCCACATTCTCCATTATACTTTTTTTTTAAAAGAAAAAAAAAGTAAACACATGAGACTGTACTAAGTTTTGTAAAGTAAATATCAGTACATGAACCTGCATTCAGACAGTATAGATCTGTACGTATAATGCACCTGTTGTGACAATAGCTTATGGGATTGATAATTTAGGCGGTTGTATACTGTTGATGGTGGCATCCTCTGCAATAATTGACTACCACAGATGCTACACAAAATACCTGTAAAACTTGATGTAATATGCCACAGGTGTGTTAACATGACTGTATATATGTCAGACTTTGTCACCTAAAAGGTAAGCTGGGGTGAAAGTTTGAATTTAGAAAATAAAAAACAAAAGGAAAATGCAGAAGATTCCTGATATCTTTTTTGAATGGCCACCTATAAATATATACTTTAGTGATGTTACAAGAGATTATGCACAGTTTTTGAAAAAATGCTTGATACTTTGGGATATTTAGTACTTTCATTTTCTATACTAATGATACACAGCATGGTACTCATTTTGTTCTCTAATCAGAGCCTTTACACAAAAAATATTAAGTAATACATGTATTTCTTTTCAAATGTGTTGACAATATAAATAGGTTATCTTCACGTTTTCAGTCATTAACAGCTGTGAAGGTAATGAAATTGTACTTCATTTTATTGATCACAGAAGCTTCTGATGTTTAACACTTACTTCCTGCTGGTGATACATGTATTAATTTTGATGGCTGTTTGTAAGGCTTTGTCGATCTTGCAAAGGTAAAATGTTGAGTTTGATTTTGTTTTTCAAAACTGTTAGTTTTCAGTCACATCCTTAATAGGGATTCTCAAATTTACTTTCATTGGTTCTTACAATAGTACATGTAATTTTTAAGGTGAAATAACACATCACAAAATGACTGACCTCTGATCGAAACGACATTTTGTTTATACTTACAGGATTTTATACGGCAACATGTAACTTTCTTCCCGAAACTGAAAATTTTTCACTTATTTGACATACGTACAGTTTATTTATCATTATATCTTTCATAATCAAATAATTTACTGTTTATTTGAGTGACTTTTCCAGGTGTGTTTTTCCACCTTAAACACAATATCTGTTCATGCTCCTGATGGAGTCAGAATGTCAAAAAGATTATATACCGTACGTTAGGTTTTCTTTCATACAGGCTTGAATATTCATAAGCTTGAATTTTTAGTGATGTCCATAAACTATTGCATGCATGAAGATTAATCTAGTAAGTACCGGTCTAAAGTTTATTTTGTACGTAGTAGACTTCATCTTATCAATTAACTGCTGTGAATAAATTTGTTTAATCTTATATGATGTAATTGCATTATACGTGTGTATTTTTTGTACAAACATGTACCTAGCTTTCACGATTATGGTCACATGGATAAGGAACTAAGTTTCTTCCCATTTACATGTGCAGCTGTCAAAACATACTCACGTGGGCTGCCATTACATTGTATTACTCAAATCATACCACACACAAGTTAGTCGCAACTATGTACAAATGAAGTAATATAATGAACAGACAATTGCTGGCAATTACTGAGACAATTTTGGGAAAAAAAATCATTAGTTGAGAAGCCTTGAGGTCTGTGCATGCTAAACGACATTCACAAGTTGTTTGGCTGATGTCCTTTCCAGATACCATATTGGATTTAGCTTATCCTCCTTGGATTTCCTTAATTGATTCAGGGTAATTATGTCCTTTCATTTATTCAGCATTATTGACTTTAATATTAATTCCATGTTATGACATCCAGATTAGATATTAGCAAGAAGATGATCAAATTTGTCAGATAAATATTACCCACGGTCATTGAATTAGATTTGTCTGGTAAAGACAGTGAATCTTTTCTTTTTTTTGAGATATGGATAAAAGAGCTACAATGTATTAAATTAAGGAGTAAATATAAACAATGTAAATTACCATATACTTACCATATATTGAAGATTTTAACATATTGTAGTAAAAACCTGCTAGTTTGATTCTGTGACAAATATGTGCATGTCGATTAAAAGTAAATGACCATTGTATGAGCCTTATGCAGAAGTTTTTTATTTAATTCATATTGGTATAAAAGCTATTCATGAAAGTATGTATACATATGTATTATACAGTACTGTAGGGTTTTTTTACCTATTGACATTACCATGTAATACAAAAAAGGAATAATTGTGCCATATTTGTTGGGGGTGGTAGAATTAATATATTCCCATAGCATGATAAAATCATGTCATTGCTCCAACCATTGTGATGCTTATACAGTGACATCTGAGAGTCAATTTAACTCCTAGCTGATCAACTTACAAGTTAGCAGTACTCAAGCCCAAGAGAAAATGTTATGTTGATGTTAGCCACAAGCTGTTGTCAATGGCAATAAGGGAGCATGTGATTTGATTTACTTTACCATAAGATAGAACATGGAAAACTGGATATTGATGCAAATATTTGAGTTAGATTTAAACACAGTTTTGAAACACAGGTGGTTTGATTTGACCATTATCGATAAGACTGTCAAGTTTTGCTCCTCCTAAACTGTTTTCTTGATACAGTAAAACACACTTATAACGAAGTCCCAGGGATGGGCAATTTTACTTCGTTATAAGCGTAATTTATTATATCAGTCATGTTTACAACATGTAATATAGTCATGGGGAATGAAAATCACTTCGTTTTAAGGGTCAATTCATTATAAGCGTGTTCGCTATAACCGTGTTTTACTGTACCGAAATGCATTGCTGTTAAATTGTAGCTTCAGTGGGAGTAATTAAATTACAACATGATTTGACCACATTTGCTGCTTTTATATTACCTAGAAATTTATTCATAAAGTGTATAATGAATCCATGCAGTGTTCAGTATTTTTTACTACAGAACCATTAGTGTTTTTAAATATTTAATATGGGGTTTAGTATTTCACTGAGTTGATGTGAATATTATTGATACTTGAGTACATGTACTCTGATTTTTGTTAGTATGGCTGTCTAAAGTGACTGTGTATAGGTTTAAAAATTTTGATAATGACAATACAAATCACTATTTCATTAACCGGTTCCTATCTTTTACTTTGATATAGTATTTTTATTCTACTTCTTTAAAGGTACTGAATTGTTTAGGCATTGATAAACAATATTTTATTTTATACAACAGTATAATAGTTCTGACTTCTGACTCATGGATGTTAATGTTGATTAACCCTCTGTAAAGAGAGATAACTCCTTTTGAGTTCAACAACTTCAGTGTTTATTTTTGATAAACATGTTCTTCTAGTAATAATATACATGTTCCATAGTATTAAGAATTGATGAAAATGATCTCATACACAATTTTTATTTGCTTTGAGTTCTTTAGGGCATTAAAAAAATACATATATATGTATATGCTTCAGTCAGCCAACCTTGGAAACACCTTTTAAAGTAAACGACAACCAACAACAGTTGTTACATGAAAATCTTAACACCATTAATGGTAATTCAAGTTCAATGTTGAAGCAATTAAATAAATATATGTAGGCTTATCTTTGTTTTTATACAATGGCCAAAAAGTATGCACAAATTTAAATTGCCCACGTTTTCTTGTGTGTGAATAGAACTCTCAAGACTGCTCCTTTAATTAAAAACCCTTAGAAATTTATGTAAAATATTTTTTCAACATTGATGAATTGCGTCACAAAACTTCAATGACCTGTATTGGTTTAATTGATCCTGTTGGTTTGGTTGTTGGTGTGAAGTTTGCCATTCATGTGTACTGACTGTCCCATACCCAGACATTTAACTCCAATTACCATAGTGTCCATAATATGTACATTTAAGATTATTTATCTGAAAGTAAGATGGCTAGTAATGGGAATTAATGTATATAAAATAGATAGAGAGGTCTTCGTATCAACAGAGATTTTGTTTGGATTTTTAAAAAAGCTATTTAGCTGGAAGTCATGGTCGTATATTTCAATAATTATAGAGATAGAACTAGAACTTCTGGTGGCCTGAGATCAATAAAAATGGAATTGGGAAATGAGTGTAATATGATAGATCCTTGTTGACATACAGGATATAAAGGCATTTTAATGATAGAATGCTATGTTCTTGTCTAACTCTCATAAGAGAGATCATCCTTTAACATCTGCAGGATATGTTGTGCTTTTAAACTTTTGGACACAGGGGGTCTGTTATGGTTACAGGCAAACGAGAAGCAGGTACATATAGTGGGTATTGTGCAATAATATGTATTCAGGAGCTAAGGGAAGAGAGAAGGGGAGAGTTTTTTGTGATTCCATGTTGAATTCTGTTGTACAGACGAGCTATTGGTAAGAAGTCGTATCTGAAATATCTCTTTTGCTGTAAAACATAATAGCAATGATTGCTTTTTTGCCCAAGAGGTTTAAGATACACTTCCAATTGCTCTTAATGCTGGAAATTTTTGTAAATGTCAATAGCAGTTTGATTTTTTTGTCATATCAAATCAGCAGAAAAGGTGTGAACAATTTGATGTTTTTGTGTGTATTTATATATAAGAGCAGTATACTTATGGTAGTATTTCATTTTATGAATTTGACAAACTAAAAGCACTATTTGATTTTGGAAGGGAAGATGTTTGGTTATGATTAGGGTGATGATGTGCAGATCGATTGCTGCACTGAGGGGCCATCAGACAGTACATAGCCTGAAATAGCAGAATAGATCATTCCTAGGATAGCTGCCAGTGTCTGGAGAGTGGGGCAATAGTGTAATTAAATACAACTCAGTTTGATGGAGGAAACAATTTCCAATAACATCTCCTACAGTAGCCTTGCTTCAGTAACACCCAGATCAGAAAATATATGAAAGACACATTACAGCACTGCTAAGTTTACTAAGCTCGAAAGGGTTTTTATAATGGTCATTTTTTCCTCTTTGACACTCACTTATCTACACCCTTAAATGAGGAAATGATGTGTTTTTCATATGAGTGTGTATTTGAGGGTCTTAATGCTTAATGATCATCTCATAATGCTGTCATTTGGGACTGCAAGGACATCGAGTTTGAGATTCTGTCTCGTTCTCATAATGAATATCCTTGAGGCAGGTGATTTTGATTTGATAAAATAGATTAAGGTTCTCCGATCCTCAGCCTCAAAGTATTTTTTTCATCACAAAAATGTTATTTATCCTTCAAACTTTATAACTGAAATAAAATAGAAAGACATTTTGTGAAGGTATCCATGCATTTTACGAAGTTATTGCAATTTTGGCCATGATAGATATAATGGAATAAATATACAAGTTGAGATCAAAAGTAGAAGAAAAAAAAATTGTTGTATTGGAGCATCGGTGGCTCGAACCCCTTTACCTTTATGTAGTAGGTCTTCGTGGAACCACTAAGCCAAGCAGTTTGTTGAATAGTTGAGTGTAATATTAACACTACAAGACAAATTAAATTTGTCTACTGGTATATAAGTGGCAGATTTATGGTACGAATAAAAAAATTCCGGATAATTTTGAGTTAACATTGCTGAGGATCGGAGATCGTTAAAACAATTAAATTGCAAGTTGTTAATGTAGATCGTTGCTTAGTACATGCAATTAATTTTCATGGCCCCTAACAAATGATGTAAAATTTTAATTTGAGTTTGAAGGTTAAAAAAAAGTCTTATTCAGTTTGCATAATCAACATTTTTTCATTGATAAATGCTTCTGTTTTGATCTGCATGTGCACACAAATACTTCAAAATTGAGGATTTTCCTCTGATGAATTTGGCTTGGTCACTCAGTTTTTCCAGTTCAAATAACCGTTGGTTCTCCATAGTCTCATGTATTTTTATATGCTTAAAGTATTAGCTGTTAAAGCTTTTGTTAGTTTTTTCTCCTGATGTGCTTTAAAATTTATTCACACATTGAAATTTTCTAATGATGCAATAGCTTGAACTTTAATATTTATAACATATTGATTACAACGATCATGGTACCTGTATTTATCTATATTTTTTTTAGATTTTCTTTTTATACAGTTTTAACAGTGACTACTAAGTTGTTTGGATATTAATATAATGATCATGGGAGATTTGTACACATTCAATTTCCATTTTTTTTTTTTACACAACAAGACTTGTGCTGGTAATAATGCTTACTTTAAATAAAACATTTTTGTGACTTTATCTTTTGTTTATATAGGTCAAGTAAATATCTTGTTGTCCAAAGTATTATATATACTCCCTTCAATAAGCTACCTGTAGCTGTCCAATAAGTTTCTATTTTCTATTTGAAAGGAATCTGCAGATAACATTTTGAGCAGTAACAGATAATGGGAATTTAATACAAACACACAAAATCAGGAAAGAACCCCCCCCCCCCCCCCCCCAAAAAAAAAGGAGATAACTAAATAGCATCATATTGAACATCCTTATCTTTTTCTTCCCTTTTTTTTGTATGAAAATGGCAGATGCTGAAGGTTTGGAACAGTACTTGTTTATGCACCTTTGTGTATTTTTTTTAAAGGTGTAATGTGGATCAATAGTACAATAGCATTAGATGATTTCCTGTGATTGTTTCTTTTGGGATGCCTTAATTTTCTCCATAATAAGTGCTCATTTCTTTAATATTCACATCTTAATTAATCCATGTAATTTTGAAATTGATCATTTCTTGCTGTAATCTATTGGATAATGCGAGGTACTGTAAATAAAATGAAGCAGATTACGATCATAAAAAATGTTGATGAGTATAATGACCCCAAAACAATGTTTCTTTGAAGTACGAAACTTACTAGCCTCAAACTGCTCATTGTGTGCCTTAGGCCATCCAATATTTGGCATGCCAGATAGTTTTTATTTTTCATTTTTGTGATTGCAGAAAACGGAAATTACAAAAATAAATATGGTATGTAGATTGTGGTTTAGGTAAGGAAAATATGTTACAAGAATGTGTGCCAATTAGATCAGAAAGAGACAACCCATTTATTAAAAAAAGCAGCTAGTTGAGAATTATTTCTTATATATGTTAATTTTCAAAATTCTTTGCTATATGAAAGAAAATTAAATGCTAAATAAATGAGATCGAGTGTTCAAAGCCATCAACATCCACAAAATTTTATGCATGAATGTTCACACAGGTAATGTCTTAAAACTTTGTAATTACTTAATTTTTAAATAATGAGCCACTTAAGAATTGCACTTATTATTTACTTTAGTGCATAAAAAAGATGGGTGAAATTTTCCATCTCTAATTCGTAGGGAATCTCAAATTTAAGGTGCCAAGGACGAAATATAAATCTGTTACATAAATGCTCATCTTTAATCCTAAAATACTCCTGGAGTACAATTCCAAGAATAGACACTGCCTTTTATGAGTTATTTATATGGCACTCTTAAACGTTAGGACTATTTTTATTATAAGATATGGAAGAAAAAGGGCTTTTGTTCTTTTCTTAATATTCACCAAGATCCAGACACCAAAAATGCCAAGTTGGGGATGAAAATTGCCACAATATTGGATTCTGTTTGATTACGTAATGGTTCTGCTTGTTGGTCTCATGTCGTAGTCTGTGCACAGGGAAATATTCTATAAGATGATTGAATAGAATAATTTTTTTTATTGAACATGTTGAATATCACAGCTTTCACATTAGTCTTATTTTTGATATTTAAAAATATAATAGTTATAAAGACCATAAATTGTGTTACATATTAAGGCTGAGGAGATATGATATTCTTATAGTAAATCTCGTGTTTTGTGTGCCGGCGTCTCAGAGTATCTGATTATGAACAGACATTTGTGTGTTGTCTGAAGCAGACAGAGATCAATATGGATGCTTGACCTTGGAGGGAGAAATATCTGTTATAAATATTGCATGGGGTTTTGCTCCTTATGGTTATTGTGACAATATTCTCTGAATGCTCTCTGTATTTGGTGAGATTTGCATCTTGTGAGCCATAATGTCAGTTCGCTTTGCCCTGTAAACTTACTGAGTGTGACGGTATCATTTCTTCACATTAATCTTCACATTAATAATTGCCTCTTTGTTTTCACTGGAGTTAAAGTTTTATTGACTTCTCAAAGGCATTTATAATGCATGGGGTTATAAGGGGATTTTTCATGTCGGGACATTCAAATCAGTATAATTTTTACCCTCTCATCTTATTTGTCATCTAGTACGTAAAATTCAGACTAAAAAGTGTATGCAGGGGCAGTGATGATTTCTAATTGTGATTTAAAATTTACAGCTAGAAACATTTTCCTATTTGACTTTTGAGCAATTAAAATTACTCATTGATTTTACTTTATCTGTTGCAAGATTCTGAGGACAGATCGAGTTAAAAGGAATAAGATTATTACCTGATGTTTGTACAATAATCTTTATTTTTAATGCAGTGTACTTTTTGATGTGAATTTTAGAAGACATAAAGTATGAATGTATTATAGAAAGGCAATTGATTGGAAAATATTGATCAGGCATTTATTGATAGCTGCATGATCAAAATGATCTTTATAGATTTGATTGGAAAAAGGTGCCAAGGTATATAAAAAATCTATTCATACAGCCTACTTAAAATTGTGATATACCTGTCAGAGCACAAAATTTTATGGATTTAAACAAATATTGTTTGGGGGTGGAAAATCCCTGTGAAATGATTTAAAGAAGATTTGAAATGTCATGTTCCACAGATCAGAAACTCTGGCTTGGGGAGAAACCACATCAATTATCACATGTATAGATATTTGTAGATTAATAATATTGGATTTTAAATCAATACATTAGACTAGAAGTGTAGGGTAGCAGCTTACATGATAAGCTCTGATATATTTCATATTTACAGGATTGTGGAGATCGAGAGTTACTCAATCTGGTAGTGGAAACATGACTGTTAATTGCTAGGACGTCCCTGTGTATGAAGACTCACCAATGACCGACCCCCATGTGTCTGCAAATGGGATGTGGTAGGAGTAAACCGCACTTAAACCACAAATCCAGCGAGGACGGGGAATCGACGGACAAAAAGAGCAAGCAAAAGAAGTCTCTTAATAAGAATGACAAATGTGTCTGCAACCCAGGGAACAAAGTTGGTAGGTACAATGTAGATCCATTGTTTCTGTCAGTGTTGTGCTATCAGAGTGGACCTGTCATATAATCAGCTCCCTGCACTGATACCAAGATTCCCTTTCTTGCATATTTTTGCAACCCAGAGTATGCAGATCTAGGTGACAATCACTAGCACTAATAATTTCATGGGAATTGACTTTAAATTCATTATTTGTACAACGTAAGCTTGAAACAAATCAAGTCCTCTGTATATGATTGAAGGATATAAAAGCTGGCATTGGTACATGTACATTGATATGGATATTACAAAGCGTTGTATACTGGCAATGGGTACAAGTGATATAGGTATACTTACAGAGACCAAAGTACCTGTGATAAAGGTATGATGAGTGTAAGAATGTAGGAGGTACCTGTAATATAGGTACGGTAAGGGTAGCAATGACAAATGGATTAATAGGTAAGGGACTGTGAGTGGAATTGTTTACCTGGTACTTGTACTTGCTATATATTTATGTATCAAAACCGTAGAAAACTCAGTGGATTTTTGTTGATTTGATTTGAACATATTTTATTATGCAAGTATATATTTACATAAATGGATTAGGCAGCAGGCAATGCCAATGTAAGCCTTCTCAATAATGTGGATTTTTGTTCTTCAAATTATCATGATATTGTATGTATTACTGGTACTATGGGTTTAACAATGACATAACTCATTTCATTCGCTGATTACCGGTAATTTTATGCACAATGTCAGTTACCATAGTTTGTATCCAACATAAATAAACAAAAACACTTTTTGACCTAGTATATAGTGAAATGAATGTTTGTTTCAGGTGACACAAAAGACAACAATGAAGTTTCTAAGCCCACCCCGAATAAACGGAAGGACTCGGGGATGTTCAAGCTCCCACAGAAAGGCTCAGGGGCACTGTCCTCTAACGGAGTCCAGAAGGTGACACAGGGACAGGTAGGTCAAGGACATTCAAGGAACAAGTCAACTCTGTTAAAGCAGCTGTGAGTAAGGCCAAACAAAATTACATGTAATATTTTGTTTCTAAGGCACAGCGGCATCAGGTCAAATGCTGCTGTATTGATTTATTTATTGCAATATTGAGATGGGGAAAAATCTCAATTTTGGATTTTAGTTAAATTGTAAAAAATTGATTCTTTCTCTTTGCAAATCTTTCAATAAAATAAAAAACAAGATACCATTATGTCTCACTATATTATGATTTTTTTTTTAACAGGATGGTAAGAAATCCAAACTTGATAATAGTGTGCCAAATATAACTCAGCAAAAAGTCAGGTGTGTATACATTTTCACTGTCTTATTCTATAAATACAAATACAGTTAATCTTCTAATAGGCATTATTCAGTGATATTGATTTATTGATAAATTGCTGGTTATTTTGTAATTCATTAAGGCCTTAAAGTATTCTGCAGGTGCCCTTTAGTGTATGTACATCTTTTAACCTTACCCTTGAGCTTACTTTCCTTCTTTTGGCCAACTCTTGCATAGACTTCACCCACAGAGTGCTTTTTGATTAAAGAATGACCTCAAAACCAAATTTTGAGTTATTTCAATTGTTTTAAAATTGACATTGTAACATCAATGCAGTTATATTTGCTGGTCAATAAATGTATTGATGGATTCAAATTCTAATTCTGATACCAATTCCTTCAACTATAAACTAATATTATTCTTACCGGTGTCATATAATATTTTGAATCCCGCGATATATTGAACCCCTCATAAAATATTGAACCCGTATTGGAGAGGGGGTTCAAAATATTATGGCCACGATATTTTGAACCCCCCTCTTATTTCCAATTCCCAATGGAGAGGGGGTTCAATACATTATGGCCATGATATTTTGAACCTCCCTCTAATTTTCAGTGCCATTGGAGAGGGGGTTCAAAATATTATGGCCGCAATATTTTGAACCCCCCCCCCCCTCTATTTTTCATTGCTATTGGTGAGGGGGTTCAAAACATTATGGCCGTGATCTATTGAACCCTCGATCCTCCTACTTCAATTTCCTTTTGGAGAGGGGGCTCAAGATATAATGGCAGCGATATTTTGACCCCCCCCCCCCTCTAATTTTCAGTGCTATTGGAGAGGGGGTTCGATATTTTGAACCCCCTCTCCAATGGGAATTGGAAATAGGAGGGGGATTCAATATATCTCGGCCATAATATTCTGAACCCCCTCTCCAATAGCACTAAAAAATAGAGGAGGGGTCAAAATATTGTGGCCATAATACTTTGAACCCCCTTTCCAAAGGTAATTGAAAATATATAGGAGGAGGGTTCAATATATTGTGGCCATAATATTTTGAACCCCCTCTCCAATAGCACTGAAAAATAGAGGGGGGATCAAAATATTGCGGCCATAATATTTTGAACCCCCTCTCCAAAGGGAATTGGAAATAAGAGGGGGATTCAATATACCGCAGTCATAATATTTTGAACCCCTCTCCAATAGCACTGAAAATTAGAGGGGGGTTCAATATATCGGGGCCATAATATATTGAACTGAGGTTCAATATTTTATAAAGGGGTTCAATATTTCACAGTGAGATATTGAACCTGGGTTCATAATATCGCATAATATATTGAACCCGGGTTCAATATTTCTCGGTATAGAAATGTTATATGACACCTGTACTTAAAAAATATTCACACAGCTAATAAGAATGGAAGCTGAGTTCTCCCTTGGCATTATATTAAGGCATACAACCTTACAGGGAAATATTTATGAAATTATGAAAGTAAATTGAAAATTTGCACCAATTGAAAATATGACTTTTCTACTTTAAATTAGTTTTTGTTGTGCAGACAAGGTCTAATTTTTATCTTTTTAATTATTTTTGAAGAAATTGATTGCATTTTCATTGACAGAGTATTAATACTTTTTAGGGTAACGAATAGTCAGCTGGACTTTTTCAGAATGTTGGATGAAAAAATTGAGCAGGTTAGATATTTAGATAGATATAGATCTTTATTTCCTCATAATTTATCTTGTCAAAGTGTGGCTGTCTTTGCTCTTTACAGTGTAATGTAATACCTTCAAATGTACAACAAAGTTTAAATTTGTTAAAATATGAATATTGAGTAGTTTCCCTTTGCAAAATAGAAATGCTTTATACTGCCCTATATTTAGAGATTTTCAGCCTGAGAACCAATGCATTAATTTATCTTGCCCTGATATTTGTGTTTGTGATTCTGACATTTTGACAGTATATCAACCAACATACTGTATCTTTAACACAAACACACCCGAGTTCCTCATCTTCCTACTGATTCATTATTAATCTGAATCAATGTGTATTGATCCCCTGATGGAGGTTGCTGATTGTCGGTACTTGTCAACAGAGATGACAAAGCATGTTCATGTAGATTACACGATCATGTAGTTATGATAGCTGTTGCCAATAATATCAATCTCACACTCCCAAAAATTATGCAACATAGAAGTGCTTCATTACTTGCTAATATTCCTTCTGTCTAGACGGTGTAGGCAGTGTCTACATACAAGCATTGCCACTGAGGGAGAGGGGAGAGTTGGTGGTGATTTTACATCTTTGTTATTAATATTTTAAAGTGGCACAAATATGTACTAATTATAATTACATCTTAAAGATGAAATATTAAAAGGAACATTTTTGTGATTTTAAATTGAAAAAATGCCAGATGACTGAACAACTTTGACTTGATTTGAAATAAAATGCCATTTACTGATTTAGAAGTCCATTTCATGATACTTGTATGTGTATATATGCACATGTATTTTCAAAAGGTTTTTTTGTATTTGTTCAAAACAATTCCCTAACATTAATTTCTGGATATTTGAAAAACTCTATTCCTGTTATTTCAGGGCAGAGATTATGAAACAGATGAAGAATCAGAGAAAATGAATGAGAAAGATGAGCTTTCAAGTGAACAGTGAGTGAGTGTGTACCCATGTGAACTTTATCATCATACGGAGGAATGAGCAGACACATGCACAGACTCTTTTATTCCTACAACACCAGAGATTTCTTTTTGTTTCACACACAGAAGTATGTGGATTTATTTCATTGGACATGTTTATACATGGAAGACTCAAGTGTGTGTAAATGGATGATTCATGCAGAGGGGATACAGAAATGGATTTTTTTAAAGAAAATGGCAAGATTATTGCTGAGAAGCTGTGAGCTAAGGTGTCTCCTTTATGTACTATGATAGCTACAGATGTTCCAGAAAGAATGACCATTAAGGCACCACAGACAAACCAAAATCACTTACAATATGATAGCAATTTTACTTTGCTAGATTAATTCTAAAGACATAGAAAAACTATAAGTAATATGGAAACTTAAATAGTCTGAAAGTTGATGCAGGTTAACTAGTGTATATAAGTCAGCCTCGTAGCCCATGTTATTTTGACAAGTGTGCTGATGTACCAATGAGTTCTTCAAGTAATTTAAACTCGCAGGTGGTTAATAATATCTGTAAGGTGTGATGCACTGTCATATGCTATGCATATACCGGAATTGTAGCAATTTTTTAAAAACTTATTACACTGATATAGGCCTATTATTCAATAATATTTGAACCATCCAAATGTGCATACATTTACTATTCATCATACTGGAAACATTATCACTTTTTTTTAGCAATTCATACCGGTATTTTTATCACAATATTATATATCATAATTCTAAAAGGGCAATTGATAGAAATATTTTTTTTATTAAGTTCATTGTATATGTATAAATTATTTTATGATATATCTGGGGTCCTGAAGAAATATTCATATATGCTTGATGTGTGTGATATTTTGTTTGTCATTAAAGACACCTTGTGTCTTTGCATTACACATGTACATGTAAGTGCAAGGTGATGTGCATCTGCCAATTAATTGAGTTGACAATAAGAGTTCAAGCCAGTACATAAGAACTTTATCTTGATATTAAGTGAAGCTTCATGTATCATTTCAGTCAGATTTTGGAGACTTTGTCTTTATAGTCAATTACGGTAGGATGTGGATTCCATATCTATTCAGTACATAGGTCTAACAAAGAGGGATATTGATTGTATGGAACTTTCATAGAACAATAATACAGATCTTTAATAGATTTCTTATCAATGAAATTTAAAATGTTTTGTTCAGAGGCAAGATAAAGGGGGTTAACTCAACAAGCTCTATGTGAAAGCCAGGTTTCATCCCTAACTTATATTTTCACCACAGCTAGTTAAGGCCTTGGTTGATGGAAAAGTGCATGATATGTGTTAGTGAAAATTCTCTCTGTGTCTAAATACTCTTGCTTAAATATTAGAACATGCTCTCTCTCTCCTGCTCTCTTTCACACTCAAAGTATTAATATAGTTTCAAAGGCATTCATTCAACATAGCTTTGATTGTAGATTAGTTAATGAACGTAAATTACTTCACAATGATCTCAAACATTCATTCCCATATGTAAGAGGACAATCTCTGTAGACTTATTTACCAATATTGATATTGTGTTCCTACAGCTACCTACCTGATTTGCTCATACTCTAGATAGTTTCTATGTGTCTATAATAAAGTCAGTGGACATTTTGGACCATTCTCAGAAACCTATGCCAGTCTCACTGAAGAGAGATGGGCCTTGGGTTTCTGATGATTAGTTTGAAAAGGATATTGCAGAAAATTTGTTTAACATGTGGTTTGGCACTGGTCATTATAGGTATAGCACTAACAAATGACTAAACTAATAAAATTCTAAATTCATCATCCTGACATTAAAAAAAATAAATTGTATCATCAGAGAAGCAATGGTTAGACATCAACCTTCGTTGATTATATGGAATTGAAATGAACACACAATTTCTTCAGATTATAGAGGCCCTCTGTGATAGTTTTATAAGTATCATCACTGTACATTCTGTATACAAGTTAAAACAGATATTCGTCAGTCAAATAAGTGAATTGGGTGGGAATGAATCTCATAATTAATGGATACAGCAGGCAAACTATACTTTTATAATTTAAATTCATTAAATATAATATAATTTTTTTAAATCTTATTTACAAGGTGTGATTAATTTGGTTTACAACCATGAACAGATGTTTTGAAAATTGATGTAACAGAGAGCAGTTCATCTATTGTCATAATTTTTAGTGTTTTTATTTACTTTTGTAAATGTTTGTGCAATATGTACTGGTATATTATATTTATTTTGATTGAAAGACTTGGCAAAGTTTCTTTTCTAATGTGTTTACTGAATGATATCCATGGCATGCAAAGGATTAGCAAATTGCATAACTTTTCTGTGGGGAGTTTTCTGGCTTTTACTCCAAGTTGACAGATTCACAACAGTTTGTGATTTATTAACAGAAAAATCTAAATCTCAAAAATAAAAATCTGGGGAAAATGAGGGTGAAAACTAATCAATCACCATATTTTATTCACTATTTTAAATTTAAAATGTAGCTTGTACAGTTTTATGTTTCATTCCAACTGATTTTATCATAATTATATATTTATAACAAATTAAGATATAGATAAAAATATAACTGGTAACGTTTGTTTCCTGAATACATATTTTCTGTCCTACAAATACATGTCTGTCTCTTTTTGTAGATTGATATTTGCTGCATTCCAAATCAATAAGAAAAAAAAATACATGTATCGTAACTGTTATACTTTTGTAGTTGACAGTTTTTGGTCAAATTTTGAAAAGCAGAAAACAATTAACAATGGTAGGAATATACTGATGGATTGATTGATTGATTGATTGATTGATGTTAGAGGTATGTATACCTGGCAGTTATCATTCTGATGGCAATTTTTTTTTTAGACAGATATTGAATCCTGATGTTTTTCATTTTGATTGTTATTCTGTATATAATGTAAAATATGGAATATGTTTCATCTAGATAAGATACATATGTATATATTATATAAATAGTGCCTGTTTGGGAGGGTACCAGTTGAAATTGACACCCCGAGAAAACCATTGTCAACCGACGCGAAGCGGAGGTTGACAATGGTTTTCGAGGGGTGTCAATTTCAACTGGTACCCTCCCAAACAGGCACTATTTATTTTATTATACTGAATGTCTTAATTTTATAGCAAATTTTACTGCTTTTATATAGAAAAGACGTGGGTTTTACGGCGAACCGTAAGCGCATAATTTACGCGCATGTAACAATTCGTTCTGTCGGCCCGTTGCCAAGCGTGTTGCTAACGCCGAGGGAAAGAGAACGGATTGTCAACTGCGTCTTAACCAATCAGATTTCAGTATTTAACATGAAAGTATAATAAATATATATATATAATGTTTCTGTACACCAAGAGTGTCAACTTTTCATGTAGATTTTATTTTAGAATTTTTCTTGTATTAATTAAAACTTTTTTTATAGTCAATTTTTTTCATAGTCAATTTTTTTTAAAGTACATGTAAATTTGAAAAGGGCTAATATAAATAAAGAGTCAAATTTGGCCCCAATAAATCAACATTAATTCAAGTGACTTGCAGCAGTATCGTTAGATTGTTTTGTTATGATGTAGAAGAGTTAATTTCAGAATTTGTTTATCCATTGAAATTGTTCATTTATTTGCACTCATTGGCAGCAAATGGCATCAGAAATGAAGCTTTGTTTTACAATTCAGTAAAATGAACGTACAAAAAAATATGCATTTTTAAAATTAAATTTTAAATGGTTTATGTAGACTAGAGCACAGCCTTTACAAGCAAAACTTATGGGGACCGATAATTTTTTTATGAAAAGTCAGCGCTCAATGTTTCCTAGAAGAAAAACTTTTTGAAAATATATAATTAGTTTCATAAACAAAATTGCAATATGGCTGGAAAAGTTAACTTTTTTTATGTCATTTTTCTAAATTGAGGGCATTGTATCAAATTTAAAATTTTGAGTAAAGTTAGTATTTTTGACACAAGTACAAAGTAAATTAAAGTTCTAAAGAAACCATAACATTCATTTAGGGGTTCAATTAAGGCCCTTGTCATATATAGTTATTTGATGAAGCTCCTGCAAGCCGTGACCTTCCTTTGTAATGTACATGTGCACTCTATACTACATTTTATTGGACATGTCAAGGATTCAACACCCCTTTCTTTTTCTCAGAGATTTAATTGTGAAAAGTTTCCATAGTTACCATATTTACAATCTATTATGGCTAGGTTTTATTATTTTTAATATGCAGTGTATATGTTGTTGTTTTTTTTTGGGTTCTTTTTTTTTTTAACTATATTTAATTATGTTGCAATAGAGATAATGCTCAGTAGACTCGCTAAATAATCTGCAAGTGAATTTGCATTTAATATAATTTATAAAGTGATATGTATTAAATTATATTTGCTAATCAGAGTATACAGTGCAATTCATACATGTAGCATGTCTGTGTGGTTTTTTGTATCTTTTTTTGACATTGATTTTGCATTTGTTATTCAACTGCACTGCAAAACATACCACATTTACACAAACAACAACAAATTATAAAAATGACAATATAACATGATGTTACTGGCATCATGTTCCATTGATTCTTCACCAAACTACATATATAGCTTTTTCAATAACAATATCATTGTTTGAATAAAATCAGAAAGCAGTAATTTAAAAGCTGCAATTTAAAGCATTTGAAAAACAGAAACTTGAGAAATCTGTTGAGTATATTTTTTTTCTGTTCTAATATTCCAACAGATCAGGGCGTAAACTGGATAAATGTTTGTTAGAAATTGCTACAGTCATTACAGGATCCTGCAAACTTGATTCTAAACATTAAGAAAATCTTTTCATTTCTTTTTTCTTTTTTTTTTATCTTTCAGTTGCTGGTAAATCAAAAGTTAAATGAAACCTGCCCTTTGGTGTATAATGGTCACACTCACACACACACCTCTCTCTCTCTCACACACACACACACACACAGGTTACACTTTGATGTGACATTGTCAGTGAGGGTAGGCTTGATGTGAATGATTAATTAGTTGATACTATGACATTTTTGTACTTTAATTATTTTGTTGTCTGCCAAAGATGGGTTGTCTGTGATCTTAGAGTTTCTATTATTTTTCAAATGTCTTTTTCCATTTCTTTTTGTTATAAATGCTTGTTTTCATATGTATAGCAAAAATAAAATGTTTCATAAATGGAAGAATTTTGGTTTGGAGGTCTTGTTATTTCGGTAATTTTTTTCATGCAGTTCTGACTATTCTATTCTTAAAAAGATGTCCAAATTTAAATTTAAAAAAATATAATATCAATTCTTGTTAATGTACTAGTATATTATAATAGGTATTATATTTTATTTTTTCCCTGGATAATATAGCAGCTGTTTACTAGTATCAAACTTTCAACTCTCATACAAAGAAAGTGTTCTCTTGTCTGTATTTACTTACGCAGAGGTAACAATTATAGAAGATGTAAATTATGAAGTGCTATTGCGAGATTGTCATTTCGAGCCTGGCGAAAAGAAAAAGCTGATGCTCTTTACATTAATATCATATTAGCTTTCATGCATACATAAATATCGGCGGTATGCAATTTTGTGATGTCATTTTAACAGGATGCAATATATTGTTAAGCAAGTTGTACTTTGTTAATCCAGGTAATACATGTACTAGTATTTTACTAAGTATAAATTATATTGGTAGTGCTTTTGGAGTCTGAAAAATAAACAAATCAATGCAACACAATTTGTGCCAAATCTGCCAAATCATAACAAAATACTTTAGGAATGGTAACTTAGTTGTTGCGAAAGGTAAAATTAATTTTTCGGTAATGTGGTGCGCCGTTATAAGCAGATCCAAGCAGCAGGTCACGCATATATGTTTGCTATCATGGCTATTGAACCACAGTTTGGTTAAAAACAGAGATAAAAATATTCAGAGCAATAAAACTAGTATTGAATAACTGAGCAAAAGGGCAGTATTCATTTTATCAACCTTGCTATTGGACTGCATGACAAATTTACTTCAAAAGCTCTTTGAAATGAATGACTGGTTCAAGACAAACGGTGAAATCATTGTGGTCGGTCTGTACGTTGCAGACTTTGAGCACGAACACTTCTCTTTGTGTTTGGTTTATTCGTATAGTAAGTGTTAATTAGAAGTTTATTAAATACTGTATGTTTATAATTAAACCGATCACACATCACCAGCCAATCAGAATGCACTTCTGTGAAAGTAGTGAAAATCTTCTGTAGACTAGGAAAAATTAGGATGCTGAATTATCCATTTGGGGGAAAGTGTGCAGCAATCATCTGCCAATAGACTAGGGATGTTTTTGGTTTTTTGATTTTTGTTTTTGTTTTGTTTTGTTTTTTTTTTTACAATTTACCAGCTTTAATTAATAGAATCAAATGATTGTTATCCTTTAAAACAGTTTTCAGGAATGACGTAATCAACTCGGGTAACTTTAACTTGCCCCCAGTTCAATCCTAAATATCAACTTCTTAAGCCTTGCTTTCTTAATTTTAACTCACTTCTATAATTATTGATATGAAATGATATCTGTCTTTACATTGCTAAGTCTACCAATCTTCACCGCTATCGTCAAACACTGCTCACCTGTTGGCATTACGTAACAGACAGACTGTTGGAGATAAGTCCAGGGACGGGCACCAGTAAATGTTGGTTTCTACTGCTTTGTTGTCTGTCTTCCTCTACTGATTTGTTCTTTCCAAACTTGGAGAAAATAGGATGATGAGGATGGCCGTGTTATTCAAATTAAACCAAGTTAAACACGAAGAGATCTTGAATTCCAAAAAGTGGTTCATTAAGACCACTTTTTTCACATCATGTAAGTACATGTAGTATACATGTTTTCCAATAGGATAAAAACATAGGCTTAAAAAATTCACCACTAAGAACACTCTCATTTTTTTTTTTTTTGTGAGCATTTGATTGACCATCCCTCTTTTTATGACCAATAACTGTTTTGTTTTGCGGCGGGCACTAGAACCTAAGACTTAATTTCAAGTGGCCTTAACACCTGTACCGACAATCTTTCTGTATCTGCCCGATTGATCCATTGCGTTTTACAGAACTACTGACCATTGTCGTCACATATAACAGTCTGGTATACTTCTACAGGATGGTAAGATCATCTGGAGTATTGTTAGATTTGTTTAAAAAGCGAATAATGCCATTTATAGTGTATTCATTATTGATTTTATGTTCCTATTTTACTATAGCGAGTTTTTTTTTCTCAAAATGAAATATTTAAGATAATAGAAGAAAAACACAGAATTTCAAACATTGCAAGGCAAACTTTTTTTTTTACAAAACTCGCCATTAACTATACATTTTGTTTACAGTTCCGTTGCCTGCTGTTGGTTGTTCTAGTGGTCGGAAGTCATGGCCAGGGGTAAATGTCCTTTTTGTTGGAAAATATTTATTTTGTCATTTCATCTAAAGATAAAAGTAGGGCGTCGACCGTACATGTATGTTTTAAATGTTCTACTATACTAAAAAGTAAGTAGAAGAATTTGTTAAAATCGTTAGAATAGTTTCTAATGCATTTATATACCGTATATATACAAGTACCATAAAATATGCTCAAATTATTAATATCTCAAGACCGTAAACCCTCATACATGTACATGTGTAACACATAGATCCGCGCTTTGTTTGCATTGCCTTTGTTGCTCTTCCATTATACCAACCCCTATTAAACTCTTTTTAATGCTGGGTTTGAGGTATGAAACTTGCTTGATTCTGTTTTAAAAGCATTGTAATTAGGTACCTTACTCTGTCTTTTTTGCGATAATGCAACACTTTTTCTACGCTTGCTTTTGGTTTTAAAAGCATTGTAATTTAGGTACCTTTCTTTATCTTTTTTGCGATAATGCAACACTATTTCTACGCTTGCTTTTGGTTATACCCGTGCTTTACCTGCGCATTTTCCCTTTTCTTCCTACATTAATATCCCCAACTCCTCCAGTGAAGTCGACCCCAAGCTAGACATGTACGGCATCATCAACGTGCTGTACCTTAAGGCGGACAAGGACATGAATGGGATGATCTCCGAGCCGGAACTCGCCGACGTCTACCACGGATTCGATACAAATGGTCAGATTTGTTTACTCTGTAAATTTGAATATGTTCGTGGGTTGTTCATTTCGCGGTACCTAAACAAATGGTGTGTTCGATGTGCTATGTTTGCGATAGAAATATCTTTAGAAATCCAGAACTATGGAAACAACCAGAAAAGTAACACTTCCACTCAGAACTATTTCACCAACCGTGTACATTGCGTACAAGTATATTCCTGATTCTGGAGATAATGGAGATAAAGCTTAACTTGGTCGAGATAGATGCCTTTTCTAGCTGAAACTCTCGTTTTAATATGTCGCTGAAATAAAAGAGAAAGTAGACTGAATTGACTTAAGGAGTGTTAAAAGTTTAATCATACATGTATATACAGAAGTTAGCTACTACTAATCATTCAGTCACGTTATACGTGTTCTAATGTTTGAAGGCGACGGTCATGTGACCAAGTCGGAGTTTGTGACGCTGTGGCAGTCCATCACCCACCAGAACCGGGAGCACGCCGAGGCCTTCTTCTACCTGGCTGATCTGAACGACGACAACATCATTGATTCCAGCGACCTGAACCCCCTGTACAACGTCTTCGACACAGACGGCAAGATTTAGATTACTAGAATACCTTCCAAAATATTTGATGAATATATATATGATTATATCATATATAGTTGTACACACGACATCTAAGTTTGCGTTTTGCGTTAACATTACCGTTCCTAAAATGTTAGGGTTTTTTGTGTTTTTTTTTGGTTTGTTTTGGTTTTGGTTTTTTTGGTTGTTGCTAGAAAAATAGGAATACTAAAAGCGCTATTAATAATTTCTCAAAGACAACCTGAATGGAACAAAAATGTAACACAACTCTAAATAATAACATAATTATATTATGTTTTGTAGGAGATGGTCAAGTAACAGCCAATGAGTTTGCCGAAAAATGGGTTGGGGTAAATATCTACATCACACATATATTTTTTTTTTTTGAAAATTAAAACAATCTATATTTCCAATGCCATATTAAGGTTAGACTTGCTCAAGTCTCTGTGTTTAATAATTAGTGCTCTCTTTAATACCTATAACATTTAAGAAATTAAAATTTCTGAAAATCAGTAAAATTGGCAAGAAATACAAAAACATTAAAATAATAGAAAGACTTGAGCATGTCTTGATGCGTATCTTATGCGAGATCACTCGGTGGTTTTGTTGGATGTAGATCATCTTGGAAGCACCCATTGCCGTCCTTTTCGAAAGATCTGACGCAAACAAAGACAACATCCTCACACACAACGAGTTCTCCAAGTTTTTCTCCTCCTTTGATACAAATGGTAAACGAGTACATGTACATCGATACACTACACAGACAGACACATCAGTCCTTCAGATTTCTTTTTAAAATGAGAATTCCTTAAAAAAAATATTCCGCAATGTTATCCAGGGGACCACAGTGTGACGCGATCTGAGTTCGAGCACGGCTGGACGTCGTCCGGATTCGGCACATCTACAGAGGCCGACACATTGTTCACTGCCCTAGATACCGACCACGACGGGCGCATCACCGCCTCACATGACCTCAACTCACGATTTACCGCCCTCGATGTCAACCGTGAGTTTCCAATGTTGTGTTTAGTTGTTCGTTTTTGCTTTTTGTTTTTGTTTGCTTGGTTTTTGTTTGTTTGTTTGTTTTGGGTTTTTTTTTTGTTTTTTTTTATAAGTTTTGTTTTGTTTGTTTGTTGTTTTGTTTTGTTTTTGTTTTGGGGGTTTTTTTTGGGGGGGGGGATAGTTTTTATACCAAAGTATATATCATCTGGCATCAAATCACCTGGGCTCTAACATAAAGACTGTGTAAAATTGACAAGGTCTGCGATACTAGTTTTTATAATGATAAAAGTTGTTGAACCAAGGTTCATGTAACCTGATAATATTCAACGACAGTTTGCACATGCAGTGTGTGTAAATGTGTTTGATTTCTTCTTACAGATGACCATCATCTTATCATTTTGGAGGCCATTAAGGTATACTAGAACCAATGTTTATTTTTCAAATCATATCCTAGTACACGTATCTATAAAATAAAGCTAGCATGATTTTGAAATCAATTTTCTTTAAGGAATAAGGAATCATTCTTTGAGTATTATGAGGTGATAATTTCGGTCGGGGCGTGATCAAATCCAATAAAGCCCGAAGGGCTTTATGATAGATTTGATCACGTCCAGACCGAAATTATCACCTCATAATATGCAAAGAATGATTCCTTATTACTTATATTTATATAATTTTTTGCAGTTGTACGATTAAATTTAGAATATTAAATATGCGAAACCCCGCTTGCGCCTCAACAATACATCATTTGAATTTATTGGACTGTATAGTACAAAATCGATTGGTAATGTTATCACAGACAAAGACACTGAAAAATGTAAATATTGTCGTTTAATCCTGGTTTTGTCTTCATTTTTTCAGATGGCGGAGTATTTACCTAAACCGTCACTTCAGGGATAAACTTGAATAAATGTACTAGTCATTGTAGATCAAACCAATAAACATTATATCCTGCTTCAATTCTACCCGATTCGTCTGACCAGATATTGTTAATACTGTTTTAAAGTTTCGCCAGTTTTCACGCCGTTGAAATGATTTTTTTTATGTCAGGAACAAATAAGCGTGGTGTGTCTAGCTCGAATACTTTAAAGAAGTTATTAATAGAAATGAGACGTGAATAAAGATTCCGGTTCCGTTTTTTTGTTTAAGGAGGCTGGGAGGTCAACAATTTACCCCGGCATGAGATCCACCTTAACCCTTTAAATCTGATATTTTGGGCAATAAACTATTATTTAGTATATAAAGAAAATATCCAAATATTTTTAGCTTTAAAGTTTGATAATTTTCGTAAATCTTTATTCAAAGTTCTTCGTCTAAAGGAGGTAAATTTAGCCTAAAAATGGCCACGACCATTCGGCCCACTTAAATAACAGATTTTAATACTTAGACAAGATTATGACACAAAACATTATATACTGAGACGATTTAATCTATTCCTTTATTCGATTCCTAATTGTACAGTACTATATATAGTCTTTATTCAATCAGTATGCCTTTGTTTTAATGTTTTACAAAATATTAACCTTAACATATTTGATAAAATTCTAACAGATAGCAGAAATGTTGCAAGAACCGATGACAAAATCCTTGGTCAGTTGATTGAGAATGTCTTGAATAATTGACTAGCTGCAACCTGTAAAAGTCAAACATACATTTTATAGATAATTGACCAACTTTGACAAGGCCCGGAAAAAGGGCACTAAGGAAGTCGCGGACTTACCATTCTTCGTGATTGTTCGGGACTCTCCGTCAGAAGAACACATGGATAAGTTTGCGTCATCATCCTTCAACAATACAGTGACCCTCTCGTTCCCTGCATTAGGTTCAATCTCTGTGGATAAGAGGAGTTTGTTTCGAAGGTTAAAAATCACATTTAACGCATATTAAATTTCGAAAAGTCATATTTAATAAAATCCAACAAAAAATGGAAAAAAAAATTCAATTATTTAATGTCTGTTTACAATATATCCATGTGCATACATCGAATAGATAGAGATTCAAGAGAATGCGGATTACTGATTACTTACGGTTGTTAAATGTGATTTGATATTTACAGTCGGTTTCTTTCTTCAACGTGATGCATCGGTAGACGACAAAATACAGGCTGTAGATATCGACTGGGGATGAGCTGAAAGCACAAACAAGAATGAATCTATCTATCTATCTATCTATCTATCTATCCAACCAACCACCCACCCACCCAATCTCTCTCTCTCTCTCTCTCGTTTCTGAGTACCATGACGTACCTTAGTAGGATTTGGTCAGTGGACTCCTCAGCACACTTCCACGTGTTCACCTTATAACTGAACAAGCTCACCTCCCATCCCGTCACACCCGACGAGCTAAAGGTCACGGTCTGCTTGGTTTTGTCGTCAGTCCATTCGCCATAAAGACTCGATTTGCAAGCCAAGCCTAAAAAATCAAGTTTATAAACTCATCAATTAGAAATACCAGTTATAAATGTGTAATAATTTATATTCATATAGTTGTGCAACGTAAACATGCGATAAAGTGTGGTTTTGTTAATATTCGTTAATATCGATTTTTGTAGAGTAAGTTTCAAATGACTATTTCAAGGATTCTACAGTACAACATGTCATTAGAAATTGCACTTGGATGAACATTTGATTAATTCGTAGATCAACTCAACAACGAAATCCGCGAAAAAGAGTATTCATCGAATATTTATGAAAACAATGTACGTGTTTATAAACAAAATTGAATTTATTTATAAGTATATATGTAGTACAGTAGGATTTAAAACGACTATCGTTTGTTTCCGTGCCAACGAGAGATATTTAGTTTTTTGTTTTTTGGTTTTTTTTTATAGTTTTTTAAATAAAACTCTGACTGTTCCACGGGATTATTTAGGTCTAAGGTCCACACACTGTAAGTCAATGATAAATGTATGAGTACTGTGCTGTAGTACTTACATGCTGATACAAGGGACAGAAGAATCGCGCTGGTCCTCATTCCCATCTCTAATCTCTATAACACGCGAATGAAATCTGTGAAGAATAGACACATTAAAAATTAAATCATGAGATCATATGATTACATAACATAAATAAATGATTTAGAAGAGGAAAAGTTTTACTCACTAAAAACACAGCCGAAGTGGCGGCAAACAATGGTGGTACAGCTGCGTATGTTTCTGTTTTATTTGATCGAATGCTTATATATAACCTTTACAAATTAATGGGAAAGATTAAGGATTTCTGAAAGAGGATTAAGACTTTTGGGCATTACACACTGAACATTAGAAGTTTTAAATCCTTGAGTTGAACAACCATAACCCAAAGTAAATGCATACACTGTCAAGATAAACATGGTACAAACATTAACATTCCTCATTTGAGTTACAATCAACAACAAAAACACACCCTGCAGGTCCGCGTTCTCGTCAATTGTGTTGTTTTTGTTTGCGAAAGAAAAATTTCTCATGAGTAAGATACTATCAAAAACACAGTAAATAAAATGATGAATTACAAGCAATGTTCCTTGATATACTCCAATACCGCCTTATATTAAATATAATAGCACATTGATAAATGTCACTGCAAAGCAGCTAGGTCTTTATAAAGATAGCCAAAATTTCATAATGAAGAAAATGATAATATAAATTATACTATAGTCAAAGAAATAAATGCCAAGGCCATTCAATAGGGGTAGCTATATAGCGTTTATTGTTAAATTATCGGAAGTGTTGCGTTGTGCATGTTGGCTAAATAGTAGTCAGGGTTTGCATAGTGCACTATGTATCAAACCCGGACTACTACATGTATTTAGGCATAGTACATGCACAACACAACACTATTGTTATTATTATGCTGACTGTTGTATACTAATGTGATATTTGAATTGTCTCGTCCTAAAAATAATCATCGGAAAAGCAGGCGCTAAAGTTCTTTCAAATCAACCGATTGATTTGATTCGTTATTTAATCAACAAGTTGATGTACAAAAGTTTGTTGGAAACTTTAACCTTAAAATTCCCAACAATAATGAGGCGTTTTTTTGGAAAGTTTCGTATTTTTGATTGTTTGATGTCAATTGTATGTACATGTATCAACGTTTAAAGGGACCTAGACACGATTTCAGATGAAAAAATTATTTTTGATTTTAATGTATAAAATAGTTCACCTGTGTATTTTGAATGATTCGCCAAAATTTGAATGTTAGAAGTCAATTTACAAGCGAGATACAGAGGAAAGAAGTCGTTGTTATGTAAACAAAGCTCGAGTCTTATATTTGTTTACAAATAATGCAAAGTACAGAAATTGCCATTTGTTTGACAAAATAACTTGTGGAAACAAGAAAAAACATATTCAGTGTGTTCATATCTTATTTTATCAATGACAAAAAAGAACATTAGATGGAAACTTACACCAATACAACATATATGTATACGTAAACAATAACAGGACTCGAGCTTTGTTTACAAAACAAATAATTCTAACCTCTGTAACTCGCTTGTAACTCGATATTTGGCTTTCAAATTTTGACAAAGTATTAAAAACATCCATATTGACCATTCTAGACATCAAAAATGAAAAAATAAATTTTGAAAAATTTGAGATCAAATCGTGTCCAGGTCCCTTTAATATAAATGCAAACCGCCCTTTACATCATCGGCTGCTGTTGCTTTGGCGTAACGGTAGCGTAGCGCGTTGGACTTATGATCGTAATTATTTTAGGTTCAAGAGTTCGGAACCCGCAAAAGACGCAATGTGTAAGATAGTCGTTGAAAACGATTGCCGTGTTCTATTAAGGAATAATAGGAATCATTCTTTGAGTATTATGTATGGCACGCCAAATTCACAAAAATGTGCTAAACATAGTTTCACAGTCGATAAACTAGGTTTAACGGCTGTTAACTATAGTTTACGGATCGTAAACTATAGTTACCGACGTTAATCTATATTTCACATCTGTAAACTATAGTTAACGCGATAATCTATGTTTCACATCTGTAAACTATAGTTAACACTGAAAACAATCATTTGCGGTTGTTAAACATAGTTTATCTGATAAATAGGGTTTTATGATCAGCAAACTACGGTTCACAAATCTAAAGCACGCCGAATTCACATAAATTAGCAAAACATAGTTTCACAGTCGATAAACTAGGTTTATCGGTTGTAAACTATAGTTTACGGATCGTAAACTATAGTTACCGACGTTAATCTATATTTCACATCTGTAAACTATAGTTAACGCGATAATCTATGTTTTTCTGTCTGGAAATACACGTTAACAATAGATTTTGCTGATAAATATAGATTCACATCTGTAAACTATAATTTACATTCGTCAACTATAGTTTAGAGTTGTTAATCATAGTTTCACAATCGTGAAACTATATTTATCAGATAAATTATGTTTTGCAATCGCAAATGGTTGTTTTCAGTGTTAATTATAGTTTTACACTTCTGAAACATAGTTTATCGCGTTAACTATGGTTTACAGATGTGAAATATAGATTAACGGCGTTAAATATAGTTTCACAGATGATAAAATAGGTTTATCGACTGTTAACTATAGTTTACGGACGTTAAACTATAGTTAACAATAGTTTATTGTTAACTATAGTTTACAAACCGTAAATTATAGTTAACGATTCGTTAACTATAATTAACGATCCGTTAGCTATAATTAACGATCCGTTAACTATAATTTTCATCTGCAAAACCATATTTAACGGTTGTAAACTATAGTTTACGAATGATAATCTAAGTTTATCTGTCTTCAAATAACGTTAACGATAGATTTTGCTGATAAATATAGATTCATGTCTGTAAACTATAATTTACATTCGTTAACTATAGTTTAGAGTTGTTAATTATAGTTTCACACTCGTGAAACTATATTTAACAGATAAACTATGTTTTGCAATCGTAAATGATTGTTTTTAGTGTTAACTATAGTTTACAGATGTGAAATATAGATTATCGCGTTAACTATAGTTTACAGATGTGAAATATAGATTAACGTCGTTAACTATAGTTTCGGATCCGTAAACTATAGTTAACAGTCGATAAACCTAGTTTATCGACATTTATCGACTGTGAAACTATGTTTAGCTCATTTTTGTGAATTTGTCTGATAAATGTAGTTTCACGATTTGTGAAACTATGATTAACAACTCTTAACTATATTTTACGATTGTAAATTATAATTAACAAGTGTGAATCTATATTTATCAGCAAAATCTATTGTTAACGTTTTTTACAGATAGATAAACTATGATTATCATTCGTAAACTATAGTTTACATTCGTGAAATATAGTTTCACAGATGTAAACTATAGTTAACGAATCGTTAACTATAGTTTCGGATCCGCAAACTATAGTTAACGGCCGATAAACCTAGTTTATCGACTGTGAAACTATGTTTAGCTCATTTTTGTGAATTTGGCGTGCCATAATTATGAGGTGATAATTTTGGTCGGGGCGTGGTCAAATCCAATAAATCCCGAAGGGCTTTTTGATAGATTTGACCACGCTTCGACCGAAATTATCATCTCATAATACTCAAAGAATGATTCCTTATTACTTATATTTATAGTATATCCAATTTGTACACTTTAAAACAATATCTTAAAACCACTATATTTTTTATGTAGCACATGCTATGTATTACTACGCGGCGTAGCCATTAGCGTTTCTCGGTTATGCTATTAGACACGCCCATTTCGTGTCGCTCATCTTTTATGATATTATTGGGATATAGGCTTCAAAACTGATTCGTAATGTTACCATAGACAAAGACAGTTGAAAATGTAAATATTTCGGCATAGTGTGCTTACGATATAGGATTATAAACCCTTTGTATTCTGTGCGAAAATAGGTAAGATAATTATATTTACATCTACCGAGTCTGATTTCCTTCATTTCGTACGGAAACTTATTGTTAATTCATAGCTCTATAGAAACTTCCAGAACTGAAATCTACACGGCCCGTTTATCGATTGGTCGAACCCCACAGCGACTGAAACTGACTGGAAACTGACAGGACTGAAATCTGTAGACACGCCCCGTTTATCGATTGGTCGAAACCTACAGCGACTTGGAACCCTTTTAACAATGCATTTGACTTTCAGTAGGATGTTACTATTTATTTCTTGCGTCAAACAAGTTAAAAATGACACTGGTTTCAAGCGAAACTTGCGTAGTCTTAGCTCAAAAGCCAGACACATCTTGTCGATTTCAAAGAGCCCTGACTGCCAGAGTGGCCTACACTGAAACAGACAGGCCTACGTCACATTGTCGTTTAATATACATGTAACTACCCAAAGTCCAAGCTCTTGTTAAAATTCTGCAATGTCGCCACCTTCATAATCACTATCTAAGAAAACATTTTATTGTTTAAATAGAGACAAACTGACAGGAGACATAGGCCTAATAAAAATTATAGTCTGTCCCAAGTTATTGCTTCCACCACTTTTTGATGATTTTTAATAAAAATACACATACCGAAAGAAATGCTGTTGAAATCGATAAAAGGGAAAATATCCAAGATATCTTCATTGACAAATTATCATTTTTCACTCATAAAAGTTCACAGGAACGAAAACAAATTTCTTACGGAGATTTATAATGGGAAATGTTTACATCTTTTCTCCATTCGGAAGTTCTCGGGACACCTCGCACAATTTTTCAACGTTACCATCCGGGCTTAATAATGGCTGATGCAATGCTAAATCTCCGTAGACTTTCTATTTTGGGATGTGTATTGAAACCTGAAGCGGTAGAGGGGGCGTTTCAAAACAGATAATCTGGACATTTTTCATATTAGTGGATGAACATAGTTTGAGCACAAAGGTATTTATGATTATCGAAATATCAAGCAAAAAGTGGTGGAAGCAAAAACTCGGGACAGAGTATAGCTTTTTGAATATGAGATATTGACTATTTGAATAGGTGATATCACATTTTCATTTTGGAATGATGATATCACCCTTTTTAATATACATGTACATTGTATATCATCACTTATATGCCTAAATGATATCACCAATTCATATACATGTAGGTATCATATACTAAAGTAGTATTTAATTTATACAGGTGATTTCACATATTAGAATAGTTGATACTTCCTTTTCAGATTCGAATAAGTGATATATATCACCTTTCACGTAGACGACGGAACCGGGGGGGGGGGGTGGTTGGTTAGGTCCCACTTTATTTTTGACAAAAATAGACATAACTTTAACCAAAATCCCTTTTCTGTATTTTGCTTGTCAAGATTTCTGAAAAGTCCAGTCCCCCACAATTTGCTTCCGAAGCCACTGTTTCAAACATAATTTAAGATATAATAACTGTGTTTTTTACATTATCTTGGTCATCTTTACATTTCATTTGTATTAACAGATGAAGAGTTGGTTTTTTTTTTTTTAATTCAATAGCAGTATTTCTTGACATCGGAGGTTATTATGCAACATTTGAAATAACTGGTACTTTCTTTCTTTTCTTTTTTAAAATTAAAACCCTGCCCAAAAAATTCCTAATTTTTAAAAATCTCCGCACAACACTGGAGAGTGCTAAGTCTTGATAAGGGAGAATACTCATTGATAGATAGTTTTTGGCGTCTTTATGCCGGGGGAGGGGGGGGGGGAGAGAAAAGGGCATTCATTTGAACGAAATTGAAAGCCAAGGTTTTGTGCCAAGAATGTGTCGTGCACATTTCAATTTTTTAAACATTTTTTTTGGGGGGGGGGGGTCCATGCTCAGGTTTAGAGGGATCGGTAGGGTCTGGACCCACAACATCTAGGATCTTTGAGGTTAAATATTTTTAATCTGAGACGTTGTTTGCATAGCGCACTTTATACATAACAAAACTTCAATACAATTTAAGAAAAATATCATTTTTTGTATTCCGGAATATGTTAGTCTTTACAGTTGAATATTATAACGTTGTGATCTGCGTGTTTTAAAAGCTTTACGTTAACAATTATGAAATTTCCTTTTTTCAAACGTCCTAACGATGTTAATATGCTGTCATGGCTGACTTTAAGAAAGGAAAATCGCGAAACATTAGAAAAAGACGTAAATCGTCAGATAGTGAATCGGATTCGGCTGAAGAAGAAAATGTTGTGTATGAAATATTTTAATTTTATTATAATCTGCCTCTTGTTTAATGTAAATTGTTTATTCTACTAATTTTTTGAAATAATTTTCTCAAATATAGTTACTTGTTTTCAAAGCTCAAAGATACAGGATATAAAGGAGTTGCAAAAACTAAGGAACAAACAAAATGGCGTCAACGCAACAGCTTTGGCATTGGGAAAGAAACTATCCAAAGAACAGGCTCGCAATAGCGTAAGTTAATGTAAACTTTAACTTGCCTATATTAACCAGCTGTTAACTTATATATATCAAACGTATGTCAATATTTAAAAAAAAAACCCACTGTTCATGGTTAGTAAACTTTTCAGAAGACAATCTTTTAGTAGTTTAAACATTAGTGTACTTAATATTTTTTTTAAAAATATACATGTAGTTGCCAAACACTAATGAAAAATGTTAGTTTTAAACTTTGAGAAATATATAACATATAAGTGTACAATTTTAGTTTACAAGTTGACCATTTTCAACATAGGGTACATGCCATTTTTAACTCATGTAAAATCTCTAAAGACAAACTGCAAATGATTTAAAAAATAAATAAATAAAACATGTTAAATGTCTTAAGTCTGTATATCCCATTGGGTTTTAAGAATGTAGTCAAATCAAGTTTTCTGTTTAATCAAATGTTCTGAGTACTTGTTTGTAGCTGCAGGTCTGTAGCACTGGATAGATGACATGGGAGCTACAGTTCCTTATGTGCTTAATAGTTGCAGTTTACTGCACACAAAAACTTGCACTTAAAGTACAAAGGTTTGGACTTCTTTCCACACAAATTATGAAATTTTACGGAGCTCTTGTAATGGAATAAAAGATGCTTCTTGATAACCATTTGGGAATTGAAACAAACATGTACCTTGAGATTGAAAGTGGTCATTTTAAATTTGTATAATACACGGGTTGATCCAAAAGTAATGTCACGCAGTGCACCTAATATGCGAAAAGAAATGCAATGGATTTTTGCTTTGACAACTGGTGCTACAAATAGCCAGAAGATTTACTGAAGTTGATAGAAAATTTACTGAAACTTAAGCAGAGGAATTAGGATGCCTTAAAGATGATTTCAATGTTTTATGAAAGCATATGCCTTAATTGCTTTATATATTGTAACTACTGTAAATTCCCTTTTTTACACAAGTACTTTATTTCATGATTCTGCTGCATTTATCAAATCACTATAAGAATATAAATCATGAGCACCAATTTTTTTGTCATAATTTCATATAGTTCACAGGCACAGACTCACAGGCACCTGACATTACATATTTTTCTCATTATATAAAAATATACCCTCTACTTAATAACACACCTTGTATACAACGTCAGGTGCCTGTGTTCAAACTGTCTGAAAAATAAAAGCAAGATTTTAAAATTATATATGAGGGTTGCTTTTTGCAATTTTACACAGATATTAATTTCTCGCGTTTAATAAGGAACCTACAGTAGATAATCGAAAGACACGTAAAGCTACGGTCTTGCATCATGGACAGATACCAGTACTATAAGGCTAAGGACATGACTTTTTATAGATCCCTTAATTTAACTGATCTCAATGTTAAAACCACCAAATAAATTACTCTATTATGCACAAAAAGGTCAAAATGAATCCAATGGGAAAAGTTTACAATAAATTGTGAATAAAGCATCCCAGCCATTTCTGTGTAAAGTATTAAATTTTAGATTTTAAACCAATTAAACCTTAAGAATACTGAAATGGCTATCCTTACCTCACACTTTGTATACTTTGGTCTCTTTAGAAGTTATTTTTTTGGATTGACCGTTTTTTATATTTATATAGATATGTAGATATTTTAAAGTGGGAAATTCTGTCGCTTAACAACAAGTTTTCATAAATTGATCACACCTGTGACATTACCTTTGGATCAACCCTTGTATAATCAATACTCATTGAAGTTTGATACATTTTTCTAAGGTACCTTGTGATGAATATGTACTTATAACATTATTTGATATCATGGCTTAGTACTCTAGTCCATCAATCTGTCACTATATATAATATACATATATATTAAACTTTGTATAAATATCCCTGCTTTCACCCTTCATACACCACATTACAATAAAAATTCAATTTATATGAATATTTCTAATCATGTTAAATTGTTTCAGAGTGATCCTTTCAAACTGGAGACTGGTGGCATGGTGGATATGAAGGAATTTAAAAAAAAGTATAATCTTTTTTTATATGTTTAAATATTCCATAAGAACTCATCGTTCAGTCCAAATACAAAGAAACATGACGAGGGCTGTTCGGAAATTATTGAGACATTTACTCGTACTCCCTTGGGAAAAAAGATAAACCATTGAAATTTTACCAAAAAGTAAACCAGGATACCCTAAATTAATGTGAAAATTTTCCAGTCAAAGACATCATTAGATCATTCCTTATAAGCTGACGAACTTGCTTTTGCCATTGACCCGAAGCAACCCCAAATTCGTTGCAATGTCATTTTAACACTTTTTCTTGCTCTTGTGTTTTAAACGCCTTATAAACAAATGGTGAACATGAATTATTTTTCATTTGCCATCTTTTAATTTCATTTTAAGATACATGTACCAACATTTACATATTCTCTCCCTTCTTGATTTTTGTGAAAAATTTAGTTATTTCTGCCCAAAAGTTAACTTTCTGTGAAATGTCTCGTACAGTCATTCTGATCATGTTTTAGAACTGTTGATATCATTTTTTGTATAAAAAGTAGTAAATATTTAGTCCCATTAGTTTAACAATTAGTGAAAAAAACAATAAAATGATTCAGAAGCTCTTGACCCCTTAACATTGTATAGTTTTTGTAAGCAGTTGCATAGCCTGAAATGGTCTTCTTCCGAGATTCCCACCAATTTGATGTTTACTCGCTGCACCGCTGTGGCATCAATTAAGCATTGAATGCTTATTTTTGGATATCGCCGGTCCTATAAGTCACCAAGCGGTGCAGACGAATTGAATACCGCACATTAGCGCGGTATGATAATTTGTTTGCACCGCTTGGTGTGCTATAGGACTGACAACATCCAAAAATAAGCATTCAATGCTCATATATATATATTTTCATACAGATGTCTATTTGTATGAAATATTGTGTATCATGGCTATAAATCCACTAGATACAATCTTAGTCAGGAATATGAAACATACATGGAACAGCCATATTAACATGCTATTTAGATCGCTTCCGCGACGACAAATATAGTACTAGAAACTTTTTCAAAATTTTTTTTTTATTGACGAATAGATATGATGTAACGATTATTTTCCATTAGTACATATCAAATTGGTTATGTAAGTTTGAATATTTCATTTAATTTTACAATGATAAATATCCTCAAACGCGTGATGACGTAGATATTTATGCTCCTGGCACATGAATTAGCTAAGTGTATTCACAGGAAATTGAACGTTGCTTTTTCCAATGCAAACATAAGGGGAAATATACACTGATTGTAAAATTATAGAATTTAATATATGTACCATCGTGGTCAGATTGCTTGGTAAATATATTTGTACGGTACTATCTCCATATTTCAACTCGAACACTAGTGAAACTTGCCCAAAAGTTAGTCACAATAATTAACAAAATGAACACAAATAATTTGATTTCCTTTATCATCAACTGTTGGTATACAGACACTTAGGAAGTAGTTGTTTAAGTTTTTTAATCTCAGAGTTTATGTCTGTGCCGGGTACCCCAACCACCGACTTGTTTATGAACTGTCATAAACAAAATATTAAATATTTTTTATTATTACTTTGTTCAATTATTTGTTTAGGTTTTTTAAATGTTTATGCCAATTTTCATCAAAACTCATCACTCAGAAAGGGAAAAATTTTTTTGTCTCATTTCCGAACAATCCTCATAAAATTAAATCATTTAAATATTAATGACATATTGATTTCAAAATCTGTCAGTTTTGGTGTTTTTTTTAACAGTATGATTACTAGGTATTTCTTAATGTGTTTTGAATGTGTTATTAAATGCAGCCACTATAATTGGTCTTCATATTAAACAGGAAACTAACCACTGAGGAGGTGGAGGCCATTGGTACAGCTTTTGCTGCAGAGACGAACAGAAGAGATGAAGACACAGAAATGTTTGTAACCATACTTATAGCTGACAGTTACTGGATAGTAATGGAATATTGATGCCAAAAAACAACCACAACAGATTATCCTTACTTCCAATAATATGTAAATACACTGTATGTACATGTATAATGTACAGAGAGATAAAGATATTTTTTTTGTTTTCAGGTTGAAGTATGTTGAAGTGGAGTTAGCCAAGAGGAAAGGACACCACAAAGAAGAGACACCTGTTAAAGGGTACTACTGAGTACAAAACAAAGCTAGTGAATTAATTAGACTATTAAATTAAGGGTACTTCTAAGTATAACACAAAGCTAGTTCATTGAACAATCTGATTAAAATCAGATCCTTGATCTGCTCATTGTTTTTCTATTGTCGCTACATGAGGATCTGAAGAAACCCTGCTTGAGGTCACCTCCTGGTGAACTTTGTTTTGACCAATGAAATTGTCAGTTTCATTTCTCTGTTAACGTGTTTTAGAAGTTATGCCAATACAATCTTTAGATTCCTTGAGGGTATTTAATATCAACTTATGCTCTGTCTCTAGCTCGCTGATACTGAAAAATTCGAGAACAGGTGCCAACGCTTCGTCATACGACTCCAATTTTGTTTCTAACCCGAAAATACTGTTTCTAACAATTGCTCCGATTGGCTAAAAAAAAATCATGAATATTCTTAAATGAAAGTTCACCAGGAGGTGACCTCCAGCGGGGTTTCTTCATATCCTTGTGTAGTGACAATAGAAAACCAAGGAGCGGATCAAGGATCTGATTTTAATCAGATTGGTTCATTGAACTATTATTCACACCTGTTAAAGGGTACCGGTACTTTTAACTATTAATGAGTATAACAAATAGCTAGTTAATTAATTCAACTATTCACACCTGTTATCCTAATTAATTCAACTATTAATGAGTATAACAAATAGCAGTGAAAAAAAGACTAGACCATATTAGAGAATCCTTGTCTGTAAATCGATACATTGTACAAATATCATTATGATATATGTTATTTTGATCATCTTTTAGGCATTCTCAAGAAGATGCTTTGTACGTCTTACCTGAAAAACTGAAAGTTGGATCAGGCAGCAGAAGGACGGAGGACATGTTGTCCAACCAGATGTTGTCTGGAATACCAGAAATTGACCTTGGCATTGAGTAAGTTTGTTAAGTTAACTATCTTCATCTTTATATTCTTTATCATATATTTTGCAAAAATCTCTGATAAATACAAAATGCCAGTAACAGTATGTCAACCAATTTTCAATCAAATATTTACATATATCTACACAGATAAGTTTCTTGTCAGGTGCAAGTACATGTTACAAAGAGAATATGTCCCCCTTATGTAATTGGCAAAGGTATCAGTTACTGGTACAATGTATATCTTTTTCATTCATCTTTCAGCCTTGACCTTCCCTCTAACCATGACATTACGTTTGCATGAAAACATTGTTAAAAGAATATTTCATGCATCTAATTTTAGTATATATGCTATAATTTCAGGGCTAAGATAGCCAACATTGAATCAACAGAGATAGCTAAACAGAAGCTTCTATTGGAGAAAATGAGGAGAAAGGATCATGAAGTGTCCGATTTTGTTCCAACAAACATGGCTGCCAATTTTGTTCAGCACAACAGATGTAAGATAATTTAAAGCTGGTATTCCTCATTTTTCATTTATATTTTGACTAAGTAATTCAATGTTTTTTTTATAACAATATGTGTTGATAAGAAATTTACACATTCAAATGGAAGAAGTTCAAATATTTCCAATTATAGCTCAAAATTCATCTACTGTATACTAGTACATGTGTACATGTATATATAATAATAATTGTTATGACTATTCAAGTATATGTAATATACAAATATTTTTACATGATTAATTTTAATACATTTAGGCCATGAATGTTATCTTATAGTGTTGTTCCAACAAGTCATTGATTTGTTTATTGCAGTCAACATTGAGGACACAGCACCTATCCTCAAGAAAGTCGAGGAGCTCCCTAAACCAGAACCAGTCAGAGTCGGGGATGCAGACAAGCTCAAGCAGGCTGGCAAGTTTTACAGTTATTCCTCCTACCATCTTTTGAAATAGTTATTTCCCTTCATCATGTTGAAAACTAGTTTCAAATGTACTTTTTTGAAAGAGAATCTGACAGTGTAATTGATGTAAAACATACAAAAAAATTACAGCAAATTTGATCAGAGTTATCTCTTTTGCATGTTTTAAAGACAATGTTTAATTCATTCCCAAGTTTATATCTCTTTATTTAACTTTTTGGATAACAAGGAATTTACCAATTTTAAATGAGATGGTCCGCATACATTGTATCAGCCTTAATAAAAATTCAACAGTGGCGTCGGAAGCTAATTGAAAGGGGGGGAGGGCTAGATTTCTAAAAAAATCTTGACAATAAAAAAAAGAGGGTTATGGTTATGTCTAACTTTGCAAAAAAATGGGGGGGGGGGGGGGAGCTAAGCCCCCCCCCCCCTCCCAGCCCTCCAGTTCCGACGCCTATGTTCAATGTTTTAAAACATGATAACTTTCTGGACATCATTATAGTGTTCATTGTAAATATTTATTTACATGTATTTCCCAGCGTAATGGAAAACTTTTTGATGTACTTATTTCTTTTCACAGAAAAAGGAAACAAAGTAACTGAGAAGGCCACAGACGACTTTCATTATGAGAAGTTTAAAAAACATATGCGTCGATTCTGATCAGTTCTACATGTGTGTGTTACTAGGAGACCTATTAAGAAATCTTAGAAGAAAAACACTTTACAGTTGAAATTGTGGGCTGCATAAGATCTACTTGATGGACTGGAACTGGTATAATGTATCGATTTTCAGTGAGAAATTTAAGATATATTTAACTCATTCTTCCTAGCAATGTGTATCTTCTTCATTGGATGATTATTGTGTCTCATCGGTGTGTTTGAGAGAGAGAGAGAAAGAGAGAGAGAGAGAATGATTTTGTATAGTACATGCATTATAAACAAAATAAAATTTGATCAGTAATCAGTTCTTTAAATTTTACATTAATGTAAGTTTATTTATATTTGAGAATGTCGATAAAATTCAGAAATGTATAAGTAAATTGGAATATATTATATTTGAGTTGATAAATCTGTTGCATTATCCTCTAATGACACATTCTTGCTAGGTACCATATTAAAAAATATATCCTTATTACACACAAACAAATGACACAACACCTTTCTTTTTATCATCAATAATCTTTATTATTGACTTGTATAGATACTGAAATATTTTGAAGCATTCAAAAAATTGAAAAGTCTGAACCATAATCTAAGGACTGAATCATACCGCACTACATAACAATTAAATGGTTAAAATGTTACATTTGATTCTCCAACAAATATTTTAAAAAGTTCTGTAATCAACATGCATTAACTATATCACATCTTTGGAATAAAACATAAAGGCATAATTGTAACTAGGGCCATGTGTTTTTATAGAATGCATGCCATAACTGATGAGAGATAATCCACTCAATAGGAGGGCAAGTTTTTATAATGCATTTTGTCAAATGAAACCTTTCAATGACTTACATGCATGCATAATGTTGACACACTGAACAGAAGTATGGAATACATGCAGAAGTACTTATAAGTGTTTTTTCTTTCAGTTTATTAAGGCATTTCCAAAGTAAAAAGTCTGATTTTCAGAGTGATAGACTATAAAAGCAGCTTTGAACTTCACAAGAGCTCTGAAGTATTGATACATGCTGAATGAGCATGCCAGTTTATAAACACAATTCCAAAGAATAAAGTTTGATATTCAAAGTGAAAGACTAAAAAAGTGTCTTTGAAATTCAGTTTCACAAAATACATGTAGCTGAAGTACTGGTACATGCTGAACGAACATGTCTGCTCAGGTTATGAGAAATCTTTCATACTTGACTTGTAATGCTGTGCTTGTAAAAAAAAGTTAACTGTAAGTAAGCAAATATGAAATACTAGGGGTAATATTGTTGTGCAGTGATACATATACAGGGTCTGCAGTAGGCCCCACTTTTCATAACACAGATAACATTCAATTAGAAAAAGAGACAGGTGTGTTTATATGACTGGGACTTGTTCATGTAAGAATCAATAAAAAAATCTCCAGGTAAGAATATCACAATAAATTATTATATAATCTCATAAAATCCACTCAAATATCACAAAACGTTCTTTGGAATGAATCAAATACACCCAAACAGTGAAACATTCAGTCTGTTATATGATAATGAAGTAAGTGAGCTAACTTCTGTACATATACACGCAATACATATACCCATCTCATTTATATGAGAGTCCACTAAATACTTGAAAGAAAATCTCTCATACCCGTACAATGTATAACATGGATTATTCGAGTACACTATATATAGTCCTTATATTGTAACAAATGACGTGGATAAAGATTCTTGCTTTCATTTGATAATACAATAAACGAAGGGGTGGGGGTTAATCCTGTCAACATTTGACAGTATTAAAGTTGTAGGTGCACATTACACATATACAGCTATTTAATGACTAGAATGTCAGATAACCCTGTAATTCAGTAAAGCAAGGAGAGGGTGGGAATGGATTGACTGTAACACCATGTGCACGGTAATAAAGTTCTGTGATAGATTATTACACATCAAGATAAAAATGAAAGACTTGTGCTCTTGTATTAGCATAAAACCATATCAACTGGTTAAAAGCTCATTTTTCAACAACAAAAAGTCTGGCATACAATTAACGACAGTAGTACAGTAATAATGAAAACACTATCTACATGTATCTATACTACTGGTACTGAATACAGTCTATGATTACTATCTTGATGCAAAAAGAGCTATATAGTTTCATAAATACATGTACAAAAAAGGACATCTCATGCTCATTTATCTGTGTTAACAGTCATACAGTAGCTAAAGCATACATGTGTCTGTACAAACTAATATTGCACAGATTTCAATAAATATTCAGTGATAACGAGCAAAAATCACAAGATTGTCTGGGTGAATCAAGTCCTTCTCTGACCTTGTACTAACACCAGTCAGATTCTGACTCATCCGAGTCGTTATTTAATGGAATGTTACTATCACTGCGCATCTCCAACTTCTCCGGTTTCTTTTTCCGAGCTTTTATACCATTAGGCACTGAAGAAGAAGGTCTTTGCCTGCCTCTACTAACACTTGAGCTTGGCTCCTCAAACTCACTCGCCAAAAACTTAGTTCTCTCACTAGAGCTTTTGTTTACGTCTGGAGAGTGACTACTGGACCTGTATTTGTTGAAGTTAGAGCGGTCCCGATTCCACTGGTCACCATTGTTGGAACGTCTCCCCACCTGGGGTAAAGTCTTGGACTGACTGGAAGAAGGAGCACTCACTTTGTTCAGATTATTTCTCTCTGTGGGGCTGTAGGGTTCTGGCCTTCCAAACTTCCCTGGGGGTGGGGGATAATGGGAGATGGGTGGTGGAATGTTTTTGCTTTTGGGTTTGTGTGTGGGGGATGCACTTAGTTTAGGAAAGTTGATATTTCCTGGAGATTTCACCGATTTAGGAACAGTTGGGGAAGGCAACACTCTAGGCATGTTCTCTTTCAGTTTTGGTTGAGCAAGATTAAGAGTAGAAGGCTTAACAAGTGGCACATTGGGAAGCTTCCTGGACTGCTTCTTGGGTGGTGTGGAAGCAGGACTAGGACTGCGAGACCTGTCCGTCAGGTTGGAAGTGCCGTAATACTCATGCATGGGGGTCTGGGAGGGGGTGGTGTTGGGGGAGGGGCTCCTTGACCTAGTTTCTAAGGAGGTTGACCGGTAGAAGGTGCTATCTCTGTTGGCATGGCGTAGCGGCTGAGGGCTGGGGGAGGGGGAACACACCACCTTCTCCTGGGAGATGAGGGGTGGGCGGCGAATCAGACTGTGGAGCCTCTGGGAAGGAGAGTTTGGTAGACTCATACTCAGACTGTCGTCGTGGCGTGTTCCTGAAAGGATAATGTTAAACTCAGAATTATAAAATAATGACAATCAAAAGTGCTCTTCATTTGACCAAAGTAGATAAGCTTTTATATTCTATACAGCCTTTAAAAAATATTCAATGGAAAGATCTTAAATTATTTTTAAAAAAATTAAATGTAAATCTACATGAAATGAAAAAAGAACGTTTATTAAGAAAGTGTGATAAAAAATGAAAGTTCCAAAATGTCTCATATTCATGCTCATGAAACCCAACCTTTAAAAAGGAAAATGGAGAACAATAGTTTAGTTTTGTATACCCCGGTACATGTAAAGTCAAAGAATGTACTGTGGTTTTATTAATATTCAAGGGTATCAATTTTCGTGGATAAAGTGAAAATCAAAGTTTCAAGGATACGTAATTTCGTGGCCAATGACCCTATCAATATAAAATGTTAATAGAAATTCCACTTAAATGAACATTTAATTTCGTGTATCAACATAACAACGATATCCACAAAAATTGGTATTCAACGAATATTGATGAGAATACAGTACTATATTTGAATGTACCCCATGTATAATTGTTATTATTCATTATTCTATCTATTTTAAATGAAAATTTGTTTTAAACATTTTTTGAAAATCATTACTTCTTTTATTACTTTCAATCATGCTTAAGAAAATATTATGCACTGGCAAGTAAAAGCAACAAAGTAACCAGTATTGTTAATACATGTATTATATAAAATGATGTAATCCCTTAATCATAGAAGCGATTAAATGTTACCACAGTCCAATGAATGTTTTTCTCCCATTCTTCTGATAAGAAAATCAATTGAATTACAAATAATACCGAAAATCTCTATGACTACAAATTAATAATGCCTAACAATTATTGGTGCAATTTATTTTCAATGCAAAAAAATTCTGATTTGAGTGAATTTCTGAATTTGTGCCAAAAAAAAAAAAAATTAAAAATCTACAGCTAAGGAGTGAAATATAACTAAATTAATTATTTGTATAATTAATAAAAAAGTAGTTCAGAAATATGAAGGTGAAAAACTGCAGCATAATGTACCTATTCCAAATCTTTTAAGTCTCTCTTGTTCAGAGATGTAATGAGCCTGATCTACAATGTTGGTGACCGCTGAAGCGAATCCGTAATCTCCACCACGCCGAGGGGACATGGACCGTCGCCCCACCAGGGGAGAAGATGTTGGGGAGTGGAAGGCCCGAGGCATGATGGGAGAGCGAGGGGATATAGGTGAAGCAGGGAGGGAGGGGGACTTGTTACCCGAGCGTAGTGACAAGTCAGACCCCGCACGAGTCAAGTTGGTGTGTCCGGCGGCATGCTCTGGTTTGAGTCCAGAAGAGAAGTCCTGGCCCATTGACTGTAGGTAAAATAAATCAAATTTTTAAAAAAATGACTGACACCCCCATGCATGTGCTGAGATATAGGCAATTTAACATTTACAAGTCAGAATATCTAATAATGGGCTTTAACATATAACAGTACAATTCCACGTTTAAAGATCCTGAAATAAGTTATTCAAATGAATTAAGAGAGTTCTAATAGTAACCAATACCCAAAAGTCAAATAAAAATTTATACCACATTAAAAGGGAAAATTAAGCAAATGACCCTTATACGAAACATTTAGATCTACAGCTAATCAAATAGAAATAAGTTGAGTTAGTGCAGATTTCCATTTTCCAACACAAGAATGCTTAAATACTGTAAACACCTGTAAATAATTTCGATGAAGCTGCAAAAATAAATCAAATAAATGCATAAATAAAAATACAGGTTATAGAATTTCTAGTCATTCAAGCCCCATCACCATCTGTTGCCACGACTATGAACCCTGACTACGACCCTTGACCTATAAAAGCCTTATAGCTGATACCTCTGTGGGTTGGTAGTAGTTGGGCCCTGTGAAATGTACCCTACGTTTAAGATTAACAGGTGATGAAATGGAGGATATTGCATCATCTTCATCATGCATTGTGAAAGTTGTGTTGATGTACCAAGGTCCATCTTGTTTGTGACGTGCCTGCACAATTTCAAATCAATCCTAACATTTGCCATTAATACGGTACATGCTACCAATTTTCTTATAGACCTGACTGTATAATTTCATGTCTTGACATGTTTATTTTCTAAAGCAAATGTTTCCAAAACTCTTCTTTACAACTGGATAAACTGAAAACTATGTATGTGTATTTGGATCCACTTCGACAAGCTTCCAGAGAATGTTTTTGATGGAGTCCAACAGTTTGGAATGAACAATTCAACTTTATCAATAATTAAAATAACACTGGAATCCTCAAATGTCATGAGGATAAAATTCTACAAATTTACATCCCTATAAACATCAAATCAGTTTGTATCTGAATGAAAATGAAATACATGTCATATCAATACATGTGGATAATTCCTCCAATAAATACACCGGTATAACAGATTTTCACACACAACTTACCTGGACACTGGTTGCATCCTGATTGTCTCTCTTTTTCTTGCTGCTGTTCCTCCTTAAGAAGCTGAAGGACCGATTCCAAGAGAGCCTATCACTGAAAGAATCACACAGATTTGTTCCAAAGCAATTCCAAATACTGCATTTGTCTTGCTACATGTATATGAGAAAAAGAATATTCCACCAGATACATTTTGACAAGTAAAAAAAAATTTGGGACAATAAAGTCCAAGTTTCGCCTCAGATTTGATGGAAGAAATTGAATACTTTTGTAATACCGTAGTAATCAAAAAGAAAGTCATGTTATTTCAGAAAATGTTTAATTTTACAAAAAAGTTGATCTGAATGCTCGAGACATTACTGACCCTTGAACCTTATTACTCTGTAAGTAATGCATGGTGTGTGTTAATTATCGGTAGGTAATCAAGTAAAATGTCTTTAAGTTAATTCAACAAACCAAGTTTTGTACGTCCTGTGACATTGACTTGTCATTTGCACGTACCTTTGGTCCCCGTATCCCCCATCATCAGAATGCTCCGAGTCGTGGTTCAGACTTGTATCTGAGCGCCTGGCGGGAGTTTTGACCACTCCCAGCATTCTCTTAAAGAATGACTGAGGTCTCTAAAAATCGGAATCAAATCAAGCTCGATTAGTCTCACTAAAGTACACAGAATTCTTAAAACTTAGCTGTACATGTGTTTCCTTAGCAATATTACTCTGAAAACAACAAATGCAGATAATAGTAACAAAACAAAGACAGAAAAAACAGCTTGAGAAAAAAGAACACAAAATAAAACTTTTTTCAAACACTCAAATACTAGTATGTGTTTTTGTAGATGTAGTTCATTAACATTGATAAAGAAAAGAAAGAAATTCTCTGTATAAAAAACAGAGGATCATTAGACATTAAGAAAAACGAAGAAGAATTAAGGTAGTAGAAGAAATAAACAAAACAAAATGTACCTGCATTTATTGCTGATTTCTTGGATGACACTGCAGTTGTGAGTGCCATATTTAGACCCATTATTAATACATTAGTACCAAAAACCAGATGAAATTCAGGATTTTTATAAGTAGTAACACCCCAACCCTAGAAGCTTATAATTAACCTGTTAAACTGCATCTCTATAAGCACAGGATATAAATATAAAGAAACTTTAAGAACTATTGAAACAATTTTATGTCGATTAGATTTAACAGCATGTGTATATTCTTGTTATGGTAATTGAATATATTGCACAACTAAGTATTTTAGCTCACTTATAACTAAAGCTATATTAATACTGTACACACAAGTAAATTAATTGTAATTTCTAAGTTTTTGATGATCTACAGTGTTAAAACGATCAAGAACACCAGTGCATCTACCACTGCTACTGTAAAGATTATTATTAGCTTTTACCCATGCAGTTATTGTTTGATTCTTTTCTACTTCTCATATTTTCCAATCTATCAAAAATGTCACCATATAGTAGCTAAGTGCTTATATATTGCTTGTGATCAGAATTAATTCATGCAAGGTTAAAAAAAAAAAATATATCAGAAAATTTGATATGACATGGCCTGGGTAAATGCCCTTTTTTTGAGAAATGAATTGGTGCATAAGAAGGTTAATTTAAAGAAACATTTTGTAAAATACATAATATATTTAAATTTAATTTGAAATAAATGACCACTATATATACAGATACTCAATCTGGTGCAATCATAATATTATGTCTTGAAGGCAGTGCTGTGGAGAAAATATATGTCTCTCTGAACACAAAATGGTGCGAGTATTGAAAAAACTAAAGAGTCACCCCTGCACACCGTATCAGCCATCAGCAGAATTTCTGGTCTGGTTGCCATTATCAAAGAGAAGCCAGTTTACAGTAGACCAGAATATTCGAAGATGACTGTACAAGACAGATCCAGGTCAAGGTCATTTAGCCATTGTAAGAATGAACACAAATTCCACTGAAAGATTAATTTGAAAGGCCAGGGAATAACTCAATCTCTACCTATATTTGACTGGATCTGTCTTCAATAACATGCGTCAACAAAAAACTGAACAACAATTAGTAAAGTATTAGACAGAAGTGGTGGCAGAATTTGGGTCAATGTCGGCACTTGGAGTGTCTCCATGGTTACTAACCTCCTCTTTATCTTCAACCTATATATAAAGGTGGAGTTCAAAAGTTAGCGGAGCACATCCATCAGTTTCTTCACAGTTTTTCAGCATCAACAACAATGGACAATTTTTCCAACAAAACATTTTTTTTTTGCCAGAACAAAAATACAATATTCTATAAAACTTACCATTTTAAGATTGTTCAATTTGGACTGGCTTGACTTGTATGCTCTCCAGTTTTCAGCAATGATCAAGCCAACATATATTTTGCCAACAGTCATGTGGTTATCATTAAGTTCTGTGAAAAAAAGGTTAAACATTCAATATATATTTAGGGGTTCATTTTGGTGTTGTTTTTTTTCACCTTTCCCTTAAAATGCTTAGAAATAGACATTCGTCAAATAATAATAAGATACTAATTTTTGTTTTGTAATGTTGAATATAAGTAACTGTGTTAAGAACAGTATTTCCCCAATACATACCACCGTTTGGTGGCACCAACAGATTGAGGAGTTTCTTCTTACGGGCTTGTACAGGCCACATTTTACGAATGAGTTCTCTTAAATCATCATCGAGTTTGTCCATTTCTTCAACTGAAATCAGTGTCATATAATACTGTCATTCAATCAGAATGAAAACATAAACATCAGAAAATTTAAAGTATAATAAGCAATCCGATACACCCAATTGTTTTTAAAAAAGCATTTTTCTGCATGATTGTATTTAAGCTACTCTTTGATTTAGCAAGATATATGTAACTATATATGTATCCATAGCTTACTCACTATTTAAATATGTATTCTTATATAAGCATCTTGCTCTCAATCCAAGTTACTCTTTGGAACAATTCTCTTACAACAATATGTTTTTCATAAAATAAATTCAAATCAATAAAAAAAGAAGATGACATTTTATGGAATTTAATCATATAAGAAGTAAGGAAAGATCAGGCTACTTACCAGGACCCATTTTGATGGTGAGGGATTCTCTGATGAGAGCAAATAATGTGGTGGTGAAGTGAACCGTGTTGTCACTAGCAACGGGCATATTCATTCTGATCAACTTCCTGTAGGCGAACTTGATCGGACACTTCTTCCCAAAGCCCACAGGAGGTTCGATGTTCTTTAACATTTCATACATATCCTGGTAATGGATTCTCCCCCTATTAAAAAATCAATAACATCAGTGGTTTAAAATTGAATGTTCATGAGGAGTTTAACTCTTACAGAAAAGTAATATTTCAATTTTCTTTCGAATGAAATACAACAAAATAACTACAAACACAGCAATCAGTAGTTTGGTTATTTACTGTAAACGTACTACATTGGCTGTGTATTCTATTAAGCGCTTTTGGCAGAATGCGGCTTCCGCTAAATCAAGTACATCGCTAAATGCCATGCATATATGTATAAGAATAGTCCCATTCAGGAATACGCTAATTCAAATCCACGCCAATTTGTTCAAAAGCTAATTTCCGCCAAATATCGGACACGCCATATATAATAAGTTTACATGAATATATATGAAATAAATGTATTTTCCATTGATATTGAATAAGAAATCAAAGGTGGGTGTGTGATGGGTGCTTTGGAAAAAAGTTCCAGTACAATAGGTATATGCTTGCTGAGCTATTAAATTTAATGCTCAACACCAAAAAAATGTGGTAGTGTTTTGATTGGCTGACTTGAGCTGTGGGCGTGACTCACGTGGCTCCCGGGTCTATCTCTGCCCACTCCCTCACAAACTCGTCTAGGTGATGGGGACCCAGGATCGAGCTGTCTCGGGTCAGGTAGTCAAAGTTATCCATGATGACCGCAACAAACAAGTTCAACATCTACAACAAAGTATTAACCACATTAACTAGTAGGACTTATACATACTGCAACACACTTGCTTCAATCATCATACCAGCTCTAGGAAATTAATGAATTACCAATGATGTGTTGAAAATATTGAAAGTCTTACATTCATAAATCATATATAAAGTTACAGTTACTTACAAGAAAAGAACTAAGAAACATGAAGGAAACAAAGTAGACATAGGCGATGGCTGAACTCCCGCATGTCTTTGGTGGCTCAAGGTTAGACTCTGGGTCACAAGGTTTGTCCGACAGACATGCCATCATTATAGCTTGCCAGTTCTCTCCTGTGGCACATCTGTGTAATGAAGATATAATTATTGTTTACTTGAAACAAAGATTCTTTCATAATTTTGTTTAGATAGGAAAATATCTGATTTAAATTTTAAAATTTTTTGCACTTTTTAAAAATGTTCAAGAAAGATGACATCGTGATCCCTTAATGTACACTGACATATTACGGTACATGTACATACCTAAACAGAAGCATGAGAGCATATAGGAAGTTTCTGAAGTTGTTGTGCCTGTTGAGATCTGTATTAGAGTCCAGTTTGATGTTTCCAAACACCTGAAATAATTGTTTATACATGCACAGACATTACTATCAGTACAAATCGTTAGACCTCGATCAACAAATCCTAAATATTCCTCAAAATTCACAAAAATCTGTTTAAAAAAATGTATCTTTCACCCACTTCATTGCCAACAAAATAAATACTGGTAACTTTTTCCTATATGCTGTACATTCCTTATTTTACGAGAGTACTTAATTCCGTGATTCAACTGTTTTGCATCAAGTTGCGAGAATATAAAATCACGAATGCCAATTTTTTTTTACATAGTTTCATTTAGTTTACATTTGTCAAAAATATAAAAGTGAAATTTTAAAATCCGCAAGATGTGCTTCTCACAATTTTACGCGGATATTAATTCTTCGTGTTTAATTAGGAATCTACAGTATTCAATACACAATCAAATTCATCAGTTGCTCAATAGTTTCCATATAAAGAGACAATTTACCTGCATGCCAATAATGGCGTATATGAAGAACAGCATAAGAATAAGTAGGCACACATAAGGAAGGGCCTGTGGATGTAAAATGTCCAACATTTCAGAAAATTGTCATATTCAGGCACTTTTCTAAGACATATTGCAATATATTGAAATTATAATTAATTAACAGTAATTATAGCTAATTAACAATATAATATCAAGTGAATCCAGTTTTTTCATATTTTGATAAACAGGAGTATTGTTCACTGAGGTTATAAAAACTTATCATAATGAGAGAGAGAGAGAGAGAGGGAGTGCAGAGAGCACACGGAGAAAGATCTAGCGAAGAGTGATACAGGGAAAGAGAGAAATTGAAAGAGATAAAGGGGTAGAGAGACTCACCTTGAAAGACTGTAGAAATGTCCACAGAAGCAGACGTATGGTGTAGCCCTGCCGGAGAAGTTTGATTAGCCTGGCTGCTCGGAACAGACGGAACACTCCCACATTGAAGAGAGAGTAGGTACTCTGTAAAAACCAGACAAAATATCACTAACAGGCGCTTGAACCCTCAAACAAGAAAATCTTTACTCATTCAGCTACATGTAATTTCAAAAAAATAAAAAAATCTTTATTTATATTGTAATAATGACAGAAGTCTAAATACTTAAGACAAATCAGACATAAAGAATTGCTGAAAAGTAATTACATGGTTGATAATACATGTATATAAATGCATATGCTACATATAGATAAAAATGATCAACATCCAGATATATATAGGTACACACTACTAGTATTTAAAGAAAATGTCATACATGTACTGGAACAATTCAAGCTGGAAGGGGAGGGGGGATTGAAATATTTGATTCTAGCGGAGATGACTTCTGTTTTATGCAAGGACAGGATGAGAACTCCTACCACCAAACACATGCAGACTAGCAGCATACAGTGGGCCTAGGTTTTGACTGAACCCCCAACCCCCTCTTAAAATTTGGTATACTTTGAATTTGTGTGAAAGAAAAATGTTATTCTGCACAGTATAGGTAATGTATATTTATCTGACCTCTAGAGCTACTCATGCAATTTTTAACATGTAAATATTTTTAAAAACATGCTATGGCAAGCACAGTTTTAAACTAGAATGCAAAATGGAGAGTTTATCATAGTTTGTTGCCCACCATTATTGTACAGGTCTTTGTGATTTTTAAATAATTCTGGTTAATTTCTGTGGTTAATTTTGGAAATATCCCCAACAAATTTAATATGTACATAAAACTGTTAACATGTTTGATACCCAAGAACTAGGGTAAAAAATGGTCTCCGATATATGTGCTTGATATTTTATATGTCATCCGCTAGTCATAATACATGTATCAATATACAAGAGGATAGCAACCATCATGGCAATGATATTCCAGAGATAGTTTCAGAAGATCATGAAGGGTACGAAAGCATCAAATTCACTGACATCAAATTCTACCCTTCAAAGGCGATTCAACAGCAGCTCTACAGCTATAAGTACACTTGGTACTGGAGAAAAACCAACTTCCTTTATGGTGTGATTGTGACATCTAAAACTGAATTCAACAACCGAAAACAAAGGAGTCTTCTCACAAACAAAAAAAGTCCCACAATGAAAAGTGAGGTGCTTGAAGAATAAATGATTCTACAGCAGTGCAGGCCACTATAGATACAGCAGTAACGGAATTGATTTGTTGGTAGTTTACTTCAATTTGTGTTTTCTTAATCTATGAAGGTATTTAAGAACCATTTTAACATGCAAATCTGATGGAAATGCTAAACAAATCTATAAATGTAATCTGGTGCTTTTGCAATACAGTATGCATGTCATTTTTTTGTGTGTGGATTTTGGATTTGAATACTTGGTTTAGGAAATATTAAATGTGACATGCTGATTTCAATCAGATTTGAATATAATCTAAAGTGCAAAAATGTAAATTGCATTTTCTTTCAATAACTATCAGTAGTTAAACAAACCTCTCCCTCCTGTTTTGGAGATAATAACTCCTACAAAGGGTTAAGTAGACAATATTCAAGTTTAATCTTAAGTAAAATTTAAGTGTCCAAAAGAACCTGGGGAAAGAAACAAATGTACTATCGCTGAGAAGTACATTGTACTTGTTTGAAAATCATGAAATTAACTAGAATGATCTAAAAAACATATTTTTTTATTAATTAGCTCATTTATTATATTTTTTAAATCGAAATAATTTTTTTTTCATTGTGTTTTTATGAGTACCAATGGTACATGCAATTTTCCAAAGCATCCCTTTCTAAAAATCAAATAAGATACAAAAGTTCCAGTCCTATGATTTCATAATACAGTCATGTAATCTCAAAAGCCATACATATACACATAGCAATGATACAGCTGAAGCTGAAACAAAAAATTATATTGTTCAATGGCCTTCAGCAATAAGATCCACTTACCCCAAATTCATTCACCAACACATCAATGATACTTCCCACAACTGTTATGAAGTCAAAAACATTCCAAGGGTCGTGGAAGTAATTCTGTTAATGGAGATCAAAAAACCATTAAGATTATCTTAATGTTTTCAAAAAAATAAATCTGAGATAATCATCTGTGTCTTTAAGATACAATTTGAAGATATTCCATCAAAATTTATATCTTTACAATATTAGAAATGCAGAAAATAAATCAAAGTATATTGTTATAAACAGTTAATATTCTAATTGATAAAGTTATATAATATAACTCAAAATCTTTACTTTTTACAAAAAGATAACACAATTACTATATACTTGAATATTTATCATAATAAAATTAAAAATATCAATTGGTATAAAAAGATATACTGGAATAATGAGAATGAAATTATTAAAAAAGCAAGTAAAGAAAAAGCAAGCAAAATCTGGATGTGAACAAAAATAGTACCATAAAAGTGGTTATTTGCACTGGTGGTCAAGTAAACCAGTTCTATGGTCAAACAGTATGTGTGGGTATTAAATATCATATTGAGTTTTTTACCATATGCATGGGGGTATTTTATGCGGTTTTATATATAAGCTTACAGTGTAACTAGTGTTTTCCTCCATGTGTAAATAACCACTTTTACAGTATGCAGATTCCTTGAAAAACCAAAAGGATGCAAATTTACAAAGAAATTTCAATTCAGCAATTAAATACAAGATTTTACTTAAATGGCCAAACATTGCAATTTAATTTTTTTTTTTACGGAACCTTATACTTACAAAATATGTACATGGGTTCTTTAACAAACTTTGCGAACAAACTATTGAAATATAAACCAACAACAAAAAGTAAAGGTTGCTTAGAAACACTTGTATATGAATGGCTATAGATACAGGGGAAGCCCACAACGACCGCTTCACAATTTAGACGACTACACGTAAGCAAATAAAGGGGGATCACTCTGGATATGCCTTCTTTTACTCCATAACCTTTCCTTGAACATAACAAATGTGACTGTTGCATGTGTGAATATACTTTATAGCGTTTTTTCTAAATGACATCGCCAGCCACTTTATAAAAAGACTTATTCAACTCCAGTGTGTGAATATCATAAACATAGATGCAAATGTATTTTCTACCACAGTTTGAAATTTTTAAAAATGGGGTTCTCTTACCAAAATTAATAACTTTTATTTTTAAATCACTTCTTATCTGTTGTTTTTTTTAAAATTACTCAGTGTATGTTCTTCGCAGAATTGAAGTTAACGTATTTTTCAATTTTGTTTCGGTAAGCCATTTTATCACCCACCTCTGATCTTACCTACTCTCACAGAAAGAAATTAATATTTCTCGTTATAATTTTGAAATTCATCTAAGAATACCACAAAGATGTTCCACATATTTAACTATTAAACTGTACAGAGAAAGACTCAGCAAAGCGACAGAAGAGAGGCAGTAGCAGAGTAGAGAGCAGATATACATCTATATAAACTGTATCAATATAAACAGCGTAAGGCAAATCAGTTCAACAGGAGCTGAGTAATTTTCTCAAAGAAGGCAAATCCCGAGTCTGCTTCGACGATGTTTTCACAATGACAACACCCAATTAGAAGGTCCTGTCAACACATTTCTTTGATAGGAGCATAACTTGAATCTCACTTAAATCTCACTTATGTGAATCTCAATCTCTTGAATTTGTAATGAATTGAGTTTTGAAACTGTTCTGTTGAGGCATGATGATTTTTCTTACTTAGATTTTTTTCTAAAATGTGTTGCACTCCTAAAAGGTTGACACATGGGTAGTTTGTCCATGTGAATAATACAGGACAAATATAACAACTTCTGAAATCAAAATGTATAACAACGTACGAGACGGAATACTGTGTACAAATTGACATTTCAAACCTTGATTCCGAACGCGAGAAGCTTCAATACACACTCAATAGTGAAGAGGGTGGTGAATATTATATTTATCGAAATCAAAACTCGTTCGTATTTAGGCTGTTCTGGATTTTTTTGGAATTCATTGCCTTGGCCCATTTCCACACTAGTTTTGTTGCTGAACTGAAATCAAGGCAGTTAAAAATGTTTGGTTTAAAGAGGTAGCAAGAGATTCTAAATAATGTGATGGTTAGCAAATTCTGCTACAACACTCATCAAAATGCACCTACAATTAGAGACAAAATACACACATGACTAAAGTTTCTCAAGGCAGGATCCATTTTAGATCTTAGAGCAAGCACATCAGTATCAACTCAAAATTCATTTTATAATGTATAAGAACTACAGGAAATTGAACAGATTACTGACTGCCTTGATGGTTTCAACTTTGGTCATTGTGATTGAGAACAGCCATACAAACTTCATGAAATAAAACTTAGGAAAAGTAATGCAGAGCATAGAAAATATAGAGCGAAATGAATGGTTGAAATTGGACAGGTCTGCTTCCAAAAGCCTCATACAATGGACCTGTCACCAAGTGCATCCAGTGATTGATGAAAAGAGCTGACAAGATCTCAAAAATGTCTTGTGAATGTACTGTAAACCATTCATTGTTGATGCTCTCTGAACAGAAGGATTTTTCATCAAATGACACAAATTTTACCAAAAATAAATACAGAAGATCAGTTTGCCATTCAAAATTACTTGATATTTTTTACTTGAAGTTAACTTGAAATTCGACTTGAATTCATGAGTATTTTGAAATCACTTATGTAAGAGATGGTTTACAGTATTTCTTATGGTGCACAATGAACTCAAGTTTGTAATTCAAAAGTTAAAGAAAGATACCAGAAGATGGTGACATTTAAAACCAATCATTGTTTAAAATAGAATACTGACTGGGTCTATACAGTCAGGAAATGTGTCACCATGATCATGGACCATTCCAGTGAAATATTTTATAATCTAGTGATTTTAGAATATATAAGTGATTACAATATATACATTTGTTAATTGCTGTAAATATCTAGATTATAAAATATTTTTTTTAGGTGATATATTAATTCATACCCTTATAAATGAATACAAAATAATCATACATTTCATCAACATTTAAATGCTCAACTGGCAAAAGCAATAAAATTCAAGTCTCCAAAAATTACCCCCCCCCCCAATTTTCTTGAACATCAAACTTCTGAATATATGTGGAGTCATTTTTTAGTTCATGCAAAATTGTAATTTTTTAAATTTAATTTTTTTGGGGGGGGGGGGTGACAAAATGTATGATTATTCCACTAAGTTGAAGACATGTGAGAAATGAGAAATAAAAGAGACACCCTTGGCCACTGGTTACCTTTCCGCACCCTATTAACTTGAGGGTACATTCTATTGAGAACATGACCGTAAATCCCATATTTAGATACTTTAGGGTATCCTTGTACCTATCACTCATGCCCTGGAACTGTGAACGAACAACATAGGACAATAATTTATCTGCAAATTCACTGAAACATAGTTTATAAAAGATTTCAATTCATTTTATTTTTATGGGGAAAACTCTAACCATTAACTAGTAAAATTAATCAGAATTTTATTCCGTTATTGAAATATCTGGACTGGATGTAAATGTTATCAACACCATTCAAAACTAACAACTGTTTGTTAATTCTTTCATCACATATACAGGTAAGCATGATAATTTAATAAATACTTAATTAGCATTAATGTTGGTAATGATAATTAAATCTCAATTTTAACATCTGTGTTGCAGGAATTAGTTTATCAAAAACAAAAGGTTTCAATTTCTTTCCAATCTTTCATACAGTATTAGTTGTGGAAAATAAAAAACAAAATATTCATTAATATTTCATGAAACTGAATTTTCACTCAACGCAGGCATAATAATTTCTGAACAAAATGAAGCTCCATTTTTTACCTTCCAAGCTGTGAAAGGAAATAGTGCATTACAAAAACAGCACATATCATCATAAAAAAAAATCTCTGTATATTCCATATACAAATATGATCAATATTCATCTAGCTTTTACTTTAACAGTCTTGCTATATGTACATAAATAATGCAATATATTTCATTCCTGTAAAAAACTTCAAAATTCATTAACATGTAGAAGCGACATTGGTCATTTTAACTGGCCAATAATCTAAAGTACACAAAATTTGTTTATAAAGTTGAATTGCAAAATTATCTTCTTGAAGTGACATTGAAGTGGTTAAGGTCAAGGTCATCAAAGGGGACATCTGAGAGTAGGTATTCCATCTACCTACTATATATGATGATAATAGGAAAGCCTGTTTGGAAAAACTCTGATTTAAACAAAGGAACAACGAGTAGAAAGTGGTTGACAAACAGACGTACCTTCATCATGAGTACTATTGTGTTTAAGGCGATCAGAGTCATCACAAAGTACTCAAACTTGGTCGACACCACAAGCCTCCAGATTTTGTACTTGATGGTCTTTTTGTTTTTTGGCATGTATCTACTGGTGGGTCGGGCATTCACCGCAAAGTCTATACATTGTTTCTGTAGGGAAAAGACAGCAAATGTCAGAGTTGTATAGTAAGAACAAATCCACATGTAAACATCTATGTTATCTTTTACAGAGATATTTGAAAACTATTCAAATTCTAATTAAGTTGTCATTTAAAGAATAAAAAAGAAAGTATCGTAAGAAAAAAATCTGATTCTGACTAACATAGATTACCGAATTAGTCCACCACTTATACTGCATGCTGTTAAATCAAGTTGTCAATCTTGACATGTTATTTATTTTATATAACTGCACATGCATCATTATTAAATTTTTGTAAATAACAATGTTAATCATTCTACCATGATATATATAGACATACAGTATATACAAAATCCACTCAACTAAACGGCCCCAACTCTAGCATAGTAAACATAAACAATTAACATAAACGAGTAGTTTGAATAACTAAACTGTTAAATTAGTGGCATAATACCAGTGTTGTGATGTGCAAAAACAATGTATTTTAAAACTTTAAGAACTGTTTATGGTTTTTGTTTTTAAGATATGAATGAGCAAGCTTTCATAAACAAATCGAGTGCTGTAACATTTGATATCTGGAATACCGTACGTGGATAGCTCAAAAGGAGGCCTTATTGAATGGGAGCCCAATACCATGGAACATTTAGCGGTAAGGTGTGACTGTACAGCATTTAGAGACAAAGAACATGTACACTGTGTAAGTGTCCATCCCAGCCAAAGACTGCAAGGTAATGAGGACAATCACACATACACCTATTGCCCAGTACTACATGGTGACACTGACTCCCAAACGTCCGACATCTAAGGATTGATTCCGAGAGCTAGCTAGTTCACAACAGTCAACCTTCACCATCAGTGAAAGCAAGGATCGCGTCATTTAATAAACTTATTACTGTGGATTGAAAAATTAACGGAGTGAATTACTGGTACTTTATTTTTTTATTATTATAAAGAAGTTATATAATTACGGATATTTGTACCAGGTATTTGTAATTTATCATGTGAAGCAACATGTCCACTGGCTAAACCACAACCTCCATATATACACGTACCAGTATATGTTACCACATATCTCTTGAATTTCAGCCAACTTTCTTTGACGTCAACATTTGACGTAAACATTTGATGTCATGTTATTTGTGTTGTTAATTGTACAAAAAAATGTTAATTTTGTCTTCAGTATTTAAATTATTCACATCATAGGATATTGAGAGTGACTTTAATACACATATTCGCCTGAAACTACTTACGTCTATAGTTGATAGTAACTAAAAATATCATTAATTCTCAATTACTTTCTACAAATTACAAGTACACAAAACAATATATAGTTGCCCAAAAATATTACAAATAAGTCACTTAAAAGTGACTACCGGTAATAAGTCAAGGAGAAAAGTTGAGTCTAAAAGAGATCCAGCTCAGCCTCATTTACAAACAAATATAAGAGCAATATCTACTGGTAATCTGTAATACAATAATGTATCTCTATACAAATATATTTTTTAAAAATGTCTAATCGAATTAGGAAAAGAGAACTATAATATAAAAAACAAATGGATTAGAAAGAAACATTAAAGAACAGCCAAACAAGTTAATAATTGATAAAAAAGTAATGAAAAAGAGCATTAATACTATCAAATACTACATAAACGTGCAGCTTTGTTATCTTTACTGATAAATGAAAACTGAAGAAATTTAACAATCAAAAAATCATTTCATGTTTTTAAATACGGTTGGCGAGTAACTTAAGTGTGTTTATACTCACTTGATTTTTATCTAACTGTGCGTCCTCCAATTCCGCTTCACCTTGGTCTTGAAATGTGATGATTATTAAGGCAACGAAGATGTTAACGAAGAAGAATGGGAAAACAATGAAGAAGACCACGTAGAAGATAGCCATCTCCATTCTGTTGCCAGGCTTGGGGCCCTGGTCCTCGTAGGTGGAATCCATGGAGTTGTGGAGGATTCTGCAAAGGGAGTAAAGACACAAGATGTGACAGCCAAACCATCATATCATGAATTCAGAAAATTATCCTTTGTCCTTTTACATACATTCATAGCTAAATATGCAGTATCCAGCGCATGTGCAAATAATGACCACTAATTCACAGAAACAATAAAAGTTTTCCTGTCACGACCCATCGTAGTTCAGTGCTCGTGTAGTAAAGACCACTTAGTAAATAGTTGCGCAACCAGTGTATTTCGTTTTTTTTTTTTTTTTCAGTTGTATTGTTTTACCTGGATTGTTTGTTGTTGGATATAACAGACAATTTAGGTAAGGAACAGTTTATTATAATTGAAGAAATAAAGAAGCTAAGGAACAGAACAATCTTTGAAATTCTGAAAAGGGCAAAATCTTTTCCATATAATTTGTATGATGGGCATATGGGGCAAAAATAATCCAATTCACAGTACGGAGACCATGCTAGCTCTAAACATGATATTGAAGCAATTGAAAACTCTTGTAAGGCAATAGGGTTTATTAATACTTGGCTACCTCATTTATGTCAAAGTTTATTTGTTATTAAGCTTACACTGGCCACCCCTCTCCAGTGGTGACCGTGAACAAAGTCAGCATGGCCTCAAACAGGTTGTCGTAGTGAAAGTCACGCCGCAGCCACTCTCGATTCTTGACGCTGGGTGTATCTTCAAACTCTTCATATGAAAAATACTGGCCCCTGAAAGAAAATCATCATTGTTAATCATAATTTCCCAGCCATCCTTTTCAATGTGGTGAATCCATCCGATATGCAGTATATTGCAAAATTCTAGCACCTTACATATAACAGCATTAGCAAAAGGCTTGGGGTTAAATACCTCCCTTTCCTACTCACTAAGATTTTATTCTTATACTGACCTACAATCTAACTCTGTACTTTTGGACTCGTCTGTACAGTAGAAAAATTTTCCTTTGAAAAGTTGGACTGCGATGACAGCAAAGATGAGTTGAAACAGCATGTACACGATGAGAATGTTAGCAACATTCTTCAGTGAGTTTACCACACAATCAAACACAGCCTATTGAGGAAATGCGGAAGGAAAATTTAAATAGCCCAGTATGAACTTACCTGGTATGCATATTTTGTTGCATGGCGCTATATTGACAAGGTTTTTTCAACAATTTAGTTTAGTTGAGTTTAGAACAGTGCATAGGATCAAAAATTCTTTGTACCACTCAGAAACTCGACAGTTTTAAATATATTAATTTGAGCAGCTTGACTAATGTGACACACGTTTGGCCTTATCTGATACAATAAATGCAATAAATACATTGTATAATAATAAAAAAAAAAAATTAATGAAATACAAACCTTCAGTTTTGGAACTCTGTTGATGGTTTTGAGTGGACGTAACACTCTCAGGACCCTCATTGATTTGATTGTGTTCAGGTTCTTACTGGCAGTGTCACTGCAAAATATAGAACCCATACTGAAGTCAGACTGGCCACACAGCACTCAAAAGTGAGCAACAGCTATAGTGCTGAACACACTGAACTAGGAGGCTGTGAACACTGAGAATACACAAAGTTAGAGGACAGAGACATCTTAAAGGTAGATAACTTGTACAACATTGTAGCCAAGAACTCACTAGAGTTATCTCTCTTTGAATACATATGACATCACTACACAGTCTAAATTTCTACTCAACATTTTATATGAGGGAAAATTCTCTCACCTCTAATGATTAATTAACTTTTTCAACCTCAAAATTTTGCATATAAATGCTATGCAATTTAAAAAAAGTTTAAAAATCACAAAACAAAAAGGAAGAGCAGAATGTTCCTTTAGCTTTACTGGGCCAGCTGCAAAGCTCGTCCAAAAATTGTGTTGGGGATGGGAAGTGATTGGAGAAATTTTTAAACAAATGAAGTTTGACTTAAATATGTTGATAAGCTGTGTGGTACACCGCCATTCATCACAAGGTCATTCCCACCATACATTGCGCAGCCGTTGACTAGCTTAGCAGGGAATTGCGGTGCAGGGTCACGTACAAAACCGCCAAAAAATCATATTTTGTAGATAAATATAGATATATACATAAATGTACAGCTCACAATACAGGACTGTCCACTGTTGTCATAGATACATGCATGGTTACCATGGTAACAACATGTGTAGTATATTCATTATATTAATTTCACCACAAGGACATTAACTGTGTATGTAACAAAAACGTAGAATTCAAAAATAGAGTGCATCAATTGTTAGCAGCATATATAATGTACAAGTTGATCTGTCCTTACACCGCTTCCTTAATGCTGTAAATACAAAATGCTTCCAGTAAGTTATGCTGTAAATCCTTCATACAGCAAAAACATGTGTCCTATTACAGCATTAATGTTGGTTAATTACATTCTATTAAATTTCAAGTGGTCAAGAAATACAATAAGGTTTATGGACCTTTACGATTACATTCTTTACATTCAAATGACTTTCCATTAATTTCATTAATATATCCTACCTTTTGATCTTCAAGAATACATTGTTAATATATTCAGATAGCAATAATTAATGTCAATCTTTTAATTTCTTGATATCTTTATCTAAGACTTAAATCAATAATTTGCTGGTTTTTTTTTCAAACATGAATATTTGGGGGTATAAAACTTGAATCACATACAACAACTACCAAGATCACATACTGTACAAAACGGTACCATGTTTATTTTTTAATTTTCAAAACAAATTAAATGAAAGAGCAATGTGACTTCTGAGAAATCATAAACCGTTGATTAGTGAGTTTGGTCAAATACAGCTACACAGGTACATGTATGATCCAAGTCTAGATCATTGTAAGTCTGAAAGATTTTTTTAAAAAGAGAGAATCTAGCTATTCTCCTTTAACTCCTCAAAATTTCAAAATAATGTTCAGATCTGAAGTTTGTGGTTCATCATCAATCATTCAGCCCAAGTCTATTCCTACCAGACAAAAACTGACACTTTGATGGTAAATAAAAAATAAATCTTTTTCAAATTTTACAAATATGAAAATAAAAAAGCATCATCGGAACCTACAGGTTTTCTATCTCTTTGCACGTCTAGGGTTCAGACGATGTATAAAAAAAGAAATGTTTTTAAAGAACAAATAAAAAAAAAACCCACGTGCACCGATAATCCCAAGCCTGCATTGCTCTTCCATAACACAGTGTCTATATTTAGAATGACTGAATGATCCAATGAGGTGAGGTGTCTCATATTGCATGTCACAGGGTATAGGTGCTCAGGATATACACACGTATGCAATTACGATGCATAACAATTACTGAACTGTCATAAAATCAACAAACATGTAATCTCTCTTCTTGCTTTAAAATCACGATCTATGGACACAGGACTTGTATATATAATATGTAAGTGATCCATGCAATCAAGCTGACTGTTTGATCGCCAGATGATGAAGGGATGCTGCTGCGACATTAACTTGAACATTACTTACCCTATTGTTCCACTGATTGAGCAGAACATTCATGCTTCTATAATTATTATATTCAAATAATGGTTCAACGACTCATGTTTTTCATAGAATAAATGCTACTTAAGGAGGCTGGATGGTCAACAAATTATAGTATATATATATATATAGCCATCGGATCTACCTTAAAACATCACATCTACCTTAACATGTTCAATATGATTTATTTTTCCATGTAAACTTTGAGTATTATTTAGTAAAGAAAATTACCTAAAATTTTAACTTTAAAATTGGAATATGTTTCTACATTTTGTACAAAGCTCTCTTTCAAAAGGAGATAAACATAGTATAAAAATGGCCGTGACCATCCAGCCCTCTTAAAGTCTGTAAACAGCCTTTCATTGGCAGTAATAAATTATCTGAAACTTTCAACAAAAAATGAACTATAGGTAAGGTCATAATGACCAATAATATTACATCTTTTCACAGCTATATTTTTACTATGATATATGAAAATCAGTAAACAGATTTTATTTTATCAATAGATCTGACTTATAATTCTCTTATAAATATGCCAGTAATTTATCAAATTCAAAGTACAATAAGAAAATGTGAGGTGACCATTATATATATATAATAATGAATGAACTTAATATCCAGGCGTATTTTACTTTCATTGTCATTTGCATTTGATCATTGAGCTGTTGCCTCAGTTTAAGAATGTTAATATAGATTTAACAGATCAATATTTATTTTTTTTTTTTGGTTAAAGAAATGATGTTACCATATACATTAAATTTAAAAGACATTTCAGAACCAGCGAACCACTTGAGTTAATCATTTTCAATCAAGCTACTATCAGTTCTAAGTGTTGCACATCATTGCCACATGAAAAGGTGACACAGCAATAGAAAAAACTTGTTAAAATTATAGTAAACCCTCAACCTTCCTGCTCACTACAATCTGGCAACTAGATCTCAAACCTAAAGCCAATCCAATAGAGAGCTAGAGGACAATGTGCAGTCCACAGAGATAGAGCTAGATCTTAGATGACCAGAGAGTCGGTCTCTGGGCGTAATTACTCTTTACTGAACCCATCTCCTAATTCTTGCCTCATCCCCACCCCCAAACATCAAAGTCAGTGTACACAACGTGAATTAGTTAGCATATAAAACAGTACAGTGTGAGATATTTCATAATTAATTAAGTCCAAGTTGCATGGCTTTCTTCATTTGAACATACATGAATCTATTATCAGTACATAGAGGGAGCTGTATTGATTGCAATGTACTCCAGTGAAACAAATGCCATAGATTTTAATAAATTTTTGACTGTTATGCCAGGACTATGCTGACATGTAATTATGATATACAAAAGGTGTCATTAACCCCGTAATTACAGATAAAGTTTACTGTGTTGCTGTACGTCTGCGCACTCTGTTTCACTTGCTCTCCCATTCCACATAGAAAATAAAAGTTTTAAGTACACTTAACCTAATGTGCGAAAACTTTGAATGTTAACTCACAGAAAAATAATTGTAATAACTTGCATTTTCTGTCTCCATAGAAAAATTTTAAATCGGAGAATTAAAACTTGATTAGGATACGGGGAAAGATAAATTGAATAACCACAGTTTTGAGTAAACTTATCAAATTCGTCAATATATTCACCAATAATCCAACATTGGACATAATTGGGACTGCAAAAACGTTTCAAAAATTAATTCTATTTTATTAATGGATCAGATATAATATTAGTGATTTTAGAAGTTGAGGGTAAAAAGTGTGCTGGAGTTTATACACTGGTGAACTAGAAGGAAATTTGTGGCAGTACAATTCTCTACAATATCAAGAACTTACCTAGGGACATTTGTATTACTATCAAAAATGAAGTCAAAAAAAGCATCAACAGAGTGAAATGAAATCCAGTTCAAAGCAGAAGAAATAATAATAGTTTAAAAGAATTAATGAAAATTAAACTGACAAGTTAAAAGTCAAAATGACACAAGTATAGTTGTAAAGGCATAGTTAGTAATATTCAGAGATGACGAAATTAGTGCCCACTGCCTTATGACATCGTTTACATACAACAGATGATCAGGAAGTTTCATGAAACATTCTAAAAACATTTTAATGACAATAAATTTGTGGCTATAAATATGTGCAATCTCAAAATAATTTTATCCCGAATTGCCTTGCTCATGAATCTTTGTCTCGATCATCTGTTGTACATAACAAGCTTATTACAGATACATGTACATGTAAATATATGTAAAGAGAATACAAAGAGACTGATCAAAATGCTGCATAATGTTTATCATTAGTGCATTAACAGTGATATTTCAGAAAATGATTCAAATTCAATAATTTTTCTGTGTACAAACAAGAAAACCTGAGATTGCACTGACGAAAAAGAAATAATGAAAGGTTTTATTGCAACTTCCATAATACACGTATTCCTGAAATCAAACTTTATTTTTAATGTGCTTTAGAAACATATTTTGGAATATCAAAATTTCATTGCTTTTGAGACATATACATACAGCTGCTTAAAGATAAGGTGTTTACAACATAACTTAATTACTGTTTGCAAAGAAAAGAATTTGTTCACAAATTTAACTTGCAAAGTTTCATAATAAAATCAAAGAATTGTTTTGATGCCTACAAAAAATTGTCAACTTAGTATGCAGATGTTGTTAATTGTTAGTGTGCAAGTATTTTAAAGATAATTAAGTGTTGATACTACAGTTAAATATCATGAATGTTAGAAGTTGCATATTCTGCCTTATTAATATATCTTAAAAATACTGCGTTGCACTGTATAATAAAAAAAAAACATCTGAGCTCTACTGCGGTCATCATCTGATCTATGACTTTAGTTCAATCATTATCCAACTGAAATACAATACAGTGTTACAAGTCCTTTTAACAAGTTCAATTCAATCTGTATATTTTTTTCTTTCATAATGAGTAAATCTGAAATTTGAAAAACTCAACTCTAGCCATTGAATGTTCATGAAAATCAAGAATTCAATTTACTTTATTGTTTAAATATTTAGGTCACACTGTACGCCTGAAAACTGTAAAAAAAAAAAAAAAAAAAAAAAAAGGAACTTTTTTTTTTGATTCTTTCAAAAACTATTGTTTTAATAAAATTATTTTTTTCATTGTATATGAATATATCTACATGTATATGCAAACAGTTATACTATAATTTAAGTATCTTTTGAATAAACTTTTAGGTAAAAAAAAAACCCATTTTCTTAGACTTTGAAATACACAGATTGTATTGTAATATAGGGAAGGGAGGGAATGTGTCTGCTGTGAATACATACTCAAAGAAGAATGCCACTACTGCACAGATGACGACGGTGGCATCCAGAATGTTCCATAGGTTTCTGCAGTAGGATCCGGGGTGGAGGAACACACCTAAATCTATGACCTACAAAGACAGAGAAGTGTGGGTCGCTAAATGAAGCATTGACACAGGAAGAATTAACGTCCAATAGAATTTTGTTGTATTGACAACTGTATAGATCTGTGATGAAAATATGAAAATCATTATCCAAAATCAAGTATAATTTGTATATAAATTGTACAAACAAGAGGCCCATGGGGCACATCGCTCACCTGAGGAACAATAAGTATGATAAAATCAGCTTAATGGAGTCATAATAAAAAATATCTGGACAATGTAGTATAATAGATGAAGATCCTGTATAAATAAAAATCAATTTTTTCCACTGGATATTCTTATGCTTATTATCATTAGTCCCTTTTCTAACAGGATGATTTTATAGTAATATCACATGTTGAGCATTGCAGCTCTCAAAAAGATCCTAAACAATTGTTTATAAATGGGATATAAACCTACATCAAACTCTGAACCCCTTGTGAGACCCAATCGTCCAGGAATCATCCAGAAGCCAAAATCTAACCAATATTAAATAATCACCTGACTGATTAGTTTCTGAGAAGATGATTTTTAAAGATTTACTCTTAATATTCCTTAATGTAAAAATCCCACCCCGATTGTGGCCCCACTCTACCCCCAGGAATCATGATTTTTACAACTTTGAATCTACACTACCTGAGGATGCTTCCAAACAAGTTTCAGCTTTCCTGGCTTATTAGTTTCTGAGTAGAAGATTTTTAAAGATTTACTCTATATATTCCTATGTAGAAATCCGATCCCTGATTGTGGCCCCACTCTACCCATGGGGGTAATGATTTTCACAGCTTTAAATTTACACTACCTGAGAATGCTTCCACACAAGTTTCAGCTTCCCTGGCTAATTAGTTTCTGAGAAGAAGATTTTTAAAGATTTACTCTATATATTCCTATGTAAAAAGTTGCCCCCCCCAAATTGTGGCCCCACCCTACCCTCGGGAGTCATGATTTTCACAACTCTGAATTTACACTACCTGAGGATGCTTCCACACAAGTTTCAGATTTCCTGGCCAAATGATTCTTAAGAAGAAGATTTTTAAAGATTTACTCTATATATTCATATGTTAAAAATCGACCCTCTGTTGTAGCCCCACCCTACCCCTCGAGGGTCATGATTTTCACAACTTTGAATCTACACTAACTGAGGATGCTTCCACATAAGTTTCAGCTTTCCTGGCCAAATGGTTCTTGAGAAGAAGATTTTTAAAGATTTACTCTATATATTCATATGTATAAATTCGACCCCCCATTATGGCCCCACCCTACCCCCGGAGGTCATGATTTTCACAGCTTTGAATCTACACTACCTGAGGATGCTTCCACAAAAGTTTCTGCTTTCCTGGCCTAACTGTTTCTGAGAAGAAGATTTTTAAAGATTTACTCTATATATTCCTAGGTAAAAAGTCGCCCCCCATTTTGGCCCCACCCACGCCAGGGGGTAATGATTTTCACAACTTTGAATTTACACTAACTGAGGATGCTTCCACATAAGTTTCAGCTTTTCTGGCCAAATGGTTCTTGAGAAGAAGATTTTTAAAGATTTACTCTATATATTCATATGTATAAATTCGACCCCCCCATTATGGCCCCACCCTACCCCCGGAGGTCATGAATTTCACAACTTTGAATCTACACTACCTGAGGATGCTTCCACAAAAGTTTCTGCTTTCCTGGCCTAACTTTTTCTGAGAAGAAGATTTTTAAAGATTTACTCTATATATTCCTAGGTAAAAAGTCGCCCCCCATTTTGGCCCCACCCAACGCCAGGGGGTAATGATTTTCACAACTTTAAATTTACACTACCTGAGGATGCTTCCACACAAGTTTCAGTTTTCCTGGCCTAACGGTTTTTGAGAAGAAGATTTTTAAAGATTTACTCTATATATTCATATGTAAAAAGTCGACCCCCAATTGTGGCCCCACCCTACCCCCGGGGTCATGATTTCACAACTTTGAATCTACACTACCTGAGGATGCTTCCACACAAGTTTCAGATTTCCTGGCCTTACGGTTTTTGAGAAGAAGATTTTTAAAGATTTACTCTATATAGTCCTATGTAAAAAGTCGACCCCCTCATTGTGGCCCCACCCTACCCCCGGGGATCATGATTTTCACAACTTTGAATCTACATTACCTGAGGATGCTTCCACATAAGTTTCAGCTTTCCTGGCCTAATGGTTTTTGAGAAGAATATTTTTAAAGATTTACTCTATATATTCATATGTAAAAAGTCGACCCCCCATTGTGGCCCCATCCTACCCTCGGATGTCATGAATTTCACAACTTTGAATCTACACTACCTGAGGATGCTTTCACATAAGTTTCAGCTTTCCTGGTCATATGGTTCTTGAGAAAAAGATTTTTGAAAATTTCTCAAAAATTTTCATTAATTCTTAATTATCTTCCCTTGTAAGAAGGCTTGGTCCTTAATTTTTACAACTTTGAATCTTCTTAGGCTAAGGATGCTATATGCCAAGTTTGGTTGAAATTGGCCCAGTGGTTCTTGAGAAGATGTTGAAAATGTGAAAAGTTAACAGACGGACAGACAGACAGACGGACAACAGACAAAATGTGATCAGAATAGCTCACTTGAGCTTTCAGCTCAGGTGAGCTAAAAATGGGGAGAAAAAGCTCATATGAACGAGGTGTAAAAATGAAAGATATATATACTCCTATACACTGTGTATCCGGGGTGTTTTTTTGTGTCACAAAAAGTACAAAAATGGAGTAATTATGTAACCTTATTTATTTGTGTCACATGTCCTTTTAGACGATAGAAAGATTTCTTAAACAATAACGGATACACTTTCTGGTTTTTTTTTGTATTCATTGGGAATTAAAAGTGATAGCGAAAAAGATATCAACGTAAAAATAACCCGATGTACGGTAGACATGGTGTACCTTAAGAATCATTTCCACAGTGAAGACTATGGTAAACACGTAATCAAAGTAGTTCAGAATCTTGTTCCTGAAGGCATCCTCGTTGACTGGTTCCTCTGTGGCCAGCGCAAAACTGCTGGCACAGATGACGATCATAATAAACAAGTCAAAGTAGCGCAGGTTAACCACAAAATGACAAAAGCGCCGGATTCTGAAAAATAACAACATCACACATCACAAATCAATTAATTGGCAAAAAGTATCTGTCTTTAATTAAAGGATTATTAAGTTAACTTCATTTGCTTGTATCCAAATTCTTCATTGTTGATCCTGCTTAAAGTTTTTTTTGGTGAAAAAATGGCAATGGTATGGTAATGATATGTGAACTTTCCTTAACTTACGGATTTTTTGGTCCAAATATGAACATTGAGCTGTAAGGTAACATGGGGCGGGGACCTCCGAACGCCCCCTCCTCCTCCTGCTTAGGGGCCTGGGGAGGGGGGTCCTCACTGTTATTACTGTCTGAAAAGCCAAATTAGATCTCTGTTAAATAACTCTTGTATTCCAGGATATACAGGTATGTATATTGTAATATGGTTACAACAGACTTTTCATATTAATTAAGTAAATACAAGTTTAACAGCTATTTATTACCACTATTCAAGTTCAACAAGGACACAACACATGAAATTTCTAAATTAAATGAAATTGAACTTGTTCTTTCAACACTTAATAATTTAATTCAACCATTGACCTACAAATGGTCAAGGCAAATTGAATGACTGGTCTACAAACAGAAGCATTCAGATTTTTTAAGTGTTTACATTACATGGTGCTGATGATTGTTAAAAAATTGGTGAAAAACCAAAATAAAAAATAAACAATTTACAATATGGGTGAAATATCTAGATAAAGTTAAATGATCTGACAAAATTGACAAACATTGAAACTAGCTAAATTATCACAAATATATCTGTTTTTGGTTCTAGATATCATGTGCAAATTTAAGTGCAGTACATGTGAATAGAATAAATTTAAAACTAAAGTTCTTTTGAAATATGTCATTATAATTCCATTTCAAGTTCCAAGCTGGTTGGACTTATAAAGCAATATGAATGCACTAAATTTTCTTCAAATTTTTCAGTTACTACTTCAGGAATCAATGTGATTAATGAGTCAGAGGTTCACGCTATTATTTCAAATTAACAAAAATCAAACTACAGCTGTAAAAACAATAGCTTGTCATTAAGTGCAAAATGTTTAGGAACTTAATATAGAAATAAACCTTTTTTCTTTAAAAGTTAGTGTCAAATTATATCAGGCAAAGCAGTGACAAGTGAAAGACTGTGTAAAAATCACAAAAGCATTCACAGTAGGGGCCACACACAACATTAAGCACAGGCAGGTGAAAAAAAGGTACCTCTTGGTATATTATTGTTGACCAAGTCATTATTTTCTGTAAATTAGAATGTATGCCACACTATACAGACAACAATGAGGCCAAAATAAGTGGAAGAAACAATGAGAGTAATTGTTCAACCAGTTTACAAATATGTATTAAAACAATGATCACTTATCTTTAAAAATAGCAATGGCATAACAATAAAGAAAAACAATGAATGAACAACATATGTATATCATGCTGATCAAATTTTATCGAAGGAGGAAAACATAAAGTTATTTCATCATGCTTCTTACATTGAACAACAATTTGATATCCATGGGAAACAACTCTCACATTAAAAGCAATAATTGAAAATATACATGTAAAATATCAATTAAAAAAAAATAAAAATTTTATAAAGTGGGAACTCACCTGTATCTAATCCATCGTTATCAAACTGATTCTGTGAGATGTTACTTTTCTTTGTGACAGCGTTGGCAGTGTTTTTATTATTTTTCAGGTCATTTTGATGGTTGCTGTCTTTGCTAAAAGAGATACTGTGAATGAAAAATTTATCTAGGATGGTTCATAAAAGCCCATGATGTCAAAATGCTGATCACCTCTCACTGATAATTACTGAATGGCAGAGTAGGCAGTAGAGAGTATTATATTAAGCCAACTATAATATTAAACAGATATCATATAAAGCAAAGCCCACTGTACTAAAATTTCAAAAGAGATTCTTGAATAATCCTAGCTGCCATATAATATATTTCAAAAGCTCTACAGACAAGAGATGCTTGTGTAACACTTATGCCCCATCCTCTTTAGATTGCACAAGTCTATATTATGGACAGTATACATTATGAGGAGTATATACATGGAAATGAAATTGACAGGTTTTGAACTTAAACCACTGCGAAGAAAATAAATGGAAACAGCAAATAATTGGAATTTTTCAAATCCAAGAAGCATAACTCTGTCAAAAATAGCTCCATGGTACCCAAAACATATTCTTATGATAAATCTGTATACATATCGGCATACATATTGATCCCTGGTTGAAAATATCACTGTGAGACTGAATTTGGAGGAGGGTTAAAAATATAGAAGCCATAAGGATATAAGAACATTTAGAGACTTATGAAAACCTCATTTTCACAATGTTTGTTGCCACAAAATATGTCTTAAGGTGTCATTTGAACTCTTTTGTCACTCGTTAATTAAACTTTAATTAAAATTGTTGCGAGTTAAAGTTGATTCAGTTGCTTTACGTCAAATTATCACTAACACAGTATAAAATATTAAATGTATATTTCAATTAAGGAACTATTTTGTTTTTTTCATGCACATTTTGCTAACTAAATAAAGAGTGAAAATGATGTATGAATCAGTACACAGAGAATGTACAAATTTACTTACTAATTGAAGTTGCTGATTTTGGGGTTTTCCTCATTATTGGCTGGGGAGGGGGGACAAATATTGACCGTCACTTGCTGTCCACCAGAGTTTTCCTCCATTAGTTCTTTTTCATGTTTGTTTCTCTACAATAACACAAAGCATAAAGTTCAATAAAAATACAGTAATTTCAAATTTCAAACAAAAGCAAACAAAATTAGAAACTGATAATTTTTTTTTAACCAAGAATTTACATTGTGATTCATAACTAGTACATGTAAAGCATGTCACTTGGAATTAAACTGTAAACTATACTGTACCCACTAATTAACCTAAATTTAATCAAAGCTTGAAAATGCACATTACAGAGGCAATCATTTACAAATATCGGTACACCAACGATTAACATTGCAGTCGAAGCCCTCTGTGCAGAGTAATTAAGCCTTTCATCTCTTGCTTATGTACAGAAAAATAAACTCTTTACAATACATTAACAAAATGCATTAATTATTTATATGCAGGAGGTATATTGTAAATCTTGGGTTGATCCAGATCCATCAGCTGTGTCTTTACAATTCTGGTTAAAATAGATATTATATACAGAAACAATTGTGAGAGAATACTAGTGGTGAATGGCATACAAGATGTATAGATTTCTAAATGAATAGATGAGTACATGTAACATTTAAAATGTATGATATACTAAATGAGGCAACTATTTTTCTATTATCTTCTAAAAAGATAATCTTACAGGTAAATTAAACATATTACATGCAATTATCATCAAGAAAATTATAATTAAATTTTTCTGATAAAAATGTGGTGATTTAAAGAAAAGGTGATTTTATTAAAATTTGAATTTAATGGGAAATGTGATGTAGTCAACACAGAGGATTGGAAAATAAGATTAATTGGCATAAAGGATGAGAAATTTTGATAAATGGACATAACGGAAAAATGTGATTAATTGGCATAAAGGATGTTTAATAAAGATTTAGATATAAGAAAATGAAATAATCAGGAATTAACGTGAAAATAAGGAGAGTTAACAGAAACTTAAAGAGTACTTAAAAATTGCTTAAATTCAACCTGGGAGTGGTCTGTGAATTGGTTATGGACGTCTTGTCTGACTTCTTCTAAATGCTGTCAAAATGAAAACCATCAAAAGGGTAACATGAAGCATAAGTCAGCTAGTCACCTCCGGATAAATGATGAACTTTATGAAACAAGCAATTCATTACAAACACATGCAAATGATTTCAAAAAGCGTTTACCACAGCAATGTGAGGGATTTCAATTTTTTTATGCTTAAATCAAATAATTTTTAGCATATTAAATTAAAAAAAAATTATTTTGAAATTCCTCTTTCGGTATCTGCAGATGTTATCATGCAAGCTAATTAAATGCAAGGCTGACAATTTTACAATAATAAAGATATTCTTTACAACAATTTTGCAAATTGATGTTTTATGAGGTTTTATATTGTTATATATTAGAGTCAAAGCAACACACTACATGAACCCTGAATGATATGATCTTATCATAGTTGCAGATATGACTATGTAACTGCCTTAATATTCTTCCACATAGCTAAAAAAAGACTCATCGAATCTATACTAGTAGCATTTACGTCTTAAAAAAATAAAAAAAGGACTGGTTCCTAGCAGAAACTGGTACCTCCTTGCGGCCAACTTCCTCTTCCTCTTCTGCAGCAGTCATTTCCTGTGCATTGGTCAAGTTGTCCACGGCGATAGCCAAGAACACATTCAGCAGTGTGTCTGTACAGGGGTCAAGGACAAATCTTTGTTTTCATATTCATGCATAGACGTCCAATGTCAATGGATGCATGTATACATATCAAGTTAGAAAATATCCAATGGGTTAATAAACATAAACTCTTCTTTAAGGGACTTTAAAAAACGTTGCTCTTTTTCAAATGGATATCATTTTGGTCTTAGATATACCGTACAAACTTATCTGTAACATCTGTAACTGTATTACCAGTACTTCTCTGCCACTTAAAGTATCAGTAATTAGTGAAGGATACAGTTGCCAAACACCACCAGGATGATGAAGTAGATGGAATAAAACATCCCCTTCTTGTCCCCCTCCTCGATCCCATGAGCCCTGATCCCGTCGTACATCACCTCGTTCCAATCCGCTCCTGTCAGGATCTGTCAAACAAAAACCATTCCAGCAGGAGTAAAATTGACCAAAGGCTTTACTAAATTAAACATCAGTATTTTTTTTTATAAGAAAATTTGAAAAAGAAGTTGTGATGCTCACAAGGACTGATTCTTTACAACTTAAGATCTATACCTATAGGTTTAGAGTAGCTTATAAAGTGGGTACTTATTGAATGTGTATAAATTCTTTACCTGGAATACGGTCAATAAAGCTATGGGGAATGTATCAAAGTGTGCAGGTGGCCTTCCATCATCAAAGTTCATCCTGTAAACATATGTCACCATGCATGAATATGCTGAACATAGATTAATATGCTACTAAGTAATGCTACCAGCTAGAGTACCTGCTAAGCAAACCAAGAAATTGAATCCTACAATTTGCCTCTCCAGGTCAGCAGAGTGCTAAATCTGAACTAATTTCTCATTCCATCACATTTTAAAATACTGCTTATAAAATGGAAATATACAGGAATCTTAATTCCTCCTAATACACAAATTAATTTCCTGTATTGATACAGTAAAACACGGTTATATCGAACACGGTTATAATGAATTCACGCTTACAGCGAAGTGATTTTTAATCCCCGTGACTTTATTACATGTTGTAAACTTGACGGATATAACGAATTACGCTTATAATGAAGTAAAATTGCACGTCCCTAGGACTTCGTTATAAGCATGTTTTACTGTATATATATAAATTCCTGTTCAGTGCATCTATCTGTACTTACTCTCCCCCAAAGAGCTGCATCCCAAGCAGAGCAAAGATGAGAATGAAGAGGAAAAGGAGGAACAACAGACTGACGATGGACCTCATACTGCTCAGCAGGGAGACCACCAGGTTACGCAGCGAGGACCAGTATCTGTAACACAATCAACGTAAGCTTACATATTAAAAGACACATATACTTATCTCTGTATTAATTACCACAAATAACTGAATGAATTTGAATGTTTAACTCCTATGATGTCATATAATTGGGCTTTGAGGTTAGGTTTCAATGAAACAAAAATTAATGCCCATTAAATTCTTTTATTCTATTCTTATTCTTAAAATAGAAACTTGAGATTTTATTTTATTTTTCAACAGTGTGTATTTCTTTAATTACTAATCCCCATTCCTTTTTGTCTTATCACATCATTTTTATTGCAAATTTATCTTGCATTTTTCTCTTTCCAAAAACACATTAAAGTTGATTCCTACCTGGTCACCTTGAACACTCTCAGTAGCCTGAGAGCTCTGAGGGTACTGATACCAAATGATGCCCCATCCTTGTAATACGACCAGATGACTTCTATAATACTAACTATGATAACCTGCAAGGGAATGGCAGAACAGAGTTATCTTTCTTTCCTCATGTTTAATAAACCTTATACATTAAAAGAAAACCGTGCACAATTAAAGTGTTTAAGTTATATGTTTTAAAAAAACCTTGTACAATTAAATGTTTTTAAATTACTTTCCCCCATTTATAACCATAATTCAATTCCACTGCTCTCTCAATAAATAAATGTTAAAATGTACATGTATTTAACCTCTTGTCCTTATATATATCGATCAATTAAAATCTTTTTAAAAAAGTCTTTAAAAGGATTTTTGATGGTGAAAGGCAATCTATGGGGATTTGATTTGAGGTAAACCACCTGTATACAGATTATATCTATACTTACTCCACAATCAAATATATTGAACGATGATTGGAAATAAATCCGCACTCCTAATCCATACATCTTTATTAGCATTTCAAATATAAATAAACCTAGGAAAACAAATTCTGTGTAATCTGAAATTAAAAGCAAAAAATTTAATAATACTTGTAAACCCCAAAACTAACACCATTCACATCAGTAATATACCTGTAAGTTTAAGAATCAAATTCATTCATATGCAATTTTATTTCCTGGATGCAGAATAAAGACCCTTGACACTAGATTATTTTGTCTAAACTTACATAAAAATTCTTCGTGCCACTTGGGTTGTCCGTAATGCTCTGACGCTGTACACACGGTGTTGAGGAACACCAGGACTATCACCGTCCAATAGAAGGGCTGGCTCTTCACTAAACGCCGCAAAGAAAATCTAAAAACACAGATTGGAACAAAATCATTTTTTGGCATATATCAGATTTTTTAAAGCATTATCAATATGAATGAACATATATCTATGGTACATTGGAAAATAAACTATAGTTAAGCAGAATATCTGCAAAATTAACGACAATTAAGGTGAACAATTAAACTAAGGCTTTATGTGTAAATCCAAATTCTTTATAATTTTTATAGCATCTGCCAATAGATATTAATTACAAAATGATTTCATAAGTGTGAGTAACACTACAGCATGTACATGATCTGTTCGTGATTGCTACAATCATTGCTTTGAACATTTCATTGAAAGAATCTGATAAACAATTAAGTATCTTGACCATGCATTAAAAGCAATTCAATGTCTCATTTCTTAATGAACCTCAGAAAAAAGCTAACAAAAACAAATGCTGATTATAAGTGCCATGAAACAATAAATTTTCGTTACAATGAAGTGTCCAAGGCCGAATCAATTCCAGGAACAGGGGTCTCACAATGGAGGAAGCTGGTAGTTGATTGCCAAGCTGTCGCCTCTGTTCCAATAGGTTACAGAGATAATGAGACCGGAGCTCTGAGCATTTATGGGAATTCAATGGACATTAATGAGACCTAAGCTTTTGTTTTCTAAAACACTAAATCCCAGTGGAATAAGATGGTTGCCTGAGAATGTCGACAAAATGGCTTTTAAGCAAATTTTTTAAATTGCATATTTTTCTCCAAGTCCATATTTTGAGGAAAGAAAAAAAATTAAAAGGAAAGGCTTATTGTTGATCTGATTTAGAGCACACTCCAATAATTCATATGAATCAGTTACCGGTAACAGAAAATGTTTGAATCTGTTTCAACTGCAATTTGAATTCATTGCAGTATAGAGCTACGTATTGGGAGAGGTGAATCTTATTAACAAATGTACTTTGTACTTTTACATCTTTAATACAGTAATCAACATTATCTCAACAAACAAGACAGCAGAATCCCAGTGATTGAAAGAAAATACCCTCAGGCGTCCATTTTATGATAAGCCATCTTAATTTTTTAGTACGTACACAGTTCATTATAAAGTTTGGAGCATAAAATTACTTATATTTTTCAAACACATCATGCAGTATAGTACCTAATTTGTGTTTGAGAGGGAGCAAGAGAGAGAGAGAGAGAGATCAGAGAGAGAGAGAGAGAGAGATCAGAGAGAGAGAGAGAGAGAGAGAGAGAGAGAATATATACATGTATATAAGTTTGGAACCATGGAAGTCCAGGGGGACCTCCATCAAGTCATCTATGACAGTACCAGTTATTGATTTTTCTGCAGAGCTTTCAGGCAGGCTGGGCTGATTATACATGCAACAGTGAGAGAGGTCTTTAAATGTAGCCCCTGTTCCTCTCTGGTTTACTGCTGATGAATAAATGACTTCCTCCTATTTTAAACAGCAGCTTCTTGTCAGGAAATTGCAAAATAACTTGATCTGCCATTAAGATGAAAAGCAAAACAGCTTTGCACTTGCAACTCTGTCAGAGACTGAAGTGTCAGGCATGCAGTTTGGTCTTTGATGCCACTTGTTTACTGCTACTTACTGTAAGTACATGCACTGCAACATAGCACAATGTCTTAGCAGTCCAAAACAGGTCCAGAATTACACAGTGATTTTCTTGTTATATTTTTTCAACCATATATGGAGTGTTTGTATTCACCCAGGACAAAAAATCTCAGCACTGGTTTCATCACTCAAGGTTTTAAGTTCATCCAAACATCCATTTGTGACAAATTTGCTTGGGTAGTACACCATAGTTTTCTCTTATAACAACTGAGAAACATTTTTACAATTCCCCAGTAATGGCGTTTATAGTCAGTAATGGTTATTTAACTTATTTTAAAAGTATAATTTCTTTATTCATACTCACCTAAAATGTTTTTCTGCTTTCCAAAATGCAGCACACCTTCCAGTCTGCTTTCTGTTCTGTAAATTTGATCTACCTAAAGAATATGAACCTAAAATATACGGATAACAGACGGTTATTGTGAGAAAAGAATGGATTTTAAAGGAATACCTCACCAGACAGACCCTGACCTTGGGCTTTAACAATGCTCACACCTCAGCAATGTCAAACAATGACAACAAATCAGATTTTAACCTTTTTAATTTTTTTTTTAATTACAAATACTGGCAAACATTGTTAATTTACTGAAGCGTAGGTATACAGATATTCTGGTGTTTCTCACTTCCCATGGACATTCCTAGCTGTTTTGGTTGGTCTAGTTTTCATTGATTTTATTTGTTCTCAAAAAGAATCAAACTAAAGAGGAATTATCAGGTAACTTAAGTAATTGTTGCAATCTGCATATATTGTATCAGTAGGAATGGTGACCTTGATCCACTAGTGGGGATCAATATTTATGGGCTTTTGGTCATAATTAAAACCTTTGACTTTTAAAATATATTTTTTCCAGCTTCACACACAGCTTGATAGATGAACAGTTAATGTTAACAGGTAATAAATAACTACTGAGACGCCTGGACAGGAACTGAAATACTAGAGGAGAGTGGGTAAACAAGTCATTGTCCTTTTGCGAGATACAGAATCAACGTGATCAATCCAATCTTCTTATTGATCAGCTGCTGTTTCTATTTGTGGTATAAGAGTTATATGGCATGGCTTCAAGATTGTCCATTAATTTACTTCTCTCAGCACTGCATGCTGATAAGAATACTAAACAGGACACAAACAATAGGCTGTTTAAGTGAACATAGAATACAGTAAGTTCTCACTATAACAAGCACCTCAAATCTGAATTCCTGCTTTTCGCGAACATAGTTCCTTTAATTGTATTTAAATACAACAATAGAAAATTGGTTTAGACTAAGAAGAGAATAGACTGGTTGGATGGTGTCTTGTTTTTGTTTGCTCTCTTGACTATTCCTTACCTATATCTATGTCTGATAATAAGTCACTTGACTATTCCTTACCTATATTGATGTCTGATAATAAGTCACTTGACTATTCCTTACCTATATTGATGTCTGATAATAAGTCACTTGACTATTCCTTACCTATATTGATGTCTGATAATAAGACACTTGTCTATTCCTTACCTATATTGATGTCTGATAATAAGACACTTGACTATTCCTTACCTATATTGATGTCTGATAATAAGTCACTTGACTATTCCTTACCTATATTGATGTCTGATAATAAGTCACTTGACTATTCCTTACCTATTTTGATGTCTGATAATAAGTCACTTGACTATTCCTTACCTATATTGATGTCTGATAATAAGTCACTTGTCTATTCCTTACCTATATTGATGTCTGATAATAAGTCACTTGACTATTCCTTACCTATATTGATGTCTGATAATAAGTCACTTGTCTATTCCTTACCTATATTGATGTCTGATAAGTCACTTGACTATTCCTTAATACCTATATTGATGTCTGATAATAAGACACTTGACTATTCCTTACCTATATTGATGTCTGATAATAAGACACTTGACTATTCCTTACCTATATTGATGTCTGATAATAAGTCACTTGACTATTCCTTACCTATATTGATGTCTGATAATAAGTCACTTGACTATTCCTTACCTATATTTATGTCTGATAATAAGTCACTGTCGTTATCCTCATTGTTCTCATCACTCGGCTCTTTCCCTATCTTCTTCATTTTTGTGGCAGCTCTTTTTCTGGCTGTTAAATGGGAAGAAAAATTCCAATACAGTGCATTTATCAACAACAAAAAGTGTGACAAAATATACAAAATACATTGCAATGTTTAAAACTGCATGGACTTTCCAAATTTCTTAGCAATTGATTCCATTTTGCACTTTTATACAATTCTTTTGATTCAAACAACTGGATTACCTTCCATGATTCTTAATTTATCCTCATCTGTTGTTCTGTCTTCATTTAGAATCACTTCCTCTGAAAGAATAAAGTTATAACACTCCATTACTCATTTATCAATTTGTCAATTTATTCCTTCTGTATACACTTGTATAAAATAGTATGAAAATGCGAGGAACTAATATCCGTGTAAAATCACGAGAAGCACAATTGTATTTAAACAATTGGTACAAATAAGTGATTAATGTTCAGGATAAAATGTCAACTTGCCTGCTTTGCAAATCCACTCTAGATATCCACTTAATTCCATGTCAATTTGTTGCTGTCTCCTCAGTTTGATATAGGATCTTCTGTTTTCTACTCTTAATCTCTCTTTGGCAAATTCTCTGAAAATTAACAACCATTAAGACATTTATTGCAAGATCTATAAAAACCTGAACAGAAAGTATTTTTATGAATTCGATCTGTGATTCCATGTGGTAAATTTATACAAATTGGTAGTACATGTAGCTGGATGTATGGTTATTTTTATTGCAAAGTGCAAGTTAAGTTACTACATGTATTATTGTTTATTTTTAGGACACTGGTACTAGTTTATCATTGAACTCCCAGTCTCCCTGTCCTAGTTTAAGTACTGTTTCTAAATATACTGGCAAATACCATCTTCAAACAGTAGTTAGCATTCTGTTAATGAGACATGTCTGGTAGAAGATCCAAGAGGAAGACCTTAATTAAATAACTTTGGTTATTTTAGTCTATCTGATAATTAGGTTTCGTCTATATCCATATGTATAACAGTCTTAGTAAATAAGTACTACTTGGTACACAAAGTTCACATAAAATATTTTGAGAAAAACTTGAATAAAAGAAGTCTTGTATAGTAATCAATGTTAACCTAATATTTTTTAGTCTTCAAGCTTAAGTTATTTCAAGTTTTAGACTCTATCTAGAACATTAATGAATATAAAGACAACTGTGCTTTTCAGAATGTTGAATCTCATTGGCAACTATCTTAAGCTGTCTGCATGGACAAATTGCTGTTTCAATCTTAGTACATGTATATACAACTGCAGCATACGCAGTCCATCTGGTTCTTTAGTATTTTATACAGACAAAAGTCTTGATGGTGACATATACTGTAATAGACACTAACAGTACACATATCAATAGATCATGTAGCAAATATGGCCGAAAAGGAACTCATTAAACCTGGTGAATGCTAAAATAACATTGGTCACATTAATGTTAATGTGTCGGCTCATCTCTGTAGTATGTACTAAAAACACTCCATCTGCACCAACTATTAAGTTCTTGGATGCTTTCAATCAACCATTAAATCAATGGTAATTCCAGTACCAGTAAACTACACCTTAATCCATTCTCTTGTGTTCTAATGCAAATTACCAAATTATTAAAGCAAGGCTGATCAATGTACTAAAGCTAGAATTCATGCTACAATATGGCTTTTGATTGACATTTAATAGCATAGAAGCTATGAGACTGATTAATATGATTTAGAATAGTTGTAAATCATGTAATTAATGTACCACATAAAAAATAAAAAGTTATGTCCAGTAAAATTAATAAACGTTGCACGTTTTACATTTTCAAGAAGTAAAATTTAATGGAAATATCAATGTAAGAAATTTGATACATAAATGTCAAAATTGTCTATATCATGTTTTTATTGCTTATAGGTTTGCTGCTGATGTTAATTTGAACATTTTCAAACTGTAGTAGCCAGGCATATACTCTTCAAACAGGGATTCATCTGACTCTGATGCTTCTTATTCAAATGCATTCAATAAACTTTACATAAAAATGCTTTTTCACTATTTCACTTTTGTATGATATTAAGAACATAGATTTCAGCAGATCAGAGCCTACTTGCACCAATGATAAGAGCTTAATTAAAGATTACTTACCCACTAAGTACACCTAGAACTAAGTTGAGCATAAAAAATGAGCCCAGGATGATCAAGGGGTAAAAATAAAGCCAGTTGATGTATGGTCCTATTGCATCATTGGTCTGAAAGAAACAAATTAACAACTCAGCTTCATTCAAGAAGATTAAAACCTTTCTTCCCAAATATTTTTGGGTCAAATGCTTCCGAAAAATGAAACAGAAAATGATTGTGTAGAAACATGTATATGCCTCCATATGGGATTATTGAAAAGTATCTGTAAAGTTTGTATAATATTACTTATTAACTAGTCAGAAACTACTACAGTACTGAGTTTCATATCTACAAGACTGAGTTCTATCGATATTAAGTAATGATAATGTTCAAAATAGCCATTTGAGTCGATATCATGACCTTTAACCTTTTGAATGAAAAACCAACAGGAGCTAATTTTAAATACGGCTCCTTTGGGGTACCATGTACCACAATTGATGTCTGTCAAGAAGTGTTCTCAATTATTAGTAGATACCACTATATGGACTATATCAAATAGTTTGCCCCCTTGACCTTATGACCTCAATATCTTTAAAAGAAGCCATCTCCTATTTTGGTGGAACAAGTGTACTAGTGTGCAAGTGTACAAGCTAAGATGAAAAATTTTCTTCAGATATTGGGCATACATGTACATCACTTAGTCTCAAATATCTTAGATATTCAAACTTCTTCTTTTCTGTTTTTAACTCTGAAAAAATCTATTTTGCAGACTTTTAAAGGAATAAAGGATATAGCCTACAAATAAGCCTATATAGAAGGTAAAGTAAGTAATGTATTTCAAGTCCAACCATGTAATGTTCTGGTTGCTTTACATTGCATTTGGTGGGGGTTTCTCAGAGCTACCTTAGCTACTGAAAGCCTTTGAATATTTCTTCCAGAATTACAGAACCACGTACATCTATTGTGAGAGAAGTCTCTGTTGGCCTTAGCCCTCCACCACAGCACCTGCGAGCTCTACTAATGAGGCTTCACTGGCTGCAGACAGAGTTTATAACAATTGCATACAATCTAATAGAAAGGAAACCAGTCTCTCTCTTCACCAAACCGACTTTGAAAAGATCTATACTGCTGGGGTAATTGTATGCCAGTAAACAATAACTTCTGAGAAATCTTGCATTGCTATGCATTGAATGGAATGTCTTTGCAAACTAATCAACTTGTAAAAGCATTAATACATTGGCAATATGAAATCGATCGATCAATCAATCGATCGATCGATCGATAGATAGATAGATAGATCTATTCTCAAATATGACATTTCTTGGGTAATGATGCAGGATTGGAGATTGTGTGACTTTTTTGGCAAATAAAAAAAAAAATAGACAAAATCTTCCTTTATAAATAGTAGAATAATCTTAATCTTAATCTTAATATACTCTTAAAATATAGAATATCTGTATCTAATTGAATTTTAGTTACTGTAGAATCATTAAAATTCGTGGTGGCTCAATTTTCATGGCATTCGTGGGTAGCCTTCATCCTCGACAAAAACAAATTTTAAAAGAGTAAGTTATCTTACTGTTACTAAAAACCGACACATCAATGAAATTACATCCCCATAAATAAGCAAATATCCCACAATCCACGAAAATTGACCCCCACAAATTTAAATGATTCCACAATATAAGTCTCAAAAATATAGGTTCCTTTAATTTTCTGCATCTACACTTTAACTTTAAACTCTTAACGACAATGTCTTTTCTTTTGAGTAAATCATCATGATTTATATATGTTCATGTGACATGCACTTTAAAATTAATCTTAATGAATGCAGGGTTTAAGTTTAGATATCTTCTCCTATCTAATATGTCAGACATACAACATCCAAACTACAAAGATAGAACCATATAACTAATCTCCTTGTAACAGGTAAATCCTATTAGCTGTCAGCAATAAATCCACTTTCCTCATGAAAATCCTGCGATAACTTACATAGTATAATACTTCAGTCCAGCCTTCCATTGTAATACATTGAAACACAGTAAGCATGGCATAGGCAATATTGTCAAAACTAGTAATTCCCCAGTTTGGTCCCACCCAGCGTTCACGACACACAGAAATGTTTTCTTGGCACTTAAACCCGCCAAAGTCCGCTGAGTGGGGAGATCCTGTAGAACAAGGTCTTGGGTTTGCTTCATCTCCTATGAATATGTCCTCTGAAATGTCAAAATAAACATTTGTTACTAACTAAAGGTATTTATATTATAATGTATGATTTCAGACTATTTTTCCATAAAGGAATAACATGATGGTGATGTTACTATCAATAGAGGAATGTGCCTGTACACTATGAAATCATTTTTGTTATGGGGGCCAATAATTATACAAACCCTGCATAAAAGAAGTGTAATTTTGTAAGTACAATGTAACTGCTCTTGTAAGAAAAGGCACATAAGGCAATGCTTAAGGAATGCCCATAAATAGATTTACCTTCACTATTCCCCTTGGTTCCTATTTTAAAGCAGGCTTTTTTAAAAGCACCACTGTAGAATTCTAATCCAACTATAGCGAATATGATAATGGCAAAGAGCACCAACAGACACACTTGTAGAAGTGGAGTCATCGCTC